>BPUM01001050.1:0-178734 GCA_020521455.1 Prunus kanzakura
TATCTTGAAAATGCAGCAAAAATGTGGTGCTATTGTAGGATGGTTTACATGCCTATGTCATATTTATATGGGAAGAGGTTTGTTGGCCCAATCACACCTCTCATTCTGCAGTTAAGGGAAGAACTATATGCTCAACCTTACGATGAAATTAATTGGAAGGGAGTGCGCCATCTCTGCGCAAAAGTGAGTTTAACTTATTAAACTAGTTAATCAGTTTATTTTTCTTGTTCAATTACAGAACCTGATTACAGTAATTTGATTGCAGGAGGATATCTACTACCCTCACCCTTGGATACAGGACATCATGTGGGATAGTCTCTACATATGTACAGAGCCTCTTCTTAATCGCTGGCCGTTTAACAAGTTGATCAGAGAAAAAGCTCTTCAAGTAACAATGAAGCATATTCATTATGAAGATGAGAACAGCAGATATATTACCATTGGATGTGTTGAAAAGGTAATGCGATTACAGAATCAATGAAGGATGCTAATAGTTTTGAGGTTCTTATGTTATTTACAAATTTTGCCTCACTTGAACAGGTGTTATGCATGCTTGCTTGTTGGGCTGAGGATCCAAATGGGGACTATTTTAAGAAGCATCTTGCCAGAATCCCAGATTATTTATGGGTTGCTGAAGATGGGATGAAGATGCAAGTTAGTACACATTTTGTTTAAACAGTAGCAGTTAAACACCATACAGTGAACTTTACTGTGATTTTGAATTTTCAAACATTTACTCTTCACTATATAGTTGTATGAATTTAATTTTGAGACAGAGTTTTGCTCCTTTGGTCATTAATTCAAAGTGTAACACAACTTTATGCAGAGTTTTGGCAGCCAACAATGGGATACTGGTTTTGCCATTCAAGCTTTGCTTGCTAGCAATCTCACTGATGAAATTGGACCTACGCTTGCTAGAGGACATGACTTCATCAAGAAATCTCAGGTTCATTTTTAACATCAGTCAACTCAATTATAGTTTTTTTAAAATGTGAATGTGTAACCATTAATTTGTTCAGACTAATGAATCCTTTGCACCCTAACTGTACAGGTCAAGGACAATCCATCTGGTGACTTCAAAAGCATGTACCGCCATATTTCCAAAGGATCATGGACTTTCTCTGATCAAGACCATGGATGGCAAGTTTCTGATTGCACTGCAGAGGGTTTAAAGGTAACGAACGCTTCAATTTAGATATCCACCCTGTTTGTTATCTCCATGTTTCTCACGATAGCCCCCTCTACAGTGTTGCTTGTTGTTCTCGATGATGCGACCTGACATAATTGGTGAAAAAATGGAACCTGAGCGATTATATGATTCTATCAACGTCCTACTTTCCCTACAGGTGACAACTAATGTGTCTTCAAGTACTCTTATCTTGCATCTCTAGTCATAAATATGAGTTTTAGTAGCATGTGGTTTCCCTGCAGTAAGCAAATTGTGTATTTTATGTCTATGTACTCAACTCATAAATAAAAAAGCCTTATTTTACAACTCATTGCAGAGTAAAAATGGTGGTTTAGCAGCCTGGGAACCAGCAGGAGCTGCAGACTGGTTAGAAGTAAGAATTTTAACAAATTGGAGTCATGTTCTTGTGCAAATATGTCAGATATGTAAGAAGTTAACTTTCTTGAAATATCCATTAGCAGATGTGTTGAATAACACTGAATTCTTTTTTACTTCCTCTAGATGTTTAATCCCACTGAATTCTTCGAGGACATTGTGGTTGAGCATGAATATGTTGAATGCACTTCATCTGCAATTCAGGCTTTGGTTCTGTTTAAGAAGTTGTACCCTGGGCACAGGAAGAAAGAGATTGATCATTTCATTACCAATGCTACAGAGTACCTTGAAAACATACAAATGCCAGATGGTTCATGGTATGGAAATTGGGGAGTTTGCTTCACATATGGTTCCTGGTTTGCCCTTGGAGGGTTAGCAGCTGCCGGCAAGACTTTCAATAATTGTTTAGCCATGCGCAAAGGGGTTAACTTTCTACTCAAAACACAGAGAGAGAATGGTGGTTGGGGAGAGAGCTACCTTTCATGTCCCAAAAAGGTAAAATGTGGGAGGTGCTATATTTTTAAGCTTCAAGTTTCTTAAAGAATCCCATTGTCTTACATTATAATATATGTCTCTGTGGTGGGTGATACAGGAGTACGTTCCGCTCGAAGGAAACCGATCAAATTTAGTACACACTGCATGGGCTATGATGGGTCTGATTCATGCTGGACAGGCACACAGAGACCCTGCCCCTCTTCATCGTGCAGCGAAGTTGATTATCAATTCTCAAATGGAAAATGGTGATTTTCCCCAACAGGTATATTTCTTAGCACAACATGACTTTCATTGTAATCTTGATGACTTGCATTGCAATCTTGTTGACTTGCATTATAATCTTGATGATTGAGAAAGATCAAATACAAAATAACATACCATGTTGGAATACGCTTAATCTAACCACTAATCATTGAATTATGGCAGGAAATCACTGGAGTATTCCAGAAGAACTGCATGCTACATTATGCAACTTATAGAAATATCTACCCTCTGTGGGCTCTTGCAGAGTACCGCAAGCAGGTCCCATTGCCTTCCAAAGCCTAAGTCACTTGCTGTATTGTGTAGCTCATCCAACTTAAAGGATGAAACATATAATAGCCTGTTGAATTTTTTTTTTTTATGAGGTTCAGCTTGATGCCTAGTGAGAATAACTGTGTATAAGCAATGTGTCAATAAATCTATGAGGAAGTTAGGTTACCTATTTACAATTCAATGAGATTGAATTTCCTGTTCAAATTATAAAACAAAATAAAATTTCTATTTGTGTCATATGTTAATTATGCTTTTCTTAGGTGATGACTACGATTACAACATTAACGGGCAAAAATACCGTGTCAGATGTTCCTAAATTGATCAGTTTGAAAAGAAGGAAGAAGGTTCACAACCCTTGATAACTTCCTAAAACGACTCTACTTTGGGGCCACAAACCCCTGTTTATTTGGACACTGCTTTGCTGCAGAAGACCCATGTTGATGTCCAGAATTGTTACAACTAATGCATAACGAAAACTCATGTGATCAAAGACATGTTGTAAATTGATAAACATTAATTTATGAAGTACATTGATTTGAGCTGAGTTCAAGGAGCTCTCATAAAGGTTGATGAAAAACAATTCATTTTATGGAGTACTAAGCATTGAACATCATTCAGAGGGCCTCCAATACCTGACAATGATATTCTCCAAGGGCCCAAATGGGAAAAATGTTTCGGTAGGCTGAATAGCTGATCATACAGTTCTTGTTGAAGACTCCCGTGATCTCCTGTAAGAGAAGTGAAAGAATTACTGAGTTCATGTACCAGTGGTAATTGGTGATCACAGTTGATTTATTTTTGGAATCACTTAGCGCAGAGGTGACTCCTTTCAGGTTATTTTTCAAGTTTACTGACAGTCGTCTGCCCGAGGAAGTAACTGTTGCATATCATATGGGATGGTCAGTGAGTGTGTTCCACTGCAACACAAATGTGTGGCAGGTATCCAAGACTAAATGGGTTGAGTAATATTACAGTTAGCATGTACAATCAAACCAAAGCAAATGTATTTCTTTGACCATAGAGTTGCATGTTCTTTTGTAGTTGTAGATTCTCAGGACATAGTTCAATTGCACAGTCAAGCAAGAGAACATTAATTTTTTTACGTGAATAAATTGTGGAGAAAGTGGCTAGATTTACCTTTTGAGGAAAATCTCCATTTTCCATTTGAGAGTTTATAAGTACTCTAGCTGCACGGTGCAATGGAGTTGGGTCTCTCTTAGCCTTTCAAACAGGAGAAAATAACAAAACATACGGGTACAAAAGTCAGTAACATTTAGTAGTAGTTCATATAGTTATTCATAAAAGCACCCAAAAACTATGTTGCTGCAGTTTTAGAATACACCCAGCTTTCTTTCCCTCCTCTTTTCCCACTTTCCATCCTTCCCCCCTCTCCAATAGTGTTAGTGAGAAAACGCCCCCCACATAACAAAAGAAAAAGAAAAAGAAAGAATACGAGTTGATATCAATGTACCTGTCCAGCACCAATGAGGGCCAACATAGCCCATGCAGTATGGACTATATGTGGCCTATTGTCTTTGAGATTTGTATACACCTGCATAGAGATAGTCGGCATTAGAATCGTGCAAGACTAACTTAGATCATACATTTTGTCAAATGTGTACGTGAGTGAAAACCAGAAATTAAGAAAAGGGGCAAATCCCATGCCATCAACATAATAGGAATTTTTCATAATTGAAAGAATGAAGTAAGCTCTGGGCCTAGAAATGACAAGGATATTTCAAATTTGAGGAACCATTGAACCTTGTTCTGACATGACAGATAGCTTTCTCCCCATCCACCTGAAGGAAGCTCTTTGGATAACAAAAAATCACATGCTTTACGGATACTAGAGCAGTCTTTATATGTCCTTCCAGCAGCAGCCAACCCCTTTATCCCAAACCACCCAGCATAGGTGAAGCATACTCCCCAGGAACCGTACCTATTATAAAAACTCCAAAGTAAATTGGTGCAACTAATCTCATAATCATTATGTTCTTTTGTTGTTCATTGTCAGAGAGAGAGGTGACAGATTCTGTCTGACAGGACAGTTTAACATGTTATGTTGTCAACCAGTTGATCAAGATCATTGGTGAGATGGAATTACGTTTGAATGTGCAGTGTTGTTTAAACACGAAAAATTTGTGTGCATGTGTGTCTTTTCAATTGTGGTCTGACGCAGATGTCATAGATCACCACAAGCCATTGATTGTGTTGACTTCGTGGATCGCTTGGACTGCACAAAGAACACATACAACCAACAATATCCACCGGCACAAATCCAGACTGTGCAGTGAAACGGGTACATGTATGAATGAATATTATATTGAGTTTCAAAACAAACCAAGAGCCATCTGTTGCTTGTATCTTTTCAATGAACTTTGCAGCACGAGCAATACAGCTTTCTATTTCTTCCCTCCTATGTCCAGGATATAATTTTCTGAACATTGTAAGTGCTTGAATTGCTGCCGAGGTGCATTCCACATATCTGCATTGCCACTCCAGTCAAGATGACATCAGTCATTCTCCACAATACAGGACTAAATGTATGAACAACATTCAAAATGATGTGTGCAGAAATCTTACGGATAATCGATAACAATGTCACCAAAAGTTTCGGCAGGGTTGATTAGCTGAAAATAAGATAGATTTAACAAATCATATAGATCTAATCCAACCATCATCAATATAACAGTATATCGACACTTGAACACAAAAGTTTCGGCATAATGCAAACAGAATAACATGGCATAGGCTGAAATCCAATAGACAGTTAAACGCAATCCAACCTCATCACCAGTCTACAAAAATAATAAGATTCCACAATGACCATGAATATAAAAGAACCTGGTACAAAATAGCGTTCAAGGGCTCAAAGTACATAATGGTAAAAAACATGAGGAGACTTGGCAGCATATTCACAAACTTGTTAGAAAATGGGTTTGCCATTGAAAGCATACCTCTACAGAGAATACTCATACGGTCTATATCATAAAATAAAAAAGGGAAAAGAAGTAAAAGAAAAGGAGCATAAATGATTCATACCTCCAACCACTGGTATGATCTGGTTAATTCATAAGTCGCAAAACCACCATCATCATTCTGCAGTAATTCCAAAATCAAAAGATTAGGGAATTGATAAAGTACTCCTAAAACCAAAATGCAGGAATATGTAAACATTCTGTCAAAATATTAAGACACGAGCTGCCTAATTTATAATTTCCATCAATATCTCCTGTGTCAGATTCCAACTCCCATATAGCCAATCATTACCTGTAAGGAAAGCGTAACATTTACGGCATCATATAATCGCTTCATATCCAATGATTCACCAACTGTTCCCGTTGGAAGTTTTGATAGTAATAAGGCAGCCTGCACAAAGAAATAAATATTACTAAAAGAAATGTATGTATGTGAAATGTTGAGTGTCCAAGCTACCTTCAGTCCTTCTGCTGTGCAGTCAGAGATGGGCCATCCATGATCTGCTGTTGAGAAAGGCCAAGCACCTTTTGAAATGTGACGATACCAAAAATTCAGATCTCCAGGACAATCTTCTAAGACCTTCAAAAGCAAGGTACTAGTCAAGCAAGGATAATTAGCATAATTTTTAAGTGATACAGTATGATTTTAAGCCCCCGAGAACCTGCGAATCTTTTATGTATTCATGTGCTTTTCTTAAAGTAGGTCCAAATTCTTCAGCAAGGTTAGTTGATATGATCGCTTGAACTGCAAAAGAAGTATCCCATGATTGACTTCCATTGTAGCCCTGCAGCAAAAGAAAAAAAAACAATTAGCAGCATATTTACGAAGTTGTAAGTTTGTAATAACTTTAATGATACAGGACCAAAATTGAGATTGCTTCAGGTGAGAAAGAGGGAGTGGGGGAAGAGATAGGGAGAAACAATTGAATGCTATTACTGGACCTGCATTTTCATGCCATCCTCAGCAACCCACAAATAATCCAGGATTCTCGGAAGATGCAACTTGAACGCGTCTGAGTTTGGATCCTCCGCCCAACAGCAAAGCATATTTAACACCTGCATGGTTTGGGATATAGAAAATCAAGAGCCACACAACTACTCATTGCATCTAAGTGAATCAGTGAACTAAAGAAAAGTGTCAATTGCGCAGTTCCATTGGCAACCATGTCCATAGATGTATGAGATATATTGGCAGATGATGACAGATGTTTAGGATAGTCAATTACTAATCCAACTTGTAAATTAATTGTTAGATATTTGAATTGTGTTGGAAGATTTTTTGAATGACTCATTAATTCATAATCGGTAGATGTGTGAGACTTGTTGGCAGCCATGGAATAATGACAAAAAGTCAAGCAAACAATTCCAATAGAAGGCTACTAGTAGGTTAGAAAAAATTCAAAGAAAAGGTGTATAACTAGCAAAAAGTTTCTTTTCTTTCATTTTCCCCGGACTTCTTATGTTCTAGAGTGGAAACTTTCTATACAATGTAACGGGTTAGTGACCACATCCGTGAGTATGACTTAATTTACGTTCTTTCAAATATAACTCTTTGAATCATATTGTCCTATTCCTCAAAAATGTGCTTGCTGTCAGTTGTACAACATCTCACACACATTAATGTACACCAATAAAAGAATTAACATGGTAAACTTGTAATTTCATACACTGCTCACTACTTCTACATATAAACCAAAAAGCACATGATGATATGCATACCTTGTTAACAGGCCCTATGCATATATACCGAGTATTTTCATCTTCATAATGAATATGCTGCATTACAGTCTGCAAAGCATTCTCCCTCAATTCCTTGGCAGGCCAGCGCGTGAAAACAGGTTCATATACATAGTGAAGAGATGCCCACAAAATATCCTGAACCATTGGGTGTGGGTAGTACAGATCTTCCTAACAATTGTATCAAGCATCCCATGTAAGCATCAAAAGAACATTTGCATATAAATTGTTATAAATAGATTACCTTTACAACTACAATTAGATGAAAATATGCATACACCTATATAAATAGATGCAGTGCACACATGTTGTATTTGTATTCAAGGAGTTAAAGGAAAACAATCTACCAATTAACCATGTCTAGGACCCTAAATCATATATGTACTTACACAAAGAGCTATCATATATTTCACCTGTGCCTAAATTATGGAAAGCGGAAGTGTACAATTAAACTCAAAGACATGGAATTCTTTATGCAGGGAGCTGGAGGAAGAAGGACATATTCAAAATGGCAGATGTCTCTTACCAACCTTTGCACATAGATTGCGAGCTTGATTCCAATCAACTTCATGATAGGGGACTCTATAAAGCTCCTTCCTCAATGACCGGATTGTGGGTGTGATAGGTCCAACAAACCTCTTCCCATACAAATATGACATGGGCAAATACACCATTCGACAATGACACCACATTCTTCCTATAAGTGGAAATTTCGCAAATTCATAACCAATGAAGAGTAAAAGTTACACAGTTAACAAAATGCACAAATGTAGGTTCCCTAATAATGCTAATGGGACCTCACTTATTAATCATAATGGAAAGAAAGCATATTCATTTTCTTGATCAAGATTTGTTAATGAAAGGAGACTTGAATTTCTTGTTATCCTGCCTAGAGTGAACCTATAGCATCAATGTCAAATGTAACAACAATGATGAGAGACCTGGATGAAATGGGAGAGAGTAAGGACATAGCCATACTTCTGGCGGCAGTGGATTATTCCCGGACCATTCATATGTCCCAAGTACCTATCACCATCAAAGATGCATGTCAACTAATATTTCCAAAGGACTACGTATTTGGCACAATCCAACAATGTAAGCATTGAGTTCATACTGAAAGCCACATTTTCCCCCATGAAGTAATTTCAGTCACGCCACCATGGTCTAATATCCATTTTCGTGCTAATTCCATTGCCCCTTCTCCATCATCGGCACCTTCACCAAGCAACCTCAAAGTTACATAATTTAGTGCAGTACCGAACATGGTACTTGGCCCCTCAATATGTAGACCCCATCCCCCATCTTTATTCTGCAAAAACAATTCATCAGTTCTTCTCTTCATTAATTCAATATTAGTTAAGACGAGGATGTAATGACATTACTGGTATAAAAACAAACCATTCATGTGTATAACTTATAAGCAATTCACTTTGATAAAATGTTAATATTTTCCTTTAAGAAGAGCAGAACGAATACGAGTCATATCAGTTTGTCATCTTATTATCATACAGGGAGACAGTAAACTGGAATTCTATGTGCAAATAAGCTTTCTTAAAAAGCATTAACTTCATGAGAAACCATTCTTGCCTGATGATTATAGTGATATCTGCACATTTCATGTTGATGCTCTTTTGATAACACAGCATTTAGAGCTCCAGTAATTGAAAGTGTAATGACCTGTTGCAAATTGCAATTGGTAAGTAATACTTAGTTACCCAACTATTACCAATTGGACCATTAATATGAGAATGGCCATGTAGTTCAAAAACAAATATGCAACCATCTTTTGGAATGTAAAACTTCTTTCTCATATTCAGCCATGATATATAGATTTGCCGTGTTTTGATACAAATATTGATGGAAACAGAGTGTTTACTAGTTTCTCCCTTACCAAACCAGGAAGCAGAAACATTGGACCCCCATAATCTCCAGGCCAATGACCATCATGTGCCTGGATTGTTGAATAAAAACTGATAGCTCTTCGTAAGGTCGTTTTCACCACCTCTTCCGTCACCTCTTCTTCATCTTTAACTTTGAGTTGTGGCAGATTAGTGACACACGGATTCTCGTTTTCGAACTACATTTCATTAATAAGAAAGAAACATTCATTAAAAACAAAAACAAAAGGAAAAAGTAGTGTTGCAAAATATAGTAACTAAAATATTAAAACACAAACTTCAATCCTCATATCCTTTGTCCTGAAATCGCTAAACTCCTTTGCTCATATTGTCAGGGGATTAACAAATTAGGCATGATTGAGGAGACTAATTTTAAGGATGGTTACACGGTTTATGCAGCCATTCTTTAACAAACTATTATAGATATTCCCAGATGCTACACATGAAAGCAAAAGATACAAGAAACAGAAAAGATGAAAATTTTCTATGACCATATCACCATGGCATGCAAAATGTTGGATGGCATACAATTAAGCATAGGAATGACGACACAGT
This sequence comes from Prunus kanzakura, assembly GCA_020521455.1. NCBI lineage: Eukaryota > Viridiplantae > Streptophyta > Magnoliopsida > Rosales > Rosaceae > Prunus > Prunus kanzakura. The sequence continues at coordinate 9,762 of BPUM01001050.1, forward strand.
ATTGAAAATACAGATCATCCGGAAGAAAGAAATATTCTAACTTCCAATGCATATCCCTGCACATGGAATCAGAGAATGCAGTGTGAATAATTTGACCACATTATCAAATTCAGGTGATTGTACATACATAATTCAATGATCCAGAAGACCACAGTGATATTGTGAACAATTTACATGTAATTGGCATACAGGAAAAATCAAACCAGGAAATAAGAAATAAATAAATACCCTTGTCCAGCCATATGCAGTATGATCCATTCTTGAGAAAAGTCTTACCCAACAATAAACAAACACCAATGAAATGACAAATAGAGAAAAACCCAGATGAAAGTTCAAGAAATGGAAGGCTTTGCAGAAAGTTTGTGTTTGTAACCTGAATTCTCATGAGGAGGTCAGAGCTGTGCCGCCTCTCAAAACGGTTTTCCCAGAAAGCCTTGCGGGCATCTTCAATCCGTTGAAGCTCTTCTGGGCTTCCAAGCTCTGGATTGAACTCCCACACTTGCCGTCCCAAGTGATTGTTCACACTCTTCAGCCATTGATAACCGCCTTCTCCAACTGTCTCTGCTCCTATCTTCAGCTTCCACATTTAGACTTTTTTGTTTCTTGAAAATCAGTCCTGAAGAAAGTTTGAATTTTTTTTACGTGGGCTTGGTTTTTAATTGGTGAAATTGGTCATTGAATTTTCAGTGAGAAAGAAAAGAGCAGAAAGTATATGTTTTTCAACTTGCAATTGGGTTTCTTATCAAAAAGAAGGAAATTTGTAATTGGGCATTGAAATTTTGTAAGTTGCCAGTTGGAATTGGAGAAGAAAAAACTGAAAAGAGAGGGGTCAGCTTGGTTTTCCCTCCTTTGGGATTTGGCCACTACCAATGAGATTATTTGTTGAAGAATACTTCAATCAATCCATGTGAACAAATTAATTTTTTAATCCAAGCCAAAAAAAGATAGTTTATTTTTCCTTTTTCTTGGCCATGTGAGCACATCAATAATTGTGGGTTTATATAGAAATAATAGATTATTATTCTTTAGAAGGTTTGGTGCACTGAATGGAAAAGAGGTATTAGGAAATTTTCAAATTAGGCAAGTTTTGAAGATGTTAAAGATTTTTATTTAAGGGACTTGTAGCTCAAGTGATTATAAGAGTATTTATCTTTATACCCGAGATCTTTAGTTTAATTCCCTCCTCTCTCAATATGACTTGTATAAAAAAAAAAATAACAAATGAGTTTTAGTTAAAAAAAATTATTTTCAGATTTTAAATTACTAAAGGGATCCTCGAGCACTGCTCAAGTGATCTCGAAGAGGATTAGACCCTCGAGAGGATTTGAGCAACGCTCCTCGAAGGATCCTTGAGGGATTATATTTCTAAATCCTAAAGTTTTAAATTTCCCTAAAATATTCATGTATGATTTCTAACAACTAGCAGTTTCATGGGACACCACCAGCCATGCTGCACCTGTTAGATCATTGTCACTAATACCAATATGTTTATTGATATTTTGTCCTTGCTCACGCCATTATCATCTTATCTCTATCTCTATGGTAGGGCCATCATCACCAATCACAACTATGTATTATCAAGAGATTAAATCAACAAATCATACTTGGCCTGTCAAATTCAAACCAAGTAAAGCCCAGGACCACCTATGTGTTTCACAAGCTTAGCAAAGAAATAAAACACTTTGAAAATTGAGTTTCTCCTCATAACAGTTGAACTAGCTACAAGCTTCTTTTTCTATTTTTATACAACTAAATCTCAGATCTTTTTTTTTCATGTGTATAATGTGTAAACAACTCTAGGGAAATAATTAAAATTTATAATTATGGTTTCCAATAGCACTTTCAAGCTGGCAAGAGATCTTAAGATTAAGAATATGATAAACTAATATCAAATTTATAAATAAACCCAATCCCAAACACTATTTAAACATAGAAACACACCCAAAATCAACCCCAAAATACAATTGTATATTTTTTGGGTGTATTTATAAATGAGTTTTGGGTGTGTTTATAAAGTATTTTGAGTGTTTGGTTTTTTTATAATTTCAGCCCCCATTTTGGGTGTTTTAGTGAAACTCCCTAAACTAATATCATCTTACAAAAATGTGATAAACTAATATCACTTTCAAGTGCACCGAAAGATTTGGTCGACTAGGTGAACTAATATAATTACAAAAGGAAAATACTTTCCTACTTCCCTTGTAAGTAGGAACTCCTACATTCCTGCTAATGACAATTTAACATGTGTGCATAAATTTTTTTTTTTGGATTTTCCAGTGAGCGAAGCAAACATTATCCTTTACAAAATTTGTAATGTATTGCATCAAAAAGAGTTGGGTAGGATGCCTAACCAACACTCAGTTGGCCCAGCAAGTAAAACAATGCCTATAAATTATAATTATGAAGGAGATTAGTCGTACTTATCATAGCTGGAGACCACCTTGGAAATTTGAGACGGCCAAACTTTTTTTTTATATAACCAGGCTTGGCCGACTTAGTTTTGCCTTTTAAGAAAGGAAATGGCATGTTGTACTGTATTGTGCCATCCGTCTTCTCAGATAGTTCTAATTCAATACATAACAAGGTTGCAGAAAACAATCCATGCATAATTCAAAGGAACAACTTTTCTATAGATTCTAATTGATTAGTCAACGTTGGAGTTTGGAAAATTGACCAGATAGGACTTTTTTATATATATTTTTTTTTCAAAAACATTTTGAGCTTCATCTAATTTGGGGCAGAAATGTGTTAGTTTAATTATTCATTTCTATTGTAATGTCCGATTCTGTAATGCTTGACAACCTATGTGTCATTTTGCCTACTTATTTATCGCATTAAAAGTTTACTCCTATGGTATGAGGCAATGCGACAATTATTATTCTATAGATTGTATGCGCCTCAATTTATTTAGAGATTTTCTATTTAAACCCCAGACTTCTCTTAGTTCACCCCATGTTCTAAGTTCACCCCATCTTTTAATTTAAATTTTCACAATTTCTAAGAAAACCCCACTATCTTCCCAAACTACCCTTAAATACACCCCAAACTAAAGGAAAAAAGAAATAAAAGAGATTTTCTATTTAAACCCCATAATTTTCTTTGTTCCCAGCAGAAAAAAAAACACAAACAAATGGAACCCCAAACCAGAAATTTAATACTTTCTAGAGAAAGAGAACAACTTTACCTCTCTCTCTAAGTAGAGGAGTTTGTCCTGACCTAATCCAATTTATACTTTATCAATGTCCTGATCCAATTTAAATAGGATGTAGAGGAGTTTGTATTTCTCTAAAACTTAATTAATATGAAAAGTTGTGGGGTCTATGGGGTGTGTGTATAGATGTACTAGGGTTAATTATAAAGTTGGATGACCTTTTTTGTCTTTTTACACAATAATAAAACTTACAGCTTAATGATTTAAGTATTGGGGTGAACAAAGAGAAATGCGGGGTTTAAATAGAAAATCTCTTTATTTAAATGGTGGAAAGCATAAACATGTAGAATCATTGAACGTATTTTTCTTTATTACAAAATGAACCCCAATTTAGCTCATGCTTTGGAGATGAAAAATGTTGATGTAACAAAAGACAAATAAGGTTCGCCTTTCTTTTGGAAAATGCAAGACTGTTGAGAGGATGGCATCAATGATCACCACCTCTTACTATTGCTCTTTGATTTTCTCTTACATTAATTCTTCCACCCTTACAAAACAAGTGAAATTAACACGAAGGTACGTAATAATGAAACACCGAAAATATGTGGCAAGAGTTGACAAGAAAACTTACATATTAGGGCCTAGACCACGCTAAGTGACCCATATTTCTCTCTCTTCCAACAAGAACTTAATCCAACGAATCCAAAATCTTTTCTCTTTAATTCGAATACTGAATTGAATCAAATCAAAATTTAAAAGTAAGGACTACATTCATCTAATGGTCCAACTTTAAATCAAAATTTACATCCTTCCATTGGAAAACGATTGGAAATGCAAATAAGAATGTAAATATGGCTTTATTACATCACCCAAATTTACATCCCCATTAGAGATCCTCTCAAAGATTATGTTCAGTTAATAGCATTGTCCGGACAAATACACGAATAGACATGCAAAATAAAAAATAGTCGTAGATTTTGGTATATTGAACTAATATATGCACATTCATCAAGTGTTTGCTTTGGTGAATACCAAAAGTTTGCGCCTAAAATACCAAAAAGCCGACTGTAAATTGTTTGTGTGTGTGTGTTGAGGTCTGTTTTTTGGTGCAAGGGTGGGCATAAGCCCAAGAACAGAAAACAAAAAACCAAAACCCAACCAGGAATAGATCTGGGCCTGAGCACGCACCTCACCATGATGGATCAATCAAAGGTAAAATAAAAAGAAAACCCAATTTTCCATTTCAAGTGGTAATCATTCTATAGATATGAATGTCAAATCATAGTAACACCACGTAACGGTGTGTAGGTGAAACTCTGGTAGTGAAATGTGCTCCAATGCGCGAAAAGTTGGTGTACCAAATAGGATTGTTGGTTTCAAGTGAAATGGGCCAAGATCATTCATCACGTTCTTCACTTTATATTTTCTTCACACCTCAAAATAGAACCTCTCTAGGTAGAGGGAGCAACCAAAGTTGGTCTTACATACTAGTGAATTTCTCGGGTGGATCACCAAGAGAATGTATGCACGAGGTCGAACCTCTATAAATCTTTGTGTTCTTGTGTGTTTACTTTTCGATTCGTGTATATGCTTTATCTTTGTGTGGCTTGTGTGTGTGATAGTTGCGTAATCCATCAACGACAAGGTCTTTGAGTGTTTCCACACAACATATGGCAATACATTTCATGCAAATGGCTATATTTCCTCCCAAGCTCATTTGGTTAGAAACTCTTGCTTCTAATACGTACCCAATATCCTTTTCTTTTTTTCCCTCACAAACATCCAAGTGTAATTAAAAGCAAAGGAAGATAGAAGAGGGTTAGAGAAGATGCCTTTTTCTGGGACCAAATGAGCACATCATCTTTGGCTGTAGTATGTTGGGAACATCGACTCATATTCTAATCACTCCAAAACATAGAATATACAAATAGTATGAATAATATATCACTCCAAGAAGATCATTGAAGATTTGGAGATCCCTCCAACTCAAAAAAGTTTTTTTTTTTATATATAAAAAAACAACAACAAATCTAGGAATCTCTATTTCTGTATTTCTACATATCAATCAGAAGCTCAAAATTATCAAGAAGTTTGCGTCCAAGAAGGAGCATATATGCCAGTTGATATATACATGCCAGCTAATAGGGTATTAAGTTTTTAATTGACTAGAGATTTTTTGTTATTGATATTCTTGCATTAATGGTATGAAAACAGTTGATTATTATATATGCGGTTGTATATGGTTGTCTGATAGAGACTGATCATGAGTGAGCGAGACCACTAAGACAACCAAGAAAAAAGAAGATATTGACCTAAAAAAAACGGTACAAACCTATGATGCATTCAGCAAGCCAAGCCTCTCATAACCTCGCTATAGAGATTGATCATGAGTGAGCGAGACCACTAAGACGATCAAGAAAAAAGAATATATTGACCTAAAAAATACGGTACAAATCTATGACGCATGCAGCACGCCAAGCCTCTCATAACCTCGCTCAACAAACCTCAAGTAGCCTCACTTACCTTAAATATTACAAAACAAGTTTGGAATAATGTTCATCAGTCCCAATCTCTTGGACCACAGGAGTCCAAGAGATTGTGGTCACCCACCGTTGGATATTAATCCAATGGTTCAAAAAAGTTTCTTAAAAGGAGTTCAAGAGTGAGTAAACTGTTGAATTTATATCCAATGGTGAGTGACCACAAATCTCTTGGACCCCTGTAGTCCAAGAGATCAGGACTGTAATATTCATAAAATGAATCATTATAGTTGAAGTTGGCATCACTATCATTATATAAATTAAAATAATCAGTCTCCATTATTTGAGGCGGACACCAATGTGGAATTAATCAGTCTCCATTATTAACAAAAGTAATTAAAGATAGGTTATGTACTGTCCAGTTGGTGCAAGACATACAGCATTAATTTTTAATTGGGACCAAAAAAATTTTAAAAAAATTTGTATATATTTTTAATTTGGATCAAAGATCATCATATGAAACCCATGTGGATGGACGGACAAGATCTCTGCAAATTGTGAAAAAATCAAAGAGGACATGCTCTCACTACCTAAATGATCATCTGCGTACCTACCTTGACCAAAAAGGTTGTACTTGTTTTTCTTTTTCTCATTTATCTATCTTTCCGGCATTTTGGTGAGCACAAGCATGTGAAACGATGCTGGCTTCAGCCAAGGACCATTTTGCCAACCCAATAAATGTATGAGAAACTGTAAAAAGGAAAGCCTTTGACTGTGGCAACTATAAGAGACGACTTTTTCTTTTCTTTTCTTTTCTTTTGCTAACGATGCAATAAGAGCTCGGCTTGTACTTTAGTTGAATACTGCTTTGGGGAGTGATTTAACACTCACCAAATTAATATCTCATGTTTGTAGCGAAAACAAATAAACCAGATCTACTTACTTTTTTCATCAAATTTATTTACTTTGATTGCCTTCGATATGTAGTGCTTAGGTCCGATGATGCAGAGCTCGGGTTCAGAATTCAAGATTCAACTGATTTTATTTGAGAATATGATATAAAATCGAAATTTATTAGATCAATTTCAATGGGAATCTATGGAATCTCTAATTCAAACTTAGATCTCTAGGTAACTATTATTGGAATTTATTGAATATGTGCTTTCTCTCTTGGCATGCACAAAAGGCACATGCACTGTACACTTAAGTTTACCTTTTTTTTTTGGGGTCAAATTGCTAGCTTACTTTGAATTGGAGCACTCTCTCTCTCTCTCTCTGGGAGTTGGTAGCCCATCATACCTCTATTCTTTGACCTTTTTGCTTAAGATAGGCTCATCTTCATTGACTTCATGCACTCACCAACTTTGAATTGAACAGTAATTTAATTCATATCACTTTCATTTTATATGTATATGAGACAAATAATAATTTTTTTGGGGTAAATTACTAAAATGGTCCTTAAATTTGTACTTGATTTACATTTTGGTCCATAAATTAAATTATTTGTTCAAATGGTCCACCAACTCTTTATTAATTGGCGCTTTAGTCCTACCGTTACATTTTCTGTTAAATTTAGTCATCTAAGTAGCAGATGCTACATTTGTGAGGGTAAATAAGACTTTTGACCTATGTATCATCACTTTATCACCTATTTGGGGAACATAGGATGGTTATGGATGGTTTTATCCTTACATTTGATGGCAAGATTAACATAATTTAACGGTAGGATCAATGGAGCAATTAATATAGAGTTGATGAACCATTTGAACGAATAATTTAGTTTAGGAACCAAAATATAAATCAAGTATAAATTTGAGGACCGTTTGAGTAATTTATCTTCTGTTTTTTTTCCTTCTAGCTGGCCATCTTAGTTTCCTTGAAACTGTCAATGCCACAACTGTTCCTGGGTTACACACAAAATCTATCGCTGAACTCAGACATAATCTAATTGCGTTGAATAAGTCAAGCCCGCCATTTTGTATTTTTAATAACCAAATGTTGTTTCTTCTGATTGCAAGATTGACATGGCTTCAACACATATTTATTTACCTTACCAAAAAAAATAAAAGTATATATATAGTGGTCACTATAACTAGTCAAACTTGTCGTACTGCATTATAAAAATAAGTTAATGATATATCATGTTGTTGCAGAAAGGGACTTTCATTTTAACATGAACGACAAAGGGAGCATGAAGTTCCAAATTATGAATGGCCATCCAGCCAAAAGGGACTTTCATTTTAACATGTTGTTCCAAAAGTAAAGAATATCTTCTTCTTGATGATAAAGAACGGAAAAAACAAAACAAAGCACAAAATACAAGGAGGGTTTAAGTAAGACGAATCTCCACCATTTAAATTCATGTGATTTTAAAGTTGATACATATACGTACGTGCGGACATTTCCTTGTATATATACAGTTATTCTCTTATTCATATGTTTGTACATTATTATAGTGCAGATGTCACTGTAAACAAATGAGAAAGCAATGAGAGATAGTAAAAATACATGACGTGTAGATGATAATAACGTCTGAACATCCACGTAAGAGAATTTATATTTATAGATAGCAGTATGATACAAAACATTAGTAGTCATGGTCAGAATTGACAATTTCATGTTGTTGAAAATAAGTATGTTTGTTGCTTCAAGATTATCAGTTGGTCTGCTTAGGTCTCTATCAATTTTTTCTTTGCAGCACATTGTGAAGTGTCACTTTTAAAACTACACTCTTCTCAAGTATCTTAAAATTTTTGTGAGGGTTCATAATTTTAGTGGTAAAATATTTATTTTAAACTTATAACAAGAGTTCGATTCTTATTTTCTTAATTATATAGTCCGAATAAAAAAAAAAAAATTTGAATCGAAAAACACATTTCCAAATTAAGAGGGAAAACACATTTTCAAAATCAAGAAAAATGGTTTTTTTGTTTGGTTTCTCCTATGGTAGTAGTAAGCTCAAGCAAATTTTGCAAAGACTGACTTCCATGTCAAGGACCAAAAAGAAATAGGTAGCTTTTACTCAGCACATTGTGCGAAGACTGACTTTCATGTCGAGGATGGCATGTCCTACCAAAAAGAAATAGAGAGAGAGAGAGAGAGAGAGAGAGAGAGAGAGAGAGAGAGAGAGAGAGGGCTCTTTTCTATGTTCCTTCCTTTTGGGTATCAAAATGTAATACAGCCAAAAATTAGCATCATGAACCTTTGATCATTTCAGCAATTTTTTATTTCCTACACAACTTTTTTATTTTTTATCCTGGCCTATCTATCCAACAAAACTATTTCACCCAAAAAAGACTATATTTATTAGCATAATTTAACATGTGGGACAATTTAGCATCAATTTGTACCAAAATAATACAGCCAATATATAGCATCATTTAGTAAAGGACCCATTAAATTAGTGATTTGGAGTAATTGCTTCCCATGCAAGGTCCTGAATTCGAGTCCTAACATCCGTGTTATGTGTGCGAATTTATAGTGTATTATCGTTCCTCTCAATATAATCCCTTTTACCACCACATGCCTGTGATTTTTATTTCCAACTATAAGGTAAGCATATTAACTTGTGACCAACTTTGATTGCTTCTGGTGGAAGGCCCTGTGTGGTTGGGCTGGAAGAAGTTTTACGAACTGATGTTTCTTGTGACCAACTTTTTTGCTCTCATTAATAATCAAGTCCTTTCCTAACCCAAAGGGAAAAGGAAAGATCAAGGATGCAAGCGATAATATTGATGGGACAATTTGTTCTAGCAATGAACATAAAAAATAAAAAAGATTAAAAAGTAAAAACTTATACATGTAGTGAAAATATTGATTAGTTGAATCGTATACTAGAAACCAAAATACAATTATTATGAGAAAATCTCATTTAAAAACACCAAAGTTGACTTTGAATGATTTGATTTTACCTCTAATTTCTCTCTCTCTCTCTCTCTCTCTCTCTCTCTCTCTCTCTCTCTGTGCACACACACTCAGTCACACAAACAGTTGAGGATGGATAAAATATTCGAAAAAAATGGGGCTTGGTGGATTTTTATTTTATTGTCGGCCTCTGTAAGCAAAACCATTGTATCTATATAAAGTGGGGTTCCCATGCATCATCCGTCACAGACTCATTCTGTATTGTTTGTGCTAAGCAACTAACTCAAGCAGCCCGTCCTTCTTCCTTCCCTCATCACCCAGATCGGTGAGTTCTCAACAGCCAGTTTTTCGCAAATATACTCAAATATATATCCAAGAGTTCCAATGGGTGGTTGAGACATATATATATATATATATATATATATATGAACATCAGGCCAGCTTTTAGAATCTCTCCATTGCCTGAGTATTTTTTTGTTTTTTTGTTTTTTTGTTTTTTCTTTCTTTCTACCAAAGAGGTAGGTTAGACACGAACGGAAATTCGAGCTCTGACCTTCCCTCTAGGTTAAATACTCTCAACCAATGGAGCTACAAGTCTCGACGAGAGCTTCGTCCTAGATAGATTAATATTTTTTAATCATATTATTAGTACTCAAGAATCATACTAATTTTATCTGTGCTCCATTCATGCAGTTAATTAAGTGATCAAGAGAAGATGTGGAAGATTAAGTTTGGAGAGGGGGCAAATGACCCCTTGTTGTACAGCACAAACAACTTCCATGGAAGGCAGACATGGGAGTTTGACCCAGATGCAGGTACCCCTGAAGAGAGAGCAGAGGTTGAAGAAGCTCGCGAAAATTTCTACAGAAACCGCTTCAAGGTTCAGCCCAGCAGTGATCTCCTCTGGCGTTTTCAGGTAATTAATATAAATTTTGGGCGGCCTGCTTTAATTGTTTACTATTGTTTTTTATTTATTTTTAAGGTATAGTTTATTTGCACCACATTAATGGAGCCATACACACATGTTGAAGATTTGGATGAATCTCAAGAAGATTATGCCTTTTTCTGATAACAACAAGAAAACATTTAAATTGCCAAGTCATACATGAATAAAATATTTTAAATTCCAACCCCAATCCTTTCTTTTTGTCGTATATGTTTTCATCTATATATATAAACCAAAAGACAGGCAGAGAATGGTGAAACATTCAAAATACCAGAAAATGCCCTTGCTTAATGCAAATATTAAGAATTGAAATTATTAATTAAATGAGGATAATATGGTAAATTCACACTTTTTTATATTTAAAAAAATTAAAATTAAAAGAAAAATCAGATAATGGCCTATTTTTATGAAATACGACTACCCATTATCTTTTCAAATTTTAAAATAAATTTTAATTTAAAAAAAAAAAACTCTCTGGCAAGTGCAGAAGCGCGTGCAAAAAGGCTAGTGTTAATAGTTCAAAAACGTGATATAAATATATAATATTTTTTTGGTTTTTACAAATTACTCCACCAGTATGCAAAAGTTTCTAAAAAGTCCACTGGTCAACCTGCGCGAGCTTAGGAAAGTCATGTGATTTTTTTTTTTTTGGGTAAAAGACCACTGGCCAACTTTGTTTGACCATTTCTTTAAATGGTGGATGTAGATACTGATTGGACTTATATCTAAGAATTAGAAATATTTAAACAAACCCACAATACTTAATGATATGTATACAAATACTGAATAGTGTATTTCTTTGTATACAAATGATTGTCCTTTGATTAAATTTAATTAGTCCAAACTAATTATAATTATCAGTATGACCCATTAACTCTTTTTTTTTTTTTTTTTTTTTTATAAAATAGAATAAGCGATAATTGTATTAATAATTTAGACACCAAGGCCATCAGCCAAAATGGCATAAACTACCCAAAAAAGGTTATACAAATGCGGAAGCACAGTAACCTTAAACTAATGTTTTTATTACTAATGGGTCAAGAGTTTGAGGAACCTTGAACAGGCCAATGTTGGTGGTTGGGTGAGCAGATTATACCAAGTGTTAACCTTAATTAAAGATAACCCTTTGATTGGTGAATTAAGAGGATAATCAATATGTTAACCTTTACATTGAGTACAAGTCGGAGCAAATAATTAATTTTAGCGGTGATGAGACAGTTATATACACTTGTATTAGGTGAGTGAAAAGGAAAGGGGAAGGGCCCCAGAAAGGCACAGCTTTTCCCCCATCACATTTTTCATGCACTTGTATCAAATCAGAAAAAGAAAATCTCAAAATTGTATTATTGGTTATAAATTAATGCAATGTTCCCACTATTAATTTTGGTTTATTAATTTTTTTTTTCTTTGACCAATTGCAGATGCAAAGAGAGAGAAACTTCAAACAAGAAATTCCTCCAGTAAGAATTGGGGAGGGTGAGGAAATCACATATGATCAGGCCACAGCTGCATACAGGAGGGCTGCTACCTTTTGGAATGCCTTGCAATCACCTCATGGACATTGGCCTGCTGAAAATGCTGGCCCAAACTTTTACTTTCCACCCCTGGTAAATACTACTCTTCATCTCACAGTAAAAGAAATTGATTATTTACCACAAACAGAAATATTTACAGTAAAAAAAATTGAGATGCTGTAAGTGACACTGTGAGAGTAAAAAAAAATTGGGTTTTTTTTTGGGTGCACAATTATTTGACAACTAACCAACAGTAACATTATTTCAATGCAGGTCATGGCTGCATACATTCCAGGATATCTTAATGTTATTTTCTCACCTGAGCATAAGAAGGAAATCTTGCGTTATACATACAACCATCAGGTAATTAGAAGCTCTTAATTCAAAGGATCAATTATTTCTTAATATGTTGTGTTTTGTGGTTGAGCTTATTGAATTATGAACTTGTCTACTGCAGAATGAAGATGGTGGGTGGGGATTGCACATAGCAGGGCCTAGTATGATGTTCACCACATGTCTTAACTACTGTATGATGCGTATACTCGGAGATGGCCCCGATGGCGGTCGTGACAACGCATGCGCAAGGGCACGAAAGTGGATTCTTGACCGTGGGGGTGCATACTATGCTGCATCATGGGGAAAAACTTGGATGGCGGTATGGCATACTTGATTGAAATACAGATAAAATGTTGTTGTACTGCAAAGGATGCATCATGCATGCTTAGTGAATATGTCTAGAAAGAAGATCGTTATTGTTCAAATGATTGAACTTAATTATTGTGTTGCAGATCCTTGGTGTGTACGATTGGGAAGGCAGCAACCCCATGCCCCCGGAGTTTTGGAGTTACCCTTCTCTGCTTCCTTTTCATCCATGTAAGCACAATTTTCTTGCAGAGTCTCTTTTTTTTACTGAAGTTTGCTACTTATGATAAGTCTTCTATGGTTTTTTTAACTTTCTGGTTCTAACTAGTACTGCTTCTTGTGTGCAGCAAAAATGTTCTGCTACTGCAGGTTGACTTACCTACCTATGTCTTACTTTTATGCCACAAGATTTGTTGGTCCAATCACTCCTCTTGTTGAAGAATTGAGACAAGAAATTTACCGTGAACCGTACAGTGAAATTAACTGGAGTACAGTGCGCCATTCGTGTGCAAAGGTGAGTTTACTTTTCTGTTCGTTAGTTCATATACGCAACTTTAATATAATGGTCTTGAAATTTTACTCACATACACAAGCTGACTTTGCTGTACATTGTTGATCAATGCAGGAAGATAACTACTATCCCCACGGCAGGGTTCAACGTTTTATGTGGGATAGTCTTTACACAGTTGCTGAGCCTCTTCTTAAGCGCTGGCCTTTCAAGAAGATCAGAGACAATGCTATTCAATTTACAATTGACCAAATTCATTATGAAGATGAGAACAGTCGCTATATTACGATCGGATGCGTGGAGAAGGTAATGAAATTAGCTAGAAGAAGAAAGATATGGAATGTGTAAGAGAATGCCTGCTGGTTATTTTAGTGATCTAATAATGCCTTTTGAATTGGACAGCCATTGATGATGCTTGCTTGCTGGGCCGAGGATCCTAGTGGAGAAGCTTTTAAGAAGCATATTCCTAGAGTTACAGATTATATATGGCTTGGAGAGGATGGAATCAAGATGCAGAGTTTTGGCAGCCAGTCATGGGATTGTGCTCTTGTAATTCAAGCTTTGCTTGCTGGGAATCTGAATGCTGAAATGGGACCCGTACTTAAGAAAGCACACGAATTCCTGAAGATATCTCAGGTTCCCTATTTAAGCCATAAAGAATTTCTTTAATAATACTTCAAATGTTTCCGTTCTTTTGAGATTTTCTGTTGGCCTAAAATATTCATCCTGTATGTAACATTGTAGGTGAGGATCAATACTTCTGGCGACTACTTAGCTCATTTCCGTCACATTTCTAAGGGAGCATGGACTTTCTCTGATCGGGATCACGGATGGCAAGTTTCCGATTGTACTGCAGAGGCATTGAGGGTAATTGATTTGAATCATGCACTTTACTCAAGTTGAAGACTGAGCTTCAAATATGATGACAATGGGGCTGACTTGTAACTTTTTTGTTTCAGTGTTGCTGCCTGTTTGCAAATATGTCCCCAGAAGTTGTTGGTGAGCCAATGGAAGCTGAGTGTATGTATGATGCTGTCAATGTCATAATGTCTCTTCAGAGTCCAAACGGTGGTGTATCAGCCTGGGAGCCAACAGGAGCACCAAAATGGTTGGAGTGGCTCAACCCTGTGGAATTTCTCGAGGACCTTGTCATCGAATACGAGTACATCGAGTGCACTTCATCTTCAATCCAGGCCTTAACTTTGTTCAGGAAGTTGTACCCTGGGCACAGAAGGAAAGAGATCAACAATTTCATCACAAGGGCTGCAGACTACATTGAAGACATACAATATCCTGATGGCTCATGGTATGGAAACTGGGGAATCTGTTTTGTGTATGGTACCTGGTTTGCAATCAAAGGGTTGGAGGCAGCAGGCAGAACATACAACAATTGCGAGGCAGTACGCAAAGGTGTTGACTTTTTGCTCAAAACTCAAAGGGAAGATGGTGGTTGGGGAGAGCACTACACCTCATGCACAAACAAGGTATTAGTCTTCTTCTACTAACCTGATTGTAATCAAATTCATTTGTAAAGAAAGCATAATCCTCATAATATTTCCCTTTTCTATCTCTTCAGAAATATACAGCTCAAGACAGTACAAATTTGGTCCAAACTGCACTTGGATTGATGGGTCTGATTCATGGCCGGCAGGTCAGTAATGATTTAAACATCTCAGAGCTAACCTCTGCTCTCCCCATGCTCTGTTTTGATCCATCACAATTCCCTCCACAAAACTGATCTCTAAATAATTCTTATCTTTGTTATAGGCTGAGAGAGATCCAACTCCTATTCACCGTGCCGCAAGGGCGTTGATGAACGGTCAATTGGACGACGGTGATTTCCCCCAACAGGTACTGTAGTAAAACCAAAAATGAAAAGAAGAATAACAGTACATATTACTTATTCTTATGTACATATACACACATACACTAACTATTTGTTACTCTTTTTCTATTGCAGGAACTGATGGGAGTTTTTATGAGGAATGCCATGTTGCACTACGCAGCATATAGGAATATCTTCCCATTGTGGGCTCTCGGAGAATACCGTACACTGGTTCAGTTGCCTACCAAAAGGATTTGAGACTTGAACCACAAGCAGAGGAGTTCATGGACTTGCCAATACAACCAGAACTAATAAAAGCTTGTTCTAGTTGGCCATATTTTTTCTTTTCTTATTTTATGTTTGTAGAGTTTGATGTACTTGTAACCGCTGAAGAATGAATAATCTATGCATATATATAAATATATTGTATCTTACTTATACACATATGTATCATGTATGAGGCACAAGGCTTCAATAAAGTAAATGAATATGAGTTTTCCTTGTAACTGCTACTTTACTACATTCTGCTCTTCAACTCCATTCACTCCATTCCTGCATGAACACCCTAGATATGAAATAACAGATGAGGGCAATGTTTTAAAATATATAACCAAATTCCAGATTTCACCAATTGAATCTTTATTAGATGACTTCGTACTCTGCCTCACAGAATTTCTACTTTTAAGACTCTTGAAGCGTTTCTGGACTTGTCTCATCTTTTACAACCCGTGGAGAGCGAGAAAGTGTTAGAGAGATTTCCTCTTCGCAATCAACACTGATTGTGTAACTGAAGATCAGAGAGATTTCCTCTTCTCAATCAAAACTGATTGTGTACTAAAGATCAGTTTTGATTCTTTCTAATTACAGTCTTTAGTGCTGTTTATAATTTCCTGTAACAGTCAAACAAATCTCCTATATATCTGTACATTGTAAACAGTTTTGAATTAAGGAAAATCATTTTCTACATGGTATCAGCCTGAACCTAGGATCCTCACCTGTCTCTCTCTTCCTTTGCCGTCCCTTTTTCTCTCTTCCTTCCAATGGCCACCACCCCTTCCTCAACTGCTCCCTCCCAAAATACTTCTCAATTCACCAAACTCACTGAAACCAATTATCTCACTTGGCTTCGGCAAATCAAACCTTACCTTCACGGTGCCAAACTTTGGGGATATGTTGATGGCACCATTCCTGAACCATCTCTCACCTCCATGACTACTGCGACTGACACTCAACCAGCACAATCCATCCCTAATCCCGACCATGATACGTGGTTCACCGTTG
The DNA here is from genome assembly GCA_020521455.1 of Prunus kanzakura. Classification (NCBI taxonomy): domain Eukaryota; kingdom Viridiplantae; phylum Streptophyta; class Magnoliopsida; order Rosales; family Rosaceae; genus Prunus; species Prunus kanzakura. The sequence continues at coordinate 25,973 of BPUM01001050.1, forward strand.
ACCAACAAATCGTTAGCATTCTCACCACCACTCTCACAAAAAACATCGCACAGCTTACCATTGGTTTCGACACTTCAAAGACAATTTGGGATTGCCTTGAACGTCATTTTTCCCAGAAGTTCGTAGCTAGTGCAACCAATCTCAAAATGCAACTTCTTGATCTCAACAAAGGCACTCAATCTGTTGACGCATACCTCGGTCATGCTAAATCAATTGTTGATGCTTTGATCTCCATTAACAAGCCTGTTCCTGACGAGGACTTGGTCATCGCCACTCTTCATGGTCTTGGCCCCGATTACCTCATGCTTCACACCGCCCTCACGCAAAATCCTCTGCTCCCTGATTTCACTGAACTTCGGGCTCGAATTCTCTCTTTTGATGCCTAGCAATCTCGTCCTGCTGATTCCCCTACGGCCACCGCTCTCTTCAATCACAGCCAAGCCTCTTCTACCCGTCGTGATAACCGCCCCAATACCGGCCACCAATTTCCCACCGATGGTCGTTCCGACAATGGCCGCTTCAGACGTGGTCGTAATTCCCAGCAGCAAGCCCCTTCACAATCACAGGTGGCGTCTCCTTTTCCTATGCAACAGCAACATGTGCCTCCATTTGGGCCGTTTACTTCACCTGCTTGGGCTGCTCGTCCCCCACCAAATGGTCTTCTTGGCCCAGCACCCCAATGGTGTCCCAACTGTCACTCAAGTCAACATGGGCTCGCTCAATGTCCACATAGGTTTTTCGGCCTAAATACTGCTGCTCCGTTTGCTGGAGTACATTATGCTGCTGATCCAAATTGGTACCCGGACACAGGTGCAACCCATCACATGACAGCCATGCCCATCAACAATCCTCAACCTTATGGTGGGCCGCATAATGTATATATGGGTAATGGGGACTCAATGCCCGTTTCCCATACTGGTAACCTTCCCTTTTCATTAGGCTCTTCCAACTTCACTTTACAAAATGTCTTTTGTATTCCATCCATTCGTAAAAATCTTCTATCTGTTGCTTGTTTCACTAAAGACAATCGTGTTTTCTTTCTTTTTGCACCTGACTTCTATCAAATCTATTGCTTACGAACTGGTCGTCTATTGTTTCAGGGCCCTTGAAAAGATGGTCTATATCCGCTCAATCTGTCAAGCATCTCCACTCCTCCACAGGCCCTTGCTTCCGTTCACTCCTCCATCTGGCACAATCGTTTGGGTCATCCGTCGTCAAATGTCTTAGCACGTCTAGGTTCTACAATTAAGTCCAAATTGTCTTTTCGTTCTTTTTGTCGAGACTGTGCACTCAGCAAGTCTCACCAATTACCTTTTAATTCCAATAAAGAGACTGCTAGTACTCCTTTTCACATTATCCATAGTGATGTTTGGTCCTCATCTACTATTTCTGTTAGTGGTTTCAAATATTATGTTCTATATTATATTCTATTCACTGATGAATTCTCACGTTACACTTGGATTTACCCCATGCGTCGCAAAAATGAAGTCCTAACTCATTTTCAAACTTTAGTTGCCATGATTCAAAATATCTTTCACCATACCATCCCATTTCTTCAAAGCGACAATGGGACTGAATATGTAAATAATGCATTTTCTCATTATTGTAAATCTTTGGGAATTCAACAGAGATTTTCTTGCCCCCATACACCACAACAAAATGGCCTTGCTGAGCGCAAGCATCGCCATATTGCCACAATGACTCGAAGTCTCCTTCTCACTTCTGGTGCTCCCCATCATCTTTGGGTTGAAGCTGCTTTAACCTCTGTTTATCTTATAAATCTCCTTCCCACACCTACTCTTAGTTGGGAAACTCCACATACTCGCCTCTATGGCAGCCCGCCTTCCTATTCCTCTCTTCGTGTTTTTGGTTGTTCTTGTTTTCCTCATCTTGGGTCTTATGTCTCTGATAAACTTTCGAGTCGTAGCATTGAGTGTGTCTTTCTCGGTTATAGTTCTCAACACAAAGGTTATCGTTGTCTAGATCCTACCAAAGGTCGTGTCTATATCTCTAGGAATGTTATTTTTAATGAAACAATTTTTCCTTACAAACAATTGCAGGCACATTTAGTTCCTGATGCTGCCCCATTGGAGTTCACACTCTTGTCCAGCCCAGGACTCAATCTAGCCCGCTCTATGTGGCCCAAACCCACCTGCTGAGAATAATCCTACTTGTCCTGTGTCTCAACCAGAGCCATGTGAAGTTGGTATTGAATTCCCAATTACAGCGCTGTCGGCTCCATCCCAGTCTCCGGCGCCCAATGCCGCCCCCATCCTTACCTATCAGCGTCGCCGTTCATCAACCTCTCTTCAGCCATCTGCCTTTGCTGCACTTGTTCCACAAACAGCCTCTGCTGCACCTGTTCCACAAACAGCCTCAGGTGATTCTCTGTCTGTCACTGATCCTTCGGCGCTGTCCCCAACTTCACTGGCTGCTTCTCAGTCCCATCTTGAACCGCCAAGCCCACCACCTTCTCCCCCCATGAGGACACGTCTACAGCACGGTCTTGTGTAGCCCAAAATTCGCACGAATGGCACTGTCAAATATCCAATTCCTCATGCTCTACTCACTGTCATTGAAATTGCAGAACCTACATGCTACACTCAAGCGTCTAAACATGAGACATGGCGTGCTGCAATGGTTGATGAAATTAATGCTTTGCTGAAAAACAATACTTGGACATTGGTTCCCCCATCTTCCTCTCAAAATCTTGTGGGCTGCAAATGGGTGTTTCAAGTAAAGCACAATCCAGATGGCACTATTGAACGTCACAAAGCACGACTTGTGGCTAAAGGATTTCATCAACAACCAGGTATAGACTATACAGATACCTTTAGCCCTGTGGTTAAACCTGCAACTATTCGTGTTGTGCTTTCTCTTGCTGTATCTAGAGGCTGGTCACTTCGTCAATTAGACGTCAAGAACGTATTCCTTCATGGCTTTCTTAAAGAAAATGTGTATATGACTCAACCACCGGGTTTCATTGATCCATCGCGACCAACTCATGTTTGCAAGCTTAACAAAGCCATCTACGGCCTCAAGCAAGCTCCCCGTGCATGGTTTCACCGAATGACGTGCTTCTTACTATCAGTTGGCTTTGTTCAGAGCTTGGCTGATGTAACATCCCGACCCAAAATAAAAGGAATAATGAATTAATTAATTTCAAGATTTACGAATTTACAATTTTGCCCTCGGAGTAGGGGTATTTTGGTCAATTTATTTTCAGAAGGAATTGGGGGCAGCGGGTTGTATTTTTACATAGATCGTACCGAGATGAGTCCGTAGACACGTAGTGGGCTTGAATCGGAGTTGTAACGAGAAAGTTACGATCAAAATACCTTTAGTGGCACAATCGTAATTATTTCGAAGTTTATTTTTAATAAAAACAGAAAATCCCTCATTTCTCTCTCTCTCCCCCCTGCGCGCAGAACCCCCCCAACCCTTGCTCTTACTATTCACCCGGAGGCTTTTTGGGTCACCACCGGCACATCCGGCCACCATTTTGGGTGGTACCGGTACCAAAAGAACCAGCGCGACGTCGCCTACCCATCCCGATCCTTCTCAGCCGCCACCGTCGCCTGTGCTCATTGGAATATCGAGAAATGTCTCCGGTTTTACCGAAAACTTCATGGAGCTCGTTCGGGTGATTCCGGCAACCAAATCTTGCGATCCAGGTATGCTTTCTCAACCTCTCGTGGTGTACTAGCTGCTGGTTGAGTTGGATAGGCGAAATTTCTGCGTTATGGTAGTTAATTAAGCGATTGAAAAATCTGCCGGTTTCGACTTCCGTTTTCAGCCACTTCCGTCAACTTTTTGGGGTATGTCCAAGAACAAAAGTGACTCCAAATTAGGTGTATTACCTAGGGTAAGAGTCTTGAGCCGCGATTCTAAGATTTTCCGGCGATGCGATATCGCTTTGGATACCCACGCGCTGCCAGCGCGTGGGCACTGTGTCAGAGGGGCATTTTTGTCCAAATGCGATCTCCTGGTTCTCACACATAGGAATTCGCGGATCTCAATTCGGATAACGTTTGAACCCCGAACGGATTTTACATATCGTGTGTTATCAGGGTTCAATATGTTAGAACCGTTGGATCGCTTTCAATTTAAGATATGTTGATCTAGGCATTCCTAGGATCGTGTAGGATTTCACGGATCGTGAATCAGAGCCCTGGATGTTCCGATTCAATAAGTTAAAGTTTGTGTTTTACGACAACCGTCCGATCGTGCTATCGTGAGCGATCCGACCGTCCGATCTGAAACAAACTTGTAGGACGTATTTCCTAGACCTTTTGCAACCCATAGGAACTTTCGGATTGTAAAATGGAGGTCGTGGGCCCTGCGGGCCAGGTTGACCAAGTTTGGGCAGTTTGACCCTCGGTTGACCGTGAGTCTTCCGAGATAGTTTCACTCTTCAAGGAGTACTAGAACGACCCTTTTGGACGAGTCTTGACCATCATTTGATTTATGTGGGTCTATGAGATTATTCTTATGGTTTTGTGATGGAAATCTTATGCTGTTGAATTTAATGGTTTAATTAAATGCTTGTTACATTTAATAGTTGAATTCTTTATTTTGTAAAGTAGTTGCAATATATGCGGTGTGACATATTCGAGTGTTTTGAGTTTATATATAATAATTGAGAAAGTGCTATCTTTGTTGCTTTTGTGTGGGGTACTTAGAATGTTAATTTGAGTGTTTTTAGCACTACCTTAGATACCTCCCTGGTTATGGGTTTTATGTTTGAGATTTATTTTGCCCAGGCCCTTCGGATTATTTATTTTGCCCAAGCCTGTCGGAGTTTGTCCAGGCCCTCCGGATTATTTATTTTGCCCAGGCCCGTCGGAGTTTGTCCAAGCCCTTCGGATTATTTATTTTGCCCAGGCCCGTCGGAGTTTGTCCAGGCCCTTCGAATGTCTTCTTAATACGATGCCTTGGGAAAAATTGGATTAAGGAAGGAAATATTACTTTATAATATTTATATAAGGATTACGAACTCCACCATCATATGTACCTCCCCCTTTGGGTGATGATATTTGGAAACAATGGATATGGACACTGGGATACATGGATATGGATATATGGAAATTGTGATATGGTCTGGATATGACGGAACCCGGGACATACCTTAACGGGGTGTCGCTGTAGACCATTGATTGGGTAGTCTGCTGGGTTAGAGTATCAGTCCCCCAGTTGGACGACTCATCCCTAGCCACATGGACGTTTGAGGGCCGGATAATTGTGAGCTAGTCAACAATCCCCTGTTGGATTGTTTCCCCCAGTACATGATGTGCATCAGCATATGTACCTCTCCTTGGATACTGATATATGGAAATTGTGATATGGTCTGGATATGAAGGAACCCGGGGCATCCTTGACGGGATGTTGCTGTAGACCCTTGATTGGGTAGTCTGCGCGCGTAGGACTGTTTTCAGACGTACGGGTCTTGATTCTTCGTCCGTACGGGCTGGTTAGAGTATCAGTCCCCCAGTTGGACGACTCATCCCTAGCCACATGGACGTTTGAGGGCCGGATAATTGTGAGCTAGTCAACAATCCCCTGTTGGATTGTTTCCCCTAGTACATGATGATGGTGAGAGGTGGGTGTTATTATATATACACATATATATATATACGCATTTATAGGCATACATATTTCGTATATGTGTATGTGGTTTTGATTTGGGTTAAGATCAATGAGATTGTGCTTTGTGAGCACTCTGTACATGCATGAATGTGTAAGCCCTGGATTGGGGAGTGTTGTACGGCAACATATGCCTTGGATAGGGTATGGTTGCGGGATTGAACTAATATAAAGGGATGAAATCGATAATGTGTTCATTGTGTTTAGTCGGAATGGGAGTAGTGATAAATCTAAAATGTGTTGTTGGTTTTGCTTTAAATAAATGTATATTATCGGAGTTGTGACTGTTGAGATGAGAACTACGTGTGGCTTGATCCCTTGTCCAAGGGTACGTAGGCAGCCTGGGGTCTCACCAGGTGCAGCTGCGGAATATTATTGCGTTTAAAAGGTTTGATCGATTTTGAATGTGTGATCGGATTTTTGATGTGGTTAATGGATTTGAATCCGGTTTAATGATTGTTGGGGGTATTCGTATAGTTGTTTGAGATCATTAATTGTATGGTTTATGTGTAGTGCGACTTAAGAACATTGTTGGTTATGTTTCGAATTACTTGAAGGTCGGAGGCCTATTATGTGATTGCATGTTGTTAACTTGTGCATGCTGCCAGTTGGTATTTTAAAATGTGTTTTATGCAGGTTGGAATTTTTGGGGAATGTTCAATTTACAGGGGAGACTGCCGAAATTTCGGCAGAAAGTCTCGTGCTCTTTTCCCTTAATTTGGAAAAGAGGCTAAATTTTTAGTAAGTGGGCCCGGCATCGATGTGATGTTGGAATTTCCACAGGATTCGTCTCGAGTTCCGAGGAATTCGGGGCGGGTCCTATCAGCTGATTCATCTCTATTCATTTTCCAACTCGGGTGTCTTACAATTTATTTTCTCCTCTATGTTGATGATATTGTTGTCACAGGCAGTGATGATAAACTTTTACAAAGTTTTATTGATGCTTTAGGTAAGGGCTTTGACATCAAAGATCTTGGAAATCTACACTACTTTCTTGGTTTACAAGTTATATCCCAACATAAAGGTGTTCATATCAGTCAACTCAAGTATGCGTATGATCTTCTTGTGAAGCATGATATGCTGCTTAGTAAACCAGTTAGTAATCCAATGTCAGCAAAGGCTATTCTTACTTCTAATGATGGTGATCTCCTTTCCAATCCATCGGTCTTTCGGGAAATTGTTGGATCCTTGCAGTATTTGACAATCACTCGGCCTGACATTGCCTTCGCTGTTAATTCTATCGCTCAGTTCATGAGTCAGCCACACACACCTCATTTGATCGCTGCCAAGCGCATCCTTCGCTACATCAAAGGCTCACTTGACCATGGCTTGTTCTTTGGTCCTCAACGTCATCCTACTTTTCTTGCTGCATATGCTAATGCTGATTGGGCTGGCTATCCAGACTCTCGTCGTTCAACTTCTGGTTATCTCGTTTATCTTGGCACCAACTTGGTCTCTTGGTGCTCTAAAAAGCAACCTACCATTGCTCGTTCCAGTACTGAGTCGGAGTATCGCTCCCTTTCCCATGCTAGTGCAGAATCTACTTGGTTAGCCTACTTGCTTTATGAACTTGGTGCTCGAATTCAGTTTCCTATTTTCTTGCATTGTGATAACCTCAGTGCTACCTACATGGCTTCTAATCCGGTGTTCCATGCCCGCACTAAACATATTGAACTTGATTATCACTTTGTTCGTGAGAAAGTCGCACTTGGCAGTCATCGTGTTTGCTTTATCCCTTCAATAGATCAGCCTGCGGATCTTCTCACCAAGCCTCTTCACAAGCATCGTCATGTTCTTCTTACTCGCAAAATTGTTCGTGCAGGCCAGCCAAGTTTGAGGGAGGGTGTTAGAGAGATTTCCTCTTCGTAATCAACACTGATTGTGTAACTGAAGATCAGAGAGATTTCCTCTTCTCAATCAAAACTGATTGTGTACTAAAGATCAGTTTTGATTCTTTCTAATTATAGTCTTTAGTGCTGTTTATAATTTCCTGTAACAGTCAAACAAATCTCCTATATATCTGTACATTGTAAACAGTTTTGAATTAAGGAAAATCATTTTCTACAGAAAGTATAGAATTCACTGCAGTGAAGGCTAGAACTGAAGAGCAGCCTTTGCAGGTTGCAGTCTACAGTTGAAGATATTAAGGGCAAACCTTCAAGAGTGTCAATGGCTTGTTCTAATATCACCTTGTCTCCCACTCCTTGGTAAGATCCCTGTTTTTACCTTTAACCCAGCCACCTGAGAGTTTATGACTCTTCATGGTTGTTGCTTCATTTGTCCTTAAATAACCAATGTTCATTATACTTGAACGCCAAGCAAGAAACCCTATTGGATGATACTCATCACTGTGTTCCTCAGTAGGACACGTAGTTACGCCATCACGAAACCATATTAGATGATAACCTTTTAACAATTTTTGAATCTTAGTACTCCAAGGCACATAATTGGTGTCATCCAACTAAGAGACATAAAGTCACCAAATTTCCCAGGTGTTCCAAATTAGGGCACCAAAATTCCCAAATTGGATCACACAATAGCAACTTAAAAGTCAGAGCCTCAAATTCACCAATTGACAACTGATTCAACCTTTTTAACATAATACAAGGATTTCGCACCGATCAAAAGACCAGAAATGGAATAAACTTAAGATATGAAAACATATGATGCTGTAAGCAATAACAAGAAGACAATACAGCACCTCATTCCATCAGTACTATAGACCATTCTTGTGAAAGAATGGCCTGTATTATGCGAAAACACTCCAAGACCTTATTGTTGATGGACTACGCAACTATCACACACAAGACACGCAAAGATAAAGCACACACAAACCAAAAAGTAAACGAGCACACAAAGAATACAAGAATTTATAGAGGTTGTGATCCCTGAGAAATTCACTAGTGTGAAAGAACCCCTTTGGTTACAATGAAGAACCCCATTTGCTCTCTCACAAACCCTAGCTCTCTTTTCTCTCACCCTTGGCTCAAACCTAATTTGATGCCTTAGTTTTCTCACGTTATCATAACCTAGTGCTAAAAGTCCTATTTATAATGTATAGGATTTTTGCTACAAGTTAACTGGGAATAGGAAACTAAAACCCTATTAAATTAGGCTAGAATACCCGAAAATAATAGGGAAAACTATTCTAAACCGCCAAGGATTCAAGCTCGATTCGTGTCGTCTACTCAAGCGCCTACACTTCCGCTCAAGCGCTAGAGCCCAGAAAAAACTCATATGCAACCCCTATTTCTGTTGTTTCCTCTTCCTCCTTCCGCATCTATGGTGAGCCAACTTCAACAATCTCCACCTTGGCGAACTATTAATCACATATGAACAATTGTTGACCCCTAGAACATCTTCAACCTCTTGGAAATTGTTCTAGTAATTCGCAAGAGCTCCACCATGCCAAGAAACTCCATGCTTTAATGCACCTTATGTGAGAAGGTGCTCCACCCAATGCTAAACTTGGATAACCCAGACCTCTTGTGTAGAAGAGAGATCCCCTATCTTGAACTACTTGCTCCTCATCTTCTTGGAACCTTGAATTCTTGACATGCCTTGATATGCAAACTGCATACCAAACCTTATTCTATAAATCCCCACGTAGCCACCAACTTTGCTCTTGGAATTATGAACTAACTGATTCCTTTTCATCAAAGCACCCATCCAACCTTCTAGCTTCATGCTCCCCAAAGCACTCTAAAACGTAATTGAATCTTCTTTGTCCATGCATCCAAAACCTGGGGACAGTTTAATGGATTTCTTAGGCTTAAACCTTGCTTGTAATGAAGGCTCCACCTCAAGTAGAGCCCTTTTGTGAGTTGGTTGTTGATACCCATATTCTTCAACCCTTGTGTCAAGCTCCACTCACCTTAGAGTCCCTTCCATGATCACCTTGGTAATAAGCATCTTTTCGGTTGCCACTGACCCAACAACATTCTCCCCCATCATCATTTGTCTTGAGTTCACCCTTGTGGACCGTGTCCTTCGACTCCGCCACTTCTACACCTTTGAAAGCAAGCTATCTTGATGATAAGTTGTTAATCACACAACCTTGATTAACCTTCTTTGCCCAAATAGTCTTGAGCACACTTGTAGTTTCATTCCATTGCACCGGCTCCTTGATGATAAGATCCCTTGCTTGCTTTTCTTTGGTACAAAGCACATCCTTGGTAGAATTTTCTATTCTACTTGCGATTGTACCCCCCCAAAAGCTAATAAACTTTGTTAGGTTGAATCTTCCTCCTCATAATCACCACTGAACCTTATGTGACTAAGAGCTTCTTTTCTTTGGCCTTGTTTTAATACCCTTCTCTATCTAGAGCATCACGAGAAATTAGATTCCTTCTTAGTTCCGGTACATGCTTCACCTCACTAAGGCTCCTAACAACACCATCATGCATCTTGATCTTCACTATTCCCACACCCAAAACTTCATAACTTGTTTTGTCTCCCAACAAAATCTTACTACCTTTCCTTTCTTCATATGTATCAAACTCCTTCCTATTTGAACACTGTAACACCCCCGACCCAATTTAACTCTTTTATTCAATTTATTTCTATTTGTGAAATTACAATTTTGCCCTTGAGGGTAGGGTCACTCTAGTCACTTTTTAATCCGGAAGGATTTTAGGGAATTAAGTGGCATCGTTTCATAGACCTCGTCGATATGAGTTTGTAGATAGGTGGCACGCTCAATTCCGAGTTTTAACGAAGGAGAAAAGACCTGAAGATCGAAAATAGCACATTAGTAATTTTCTTATAGAAAATATCGTATGCTAAAGTAGCAATGCTACAGTGCCCTGCCTTTTATTTTTCTCTTCTTCTTTCTTTTCTCCATGACTCTGGATGGTGTCTCTTACTCTCTCCGTAACCGGCCAACGACTTTGGCAGGCGATTTCTCCCAATTTCAGGTACCGTTTCAAGCAAGACCGATCCCAAAATCTTCGTATCTTTGTCCTCTACCTAACCCAGCCCACTTCCCAGCTCAAAAACCTAAGGGTTCGCTACTGGAACGACTAGAAGTCCGGCGGTTTTCAAAGTTTCCGACTTCGTTTCCAGGCACTCAGGCCACCATTTTTGTCGAGTAAGGTATGAAACTTCATCCCCTCTTCGTCCTCTATCTGTTTACGTAGGTATTATAGATCAATTTTGAGGTTTTACAGATAGTTCAAAATACCCATTTTTGACCGTCGATTTTGGCTCCGTTTCGGCTAGTTCTGGTCCGTTTTGGCTTTGGCCCAAGAACAAAAGTTGGTCCCCTTGTTAGTTTGAATGTGTTGGTATAGGTATTGTAGGGTGTTTCAAGAAATTTCTGTTGTAAAAAATTTCTCAAGACACCCACTCGCTGAGGGTGGCGGGTGGTGGCCCATTGTGTTCTAAAATGTTCCTCTTGTCGTTCTGAGCACGACAGTATGCTCGGATTTGGAATTGGTTACCGTCTGACAGTCGAACGAATATAACACCCAATATGCGATATACGGATTCAATAGGTTCAGACCGTTCAATTGATCCCAATTTCAAATAGGTTGTTCTCTATATCTCTAGGATTACGTAGGAACTCAAAAAAATCGAGAATTGGATTCTCGGATACTCCGAATCATTATTTCTGGGGTTAGGCAAAGTGATCGCTGTCCGATCGTGCGATTGGCTTACATTCGACGGCTCGAAATTTTACAGGACTTGTTTGGACCCATAGGAACTTTCGGATCGGAAATCGAAGGTTGTGGGCCCCGCGGGCTCGATTGACCAATATGGGAAGTTTGACCCCTCGGTTGACCGTGAGTCTTCCGAGGTAGTTTCATCTTTCAAAAAGTACTAGGATGACCTTAAACCTTCTTGAAGGTGGCACACACTTTGAGACTCGGGAACTTGAGTGTTGAGTTAGAATTTGTTGTTGGGTACGTTTATTAGTTAGATCCGTTTATGCTCTCGAGTGAGGTATGCACACTTCGCGTACTTCAGAGGGAGAGCCCTTTTAGGGTGAGGTTTGTGTTTGTTTTTTTTTTAATCTTTATTTTCGAGGATGGAATGTTATGCGTTTATAAAATGTCATGCGTACGAATATTTGATTATCTTGACTATTGTGAATTATAGTATTTTGTGGTTATTGGATATCATATTGATATTTGAAGTTTATGAAATATTGGGAGTTTGGAATATATGTTTATGGGATACTTGATTGATTGGTTGTGAAAGCGAGTCTGTTTGTGTCTAATAAATCACGGCCATAAATCGGCCGAAAGGACCTCCCTCGGCCTTAGCGCTTGCTCATGAACAAAACGCGGCGTTCCACCAAGTGTTTTTGCCTCCTTCAAAACAAAGGAAAAACGGCGAAGGCATGAACATCTCGGCCTCGACCGCGGTATTGCAGGCCGAGGTCGAAGGATGAAGAGACACGGCCAGAGACATTGGAGTCAAATCGTCACATGATAGCCAGGGCCCACACTTCATTTAATGAAGTAGCCCTTCTGACTAGCAAACCCACTGGCTGCAAAGAGGCATTTAATGCACGAGGGAAGAGGGGAAGTGACTAGCGTCAGGATTTGGCGACAGCAATCAGAGTGTTTAAATGCAGACATTCTTACAAAAATTCTTACAACATAAGGTCAGATCACCACCCACCAGACCAGGGCATTTAATGCGTCTCCACGGCCAGATGCGCAGAACCCACGATCAGGGTGGCGCCTGAGATTTACCAGGATTCATGGGGTCACACCACCATGCTTCACGATCCCAAATGTCGATTGGACTACCCACTTGCTCTGATCAGGCTCCACCATGCAGATTTTCAGCCTCGATTACTCATCCAAGAGCTCTTCCTATAAATACAAGGCTCAAGCTACATTCAAAGGGTTCAAACACCAAACCAAAAGCCTCCCACGGAGCAAATTATATTTTCCTGTAATGCACTTTCAATACCTTTACTTGCTTTCCTAGGAGTAGTGTTAGATTGTAAGGAAAATCCATTCATCAATATATCATACGACCCTTGTGTTTGTGCCTAATAAATCACGGCCGTGAACTGATCGAAGGGCTTCCTTTTCTCGGCCCTAGCACTTGCTCGAAAGGCGAAAATGCGGCGTTTCGCCAAAGATGTTTGGCCTTCCTGAAAACAAAGGAAAAATTGCGAAGGCATGATCATCTCGGCCTCGATTACAGGCCAGCGGTGTTAAAGTCAAATCATCACGTGACAGCAGGGTCCCATACTTCATTTAATGAGGTATTGCCTCTGTTTATTGCAGCAAACCCACTAGCCACGAATGAGCATTTAATGCACGAGAGAAGGGGGGGAAGTGATTGAAGTCAGGGTTTGGCGACAGGAAACAGAGTGATTAGACGCAGACATTCTCACAATAATTCTTGCAGCTTGAGAGATTAGGTAACCAGCTATTAGAGCAATAAATGCGTCCCCACGGCCAGAAGCGCAGAACCCACGATCAAGGCGGCGGCCAAGATTCACCAGGATTTATGGGGTCACAGCACCATACTTCACGATCCCAAATGTCGATTGGACTGCCCACTTGCTCTGATCAGGCTCCACCATGCAGATTTTCAGCTTCGATTACTCCTCCAAGAACTCCTCCTATAAATACAAGGCTCAAGCTACATTCAAAGGGTTCAAACACCAAACCAAAGCCTCCCACGGAGCAACTTATATTTTCCTGTAATGCACTTTCAATATTTTACTTGCTTTCCTAGGAGTAGTGTTAGTTTGTAAGGAAAATCCGTTCATCAATATATCATACGACCCTTGATTTTCAAGGCGCCGGAGCACCATCCCTGTTATTCGCTCATTCACCCCATATATCATACAACCGTCGCTCACTGAGCAACGCGCCGGAGCACCGCCCAAAACCCACCATCAATACCACCACTAAACGGCCTTGTAGCTCAGGCCGTGAACCTGACGGCCGAGATCAGTTCCTCTCTCGGCCACAATCGTTTGATTAGGAGTCGATTTCAAACAGGCGCACCACTTAACCATTTCATCCATATCACCATCTCGACGCACGGTTGACCGTGCTGGCACACCCGCGCAGAACCGCACCGCACCCAAAAGAAGGAAGCCACGTGTTAACGCACATCCCCTCGGCCCGGAGCACCAGGCCGTGAGATTTGCGCAGCCAACAGAGTCTTGAGACTCGACTATGATTATTAGGAAGTGAGTGGACAATTGGTTTAAATGTGCATTGCTTTCGGAATATTGAAATGCGTGAATGTGTGTGTGTGTGTGTGTGTGTGTGTGTTTTTTTTTTTTGGGTGATATAAATTGGGATATGGGGATGGTGTGAGTTGATGCATGACCTCATGTTGAATGATGATATGTTCATAATTTCACATGATTTTATATCCTTTTTACTTAGTTTTGTGAATTAATTTGGACTAAAGATGCTGATTTTAGTTATTTTCTAATTTTTCAGCTTATGAATCACGAAATGTATAAATTCTCCAAATATTCCTCGTAATAGAGTTTGACATGATTCCAATTGGAGATGGAAGACAGCATCTTGAAGTTTGTCCATGAATATTTTCATAATTTTTGAAGACTACTAAGGTGCCCATGTTTAATTAGACAACTCAGTCTAAGCTAATTCCCGGAAAATACTGAGTCAGCAAGAGTATTTTGGTCATAACTCACTCATGCGATATCGGATTGAGACATGCGACATATGGCTGAAAAGAAGACATCCAGAGCTTTCCAAAGAGTGGTTGTACAGAATTTTCGTAGGTAAGGAAGGTGTTCAAATCACATTCGCAATGAGGATCACGTGCAGTTTCCTGGAAGTTTTAGGAAACTTAGTTTTAATTACCTTTTCTAGTTAGGAACTGACTTGGAAATCAAGTCTTCGCGTAAGGCCACTTGTTTAGGCCCATTCTAACTAGGTTTTAGGTTCTTTTTAGAGAGGAGGTCGGGGGGCTCAAAGGGATATACCAGAAATTTCGAAATTCAACCGAGGAGCGAGGAAGAGCGACCGTGCCTCTAAACTCTAAGGGTTTTTCGTATCTCTTTCTCCATGTTTTATTTTTTCTTTGTTACCATGATTATGAGTAACTAATTTTCTTTTACTAGACACAATGTAACCCTTTTCTAATTATTCAAAGCTTAGTTATGTCATGCTATTAGAATTTCCATGTTGTTGAAATTTAATCACTGTGCTTATTTTCTTAACTAATGATCTTGATGCTTAGCTACCATCTAGATTTTTGGTTAAGTAATTTGATGCATGTTAGGGTATACGTCATGCCTAATATGAGTTTTGCTTCTTGTGATTAAATTCATGAATTCGCTTAAGGTAAACACCATACTCTTAGGGGTTTGTGTGATTGTGTGAAGTTCTCGTTGAACCTAAGGTCTTTTTATATGTTTATATTTATGCCTCACGCCAAGGATAAATTGCGTGTAAGAAGAAGTGGTTAATTTCTATGAAAAGAGTTAATCATAATTTTGGAGAACTAATCATCAACATAACTTGGGAATTTTGATAGTATGCATGCTAAGGTTTGGATAAAAGGAATTGTAGTGAAATTGTTGTCTTGGTAAGCTTCTTTGAAATCTTTCACAAACTTATTTAGTTCATGTTTTTCTTCGTTATCTTGTCTTTTAATTTTCTTGTTTTCAACATCCTTTTAAAGAAAATCTTTCAAAACAACTTTATTAAGTTTTAGTTGAGTCATTAGTTTTAAGTTTATTAGTTAGGGTGTCTAGAGTAATTTAGGATTTAAATTAGTTTATAATTCACAACAACTTGATAATTTATTCAGTCTCTGTGGGAACGACCTTGTACTTGCCTTGGCTATATTGCATTAACCTTGTGCGCTTGCAAGTTTATTCTTGAATTTAACTATCTAATTTTCAGGTAGTAAAATTATACATCAAATGACAATATTTTATGTGTGAGCCTGGAATTCGAATTTGATGGTGGAAACCTAAATGGTTTGGAAATTAGTATTTGGTTAATGGAATTATGAAATTGTGCTATCGGATTTGTTTCAGCTTTTACACTGTGACTTGAAAATTTTAGAGAATACATAGTCACTATTTTTATGATTATTATTAAAGTATATGAATTGGGTGATATGAGGTTCGATTATGAAAGTATTTTGTGGGAATTTCATGTGTAAGAAAGTTTTGATTATTATTTGAATGATATTTTGGGTCTTTATGGAATTTATGTTTTTGAGAGATTATTTTATATACTATGAATAAATATTCTGGTCTTTTGGAATACTGAGAATTTGGAAAAATTGAATTAAGGGAGGGTATATTATTTTATATTTTATATATATATATATATATATATATATATATATATATGGGTTTGTGAATTGCACCATCATATGTACCTTCCCTGGTTCGATATGGATGAAAACTACACGTGCGTTAACGTATTTCCGACGTGTGAGATGTTGATGACCTGGGCACCCTTGGCGGAGTGTGCCGTAGGCCTTGATTGGCATTCTACGTGCGTAAGACTTGTTTCAGCCGCACGTGTATTGAGGATTCTACAGTGCATGTCTGGGGAGCAATAGTCCCCCGGTTGGACTGCTCATTCCTTAGCCACATGAGTATTGAGGATTCTACCATGTGGTCTAGTAAAACGATCTTAGTGTTGGTTTGTTTTCCCCTGGTACATGATGTGCACCATGATACGTACCTCTTATGTTATTGATACTTGATATGATACTTGATATATTAGACACGTGGTAACTCTTCGGAGGTGTGTCGGGATATTGGGCACCCTTGATAGGGTGTACCGAAGGCCTTAACTAGCAGTCTGCACGCGTAGGAGGGATATTCAGCGCACATGTATTGAGGTGCGTGTATGGGGAGCAATAGTCCCCGGGTTGGACTGCTCCCATAGCCATATGAGTATTGAGGATTCTGCCATGTGGTCTATTTAAAACAATCCTCCGGTTGGATTGTTTTCCCTTGGTACATGATGATGGTGTGGGGTGTATATATATATATATATATATACACACGCATTTATATGTGTGGGATGGATTTGTATCCAGGTTGGGGTTTCTTGAGCATATGGATGGTGAGTGCTCTGCATAGGTGTGATAATTGTTTTGATATTTGGACAGTGTTGTTTTGCAATATACACCTTAGATAGGGTATGGTTGCGGGAAATAAATGATTTTGAAAAAGTAATTTGAGTTCAGAGTAAACGGTTAGTTTTAAAAGAGTTATGCATAGTATATGTGAGTTTTTACAGGGAAATGGTTTTGAGTTATGAATCATGGGAAGAAATGAATTTATAACATATTTAGTTATATGCCTTATGGAAATTGAAGTTGAGAATGAATCTAAATTTAATTGTTATTGGTTTTACTTGGACGATATCTGTATATTTTCTTAATTCTGATACTCCTTTGTAATTGTGGAATCTTGTATAGACATGACTTGTGTGTTTCACAAGATTAATTGGACCTTCCATGTTTGGGTATCCAGGCGCCTCAGAAAAAGGCATGTTCGCCGGGAAGGTTAGTTGTATGTGGTGTACGCTATCTTATGGTTGTTTATGTATGTGGGACTATATTATAAAATTGTACCATATCTTGAGTATATAGATTGTAGTTTAGCTTGTTTTTAGTTGGATATAGGAAAGAGGTAGCTACAATAATTTTGTTTACTGTGAATCGGCGGATAATTCACTTATACCGGTTGTTAGAGAATAACTACAGAAGTTCTAAATGTTCTATGTGAGTGATGCTGATTATTGATATAAGAACTTCATGTGGCTTGATCTCTCACAAAGGGGTACGTAGGTAGCCTGGGGTTTCACCTAAGTGCAGCCACGAACTAAATTATTATTTTTGTTGAGTTTAGTTTTGATTATGTCGGTGGGATTAAATACTTGCGATTGGTGCTTGGGTGCTAGACATTGCATTCTGAAAGTTGGGAAGTTATTTTTTTGTTTTTCTACAAGTTACAATGTGGGAATCGTTCCAGTTATAGAGAAGACTTTACCGAATTTTCAGCAGGAGTCAAATGGTTTGTCCTTTTAAATTGGGGGTTATGTGGCTTTTTGGTAAAGTAGGTCTGACGTCGGGTAGATGTCGGACGGGAAGCAGGGTTTGTCACAGATTCCGAGGGGAATCCGGGGGCTGGTCCTGTCAAACACACATGAAATGAACAATCATAATCTAGAATCCAAACTGAAGTAGAACCCTTACTCAAAGAATTTGTCATAACTTCCCCATTACGCTTCTGATTCGTAACCATCAAAAGTTTGTCATCTGTGTCACAACCAGTTGACACGTTTGCGGCGCTTGAACTTTCGATATCCTTAATCTTGTTACGCTTCTCTTGAAGCGTTTCTGGACTCATCTCATCTTTAACCCGTGGAGAGCGAGAAAGTATAGAATTCACTGCAGCAAAGCCTAGAACTGAAGAGCAGCATTTGCAGGTTGCAGTCTATAGTTGAAGATGTTAAGGGAAAACCTTAAAAAGTGTTAATGGCTTGTTCTGATATCACCTTGTCTCCCACTCCTTGGTAAGATCCCTGTTTTTACCTTTAACCCAGCCACTTGAGAGTTTATGACTCTTCATGGTTGTTGCTTCATTTGTCCTTAAATAACCAATGTTCATTATACTTGAACGCCAAGCAAGAAACCCTATTGGATGATACTCATCACTGTGTTCATCAGTAGGACACGTAGTTACGCCATCAAGAAACCCTATTAGATGATAACCTTTTAACAATTTATGAATCTTAGTACTCCAAGACACATAATTGGTGTCATCCAACTAAGAGACATAAATTCACCAAATTTCCCAGGTGTTCCAAATTAGGGCACCAAAATTCCCAAATTAGATCACACAAGAGCAACTTACAAGTCAGAGCCTCAAATTCACCAATTGACAACTAATTCAACCTTCTTAACACAGAACAAGGATCTCGCACCGATCAAAAAACCAGAACTGGAATCAACTTAAGATATGAAAACATATGATGCTGTAAATGTAACATGCACATGTGAAGAACACATTACAAAGGAGAGAAAACCATGATGAACTCGAAGAAGCAAAAAGTAAACAAAAAGGTGAAAAACTTAACTCAGAGTCACACGCGAAACAGGATCTCAGACGCTGTGTTACAGCTCTAATACTAATACCATGGTAGAAACCATTGTGCCACATCAAATCACTGTAATTCACAAACAATCAATTACAGATAGAGAACAAATATCAAGACTAGTAAAGAAGAAAAGCAGGAGAGAGCAGAAGCGTTAGAATGGGTAGGGAAAGGCCTTATTTATAAATTTATTATCAACTCTGACAAGTATATTTAAAATACATGCTTAAAAGTAAAGCTGATATCCAAAACCAAATATAATGAGAATATTCAACCCCTTGTATTTTAATAGGCTGCATAAATAACTCATTAACTTTTAAACTGTTTTCTTCCTTTACTTAATGGCGTTAAGCAGACAACTCTTCGTATATACGTACATACACGTAGATTAATCTACACGACTACACATGGAGAGGCATTGGAACCATATTGCAGTATTCTGCAAGAGCCCAAATTGGGATAGTATTCCTGTATGCTCCGTAGTTTAACATGGCATTCCTCATGAAAACTCCCATCATTTCCTGTCATGAGAAAACGAAAGTAAACAAAAGATGAGCAACCTGTAGCTAGTAGTAATTAAACAATATCCTTTTTACTTTTAACTTAGTGCAGGAGAAAATACTTCATCATCACCGGATGTATATGATAAGAGAAATAGACGCATGGTTGTATACAACCCGGTAAGACTTAAGATTTTCTCATGCTGCAGAATAAATGGTGTTTAAGAATGGTACCTGCTGGGGGAAATCGCCATTTTCCAATTGAGAATTGATCAACATCTTTGCAGCTTGGTGAATAGGAGTAGGGTCTCTCTCCGCCTATTGCATAAATAAAAAATATAAACATGAAAACTTAGAAATTGGGAGAGAAATATGCAAAAGTAAAAGAACTGAGGAAGTGGCTGGCACATAGCTAGGTGTAAATATTCATGTACTAACCTGTCCACCATGAATTAAACCCATTAATCCCATTGCAGTCTGCACCACATTGGATCGGTCTCCTTCAAGAGGTGTATAGATCTGTGTAACCAATTCAAGAGATTAATTTTAGTTTACTCTGAAGAGAGAATATATTTACTAATGAATCTCAGAACAACTAGGCGCACGGTATAAATTGAGCTGCATGTTGCATGTGCTAGTGTGCTATGAGTATTTTGGGAATAGACCAACAAAGCCTCAACATATTTCATGTAAAGGGGGAAAGAAAAGAAAAAGAAAGAGAAAGTGAACCATGTTTTCACAAGAAATGTAGCTCTCTCCCCATCCACCATCATCTCTCTGTGTTTTGAGTAAAAATTCAACACCTCGGCGTATAGCCTCACAATTATTGTAAGTCTTGCCAGCAGCCTCTAACCCTCTGATTGCAAACCATGTTCCATACATGAAGCAGATTCCCCAGTTTCCATACCTGTGATAATTATTGCCTCTTTAGTTTATTTCTCTAACACAAGTAAGAACATAAGTATGCTTAACATAATCTGATCTAAGGCAAGCATACCATGACCCATCAGGACTTTGTATGTCTTCAATGAACCCTGCAGCAGTTGTGATGAAATTATCTATCTGTTTCCTTCTGTGGGTGGGGTATAACTTCCTAAACAAAGCTAATGCCTGGATTGAAGATGAGGTGCACTCGACGTGCCTGCATGACTCTTATGTTAGTCTTCAAGGAATGTAGTCTAGAACTTAAGGAATTACAGAATGGAAAATGTTGGATCAAAAGTGTTACTCATATTCGATGACGAGATCCCCCATAAATTCTATAGGGTTGAGCCACTGAAGGAGAAAATGAATATATGCATGTCATGATACACATTGAAACAATGGAGATATTAAAATTCTTTGATCACTTAAAGGGATTTTTCTTACTTACCTCCAACCATTTTGGAGCTCCTGCCGGTTCCCAGGCTGATACACCACCATTTGGACCCTGGTTCAAATCATAGAATGGAGCTCATTAATACCATTATGACAAAATAAAGGGACAGTAAAGAGAAAATAAAAATAACTATCTTCAGTAGTTATAAATTTCCCCATTTAGAGATATACTAC
Source organism: Prunus kanzakura (assembly GCA_020521455.1). Classification (NCBI taxonomy): domain Eukaryota; kingdom Viridiplantae; phylum Streptophyta; class Magnoliopsida; order Rosales; family Rosaceae; genus Prunus; species Prunus kanzakura. Next base: position 46,755 of record BPUM01001050.1, read on the forward strand.
TTTTTATTCAATCTAATCCTCACCTGCAGAGAAAGTACGACATTGATAGCATCATATAAACGCTCAGGTTCTAGTTGTTCACCGACGAGTTGTGGTGGCAGCATCGATAACAACAAACAATTCTGTGCGACATAACATGTGCTTGAGAAACATATACAATTGTAATGGCTCTAGCTCAACCCTCAGCTTGACAAAAATAATCACCTTCAAAGCTTCTGCAGTACAATCAGAAACTTGCCATCCATGGTCTTGATCAGAGAAAGTCCATCCTCCTTTAGAAATGTGGCGAAAATGGGCTAAAAAGTCTCCAGAAGGATTATCCCTAACCTAGAATATTACAATCCGAGGCATATTTTGGCCAACTTAAAATGCAATGGGAGAAAGAAAAATGCTTGATAGTCAAAGTGAAACGAAGAAGGAAAAGGACTTTTATAGAACTTGTAAGTACAGAAACCTGAGATTTCTTAAGGAAGTCATGTCCTTTCTTAAGTACAGATCCAAGTTCATCATTCAGATTTGCAGCAAGCAAAGCTTGAATGGTGAAACTAGCATCCCACATCTGGCTCCCAAAACTCTGCATATGAGTACAATGAATCAAAAACAGAACTTTTGTTGCCCAAATAGCACTTCCAACCAAGAAGCTGAAATTAAAACCTGAAATATGCAGACAGCTAACCTGCATTTTCATTCCATCTTCTGCAACCCATATGAAATCTGGAATCCTTGCAAGATGCTTCTTGTAAGATTCTCCATTCGGATCTTCAGCCCAGCAAGCAAGCATATTTAATGGCTGCCAAATTCAAATAACGTTGCATTTTAATTAGCAGCAATGTGAATACTATTCTCATCTAATTAGTTTTTCTTCCATTATGATTTGATTACCTTTATCACAACTCCAATAGTAATGTATCGACTATTCTCGTCTTCATAATGAATGTGTTTACTGGTTTCTTGAAGAGCCTTCTCTCTGAGCTTTTTGAAGGGCCAGCGAGTTAAAAGAGGCTCACAGATTGTGTGAAGACTATCCCACATCAAGGATTGTAACTTACCATTGGGATGGTAGTTATCCTCCTGCATTAAAAAAATAAAATAAAATTGAACATTCATCTTATGCATGCACAGAAATTTTTCAATAACATCAAAAAGTGGTGGTGTGGCACGAATAAAAAATATTAGGTGCATGCAAACCATGTAAACTCACTTTTGCACACAGATGGCGCACTTTGCTCCATTTAATTTCATTGTAAGGTTCATTGTAGATTTCTTCTCTCAGTTGCAGAATGAGGGGTGTGATGGGGCCAACAAATCTTTTCCCAAACAAATATGACATAGGCAAGTAAGCCATGCGAGTATAGCAGAGTATTTTTGCTGCACATATGGAGTATCACAGAATGAGAAAGTTGCAAACTACAGAACTATATATCAGTGAATTCGCATTGAAGTCAAAGTGACATCCTTTTAATTGAACTATATCCATTGTACTATACTACAATACTGTTTTCTGAGTTCAAACAGAAAAATTAAATTGCGCAAACCTGGATGAAAAGGGAGGAAAGATGGGCAGCTCCAAAACTCTGGGGGAATAGGGTTGTTTCCCTCCCAATCATACACACCGAGTATCTACGATCAAAGAAATTTAATCATTTGAGACAGTACTAATCTACAATAAGTTATTGGTGCATAAAATTCAGCATAAATGAATCACACGTAAAGAAATGAAAAATGGTAATCATATGAGAAGAAGATTATAAGTTTGTTAGAAAATATCATACTGCCATCCAAATCTTTCCCCAAGCTGAAGAGTGTGTTGCACCACCACGATCAAGAATCCATTTCCTTGCTCTTGCACAAGCATTGTCTAGACCACCATCGGGTCCTTCACCAAGTAGACGCATACCAATGTAGTTCAGAAGTGTACAAAACATCATACTAGGGCCCTCCATGTGTAATCCCCACCCACCATCTTCGTTCTGCAACGTACAAATTTCTTTAGGCTGAACTGGTATCCATATACATGATTAATTAATGTAGAAAACCATATAAATAGTAACACAATATGATTTTAACCTGGTGACAGTACATGTACCAAAGCATTTCCTTACGATGTTCTGCAGAGAAAACCATATTAAGATGGCCTGTAATATACAGGGCCATGACCTGCATTTTAAGGGAAGAAACAAAAAAGAAGATAAAAAAAAAGGGGAATTAATTGCTCTGAAACCCAGATGGCCAAATATATCATTTTCATCTACAGAAAATACTTTTGCAGTTATAGAGAATTAAAAAAAAACTTTGTTTTGGGAGTTTGACAAAAGTAGTATGCTCTTGCATATTGTGGAAACAAATTTAAAGAGTTACAACTCACAACGGGAGGAGTATAAAACAAAGGACCAGTACTCTCAGCGGGCCAATGGCCGTGTGGTGATTGCAAGGCAGACCAGTAGGCAACAGCCCTTTTGAATGCAGCGGTGGCTTTTTCATGTCTACATTCCACATCATCATCTTCGATTTTAACTTGGGGAATTGTTTGCTTGAAATTCCTCTCTCTTAGAAGCTATATTTATTCGTTAAAGAAAAAGTTATTAGAAAGATGAAAAAAATGTAGTCGAGTATAAAAACTTCAATTTTATCCAGTAACATGATACATAATCCCCAACAATTCATAGTCCATCCTTCATAATCCCCAACAATTCATAGTCCATACTAGGGGAATTGTTTGTAGTCGATACGTTTTTGTTACTGACATATTACTTATCCCCAATAATATTAAGAGAATCCACAATGGTTGTTCAATAGTTCAATCAATTGAACTATTTTGGCATCTATTAAATTAAACTGTAATTTTATTTGCGTTGGTACATTTCAATAGTTATATCTTCTTACATGTTCTTTTACATACTCAAATAAAATAAAATGGATAAATTTAACAACAATAAAATTGTACCATTGAAATCTTCTTATGCATGCTACACTTGATAATAAAAAAAGTACGCATGCTACAAATGCGTTAATTGATGTATTATGACATTATGCATTAACGGTATAATGTATTAATGGCTGTATTTTTTTGATATTTTTTTTGGTATGTTGGTCTCATGGTTAGTCTTAGGGGTGTGCGCAATCTGATTTGGTCCAATTTTCACCTCAAATCGGAATCGAAACCATTACTATTTAACCAGTTCGGTTCTGTATGATTTTAGTGAAATTGGCCATCTGGTTTGAACCAATTTTTGATCCGGTTTCCGATTTTTCCAGTTTTGAATCAGATTATTATTATTATTATTATTATAAATTATTTTTTTATACAAATTCCAACTAAAATTTTATTTTTTGAGCTTGAAAATTAACAAATGATCCAATTTCATACAAAGAGAGACATTGAGCCTAGAAAAGAGAGATGTTTAGAAGTTGGGCTTGGGGAAATATTAGTTATGAGATTAAAAATGTAGCATTGGAATTAAATAATTTTGTTACAAAAATAAAATAATACACAATCGGCCCGATTTGGTTTTTTCGCTACAAGAATCGGAATTGGAATCGGACCAAACCGATCCGATTTATTTTTGGTCAACTCGAATTTTTCAGGTCCAATTCGGCTCGGTTTTTCAATTTTCTTGTTTGAATGCCCACCCCTAGTTAGTCTATTGCAATTCAATAGAGGGTTCATCACATAGCCCCCTGTAGTGCAATTGCATCTATTGCAATGAACTAAATCACACCATTGCAAACGAGATTTTATTATTTTGGTTCAATTTCATGCAATAAAATTGCATTGATCCTAACCATTGCAAATGCTATCAATACCATATCAATATCACCAGCCGTTTTTAAATAGTCAATTTTCATAAATATAGTTTTTGAGATTTGTGAAGAGAAATGAGAGAGAATTGAAGTACGTTTTTAGCAAATATCAGACTCAATCACAACCTTTGAAAGTGACTGAATCTAAAACATTGTGTGTCAAAAATGTGCGTCTCCCTATCTTGACAATATATATAGAGATATTTAATGTGAAGTACCTGCGTTCGCCAGAGGATTTCACTGGAGGCCTTGACCTTGTAACGATTGTTGTAAAAGTTTTGACGAGCCTCTTCAACCTCGGCTCGCTCTTGAGGTGTGCCTGCATGAGGATCAAACTCCCATATCTGCCTTCCCACAAACTTATTTGTGCTGAACAAGTAAGGGTCAACATTTTCACCCTCAGCTCCAAACTTCAGCTTCCACATTATTAATTCTTGATGATCTCAATTAATTTGACTGAGATCACTTGAGACTACTTATAATTAATGTTGTTGTACACTTCTTAATGAAGAACTACCAAAAATCTTTTGGTTGTGAAATTTCTCAAGGGCTCTTAAACCATTTGCAATGCTTGCATTTTTTGGTATGAGAAGCCTCCATATATATATAGAAACTCCCCAACCCACTGGCCACGTACTTTGCCTCTGTAGTTAATTTTTTATTAGTCATCCTCTATTATTAGTAAGGTTATGTTAAACAGACTCAACTCTGCCCAACTTCCTCAAGATCTATCTTCCTAATTCTAGCTAAAAAGAAAGATTAGATTAGGGCTTCTTAGATATAGGTCGATTTTCATTAAGATGTAATGAATGCAGTTCACACGCTCTCCTTTTTCAATTGCAATCCACTGTTATCAAATAACCAACCAGTTTGGCATTGTTGTGCTGTGAAAATAATCGCTGTCAGATTTGCTGTGAGAGAAATCAACTGTGAGAGAAAACAGTTTGGCGTTTGGTACAACTTTTTGTTAAAATTGTTGCTGGTACTGATTCCCTCATAATCAGAAAATGATTGCCGCATAATCATTAAACCCAACACTTCTTCGAAACTGATTCCTGCATAATTAGAAAATGAAAGTACCTCATTAGCTGCTTTCCCTTATAACTTTCTCTCACAGCAATTTTTAACAATAAGTGATTTTCTCATAGTTTACCAAACGGGTTGGGCTTCCAAATTTTTTTAAAAAATTACTTACCACCCCAAAATAAGCAATGTCAAACGAGCACTTGTAAGTCCTTAAAGGAATTTATAGTATATGCCTACCATAAATGGAATTATATGAAAAAAAAACTTTCCTAAAATTTAGTGTTTCTTTATATATATATGTATGTATGTATGTATGAGTTTCCTTATATATATAATGTGTTTCTTTGTATACATATGTACCTGCCTTAATAGTTTTTTTCTTGAGTTTTCTTAAGCTTCCTATATATATAGAATTTCTGTATATTAGTTATTCTCTTATCCGGATGTCATCACATTATTATAATGCGGATACCATTGTAAACTGGGAGGAAAGCAAGGAGGGGTAGTAAAAAATACATGGTGTCCCCACGATAATAACGTCTGGACGTCCACATAGGAGAATTTCTGTATATATATATATAGGGGGCGGATCCGTAGCACTACGTTTTTGACACAAGTTTTGACACAATTTTTGGGCCATTAGATTACTCCACTTTCAATGGTTGAGATTAAATATTACATGGCAAGTAGTTTTAATTTTTTTAAATAGACAATCATTAATTTTATTTTCTCCCTCTTAAAAATAAAAGAAAATCTTTCTCTCTCCAACCTTTTTGCTGGAAGACGTGATATCTCTTGCCTTTTTAATCTCAAATATTTATTAAGGTCTAATAAATAAAGAATCTGATCACCAAAAACTAAATGCCCAAATACAATCCCACATTCGCACGCCTCTCTCTCTCTCTCTCTCTCTCTCTCTCTCTCTCTCTCTCTCTCCTCTTTAATCTCAAATATTTATTAAAGTCTAATAAGGACTCTTATCAGTTTATCCTTCTTCATGCACAGCGCACAGCATATACGCAGCCATGAATTCATCTTCAGTTTTTTTATGTCAAAGCAATTTCTCATATCTTAATACAATATTGCCTCATCAAAATGTTGGAGCATACACAAGATATTTCCTCCAACTCTCAGTGCGTATCTTTGGTATGTTACCTTCATCTAAGATTTTTTTTCTTTTTGTTTTTTTTTTTATCTTTGTTGTAGCTCTTCCTGTAGACAATTAGGATTGCTGAATTTTTTGTTTTGTTTTATAAATATGATGTTATATGATTGACAAACAATAATCTTTTAACGTAAGAATTATTTTTTAAAATCAGTATGAAATTTTATTCCATTATATTTCATCTTGCGTTAACATTCTGATACAGAGAGAATCATATTCTTTATTTTCATATATATCTTATTAAGTTGCATCGTTAAGAATGATTGATATGTTCAATAGGTAGAGGAGATAATTCAAGTGGAGAATGGTGAAACAAGTACTCCAAAAAAGAAAGTGACACAATTAAAAGCACCATATGCAGGGATGGTATTTAACACAATGGAAGAAGCAAGAAACTATTATGAAGAGTATGGCCGGCAAGAAGGATTCTGGATTAGAACTCGATCTTCCTCCAAGACAAGAAGGCATTTAGATGAGGTAACGAGTAGACAATTTGTTTGTGCACATGAAGGAAAATACGTGCCCAAAAATACATCACAGAAGGCTTCAGAAGAGAATGATGAGAGAAACTTAAGTGAGATTGAGAATATGAAGAGAACGGGTAAAAATTGTTCTACGGTGAAATGTGGATGCAAAGCAAGTATGCGAATTAAGCTTGATAGATGGTCAAACAAATGGAAAGTTTCAAGTTTCCAAGACTCTCACAATCACAAGCCAGTTACACCGGAAAGAAGAATGAAAATGAAGTCAAATAGGGTTATGCCGAAAGCAGCTAAAATTCTGACTGAAACATTTCATGAAGAAAATTTGCCAATAGCAAAAGTTCCTTCAATCCTTGGTGGTCCGCATATTGGTTTTAACAATAGAGATTGTTATAACCACTTGAGAAATGTCCGACATAGACAACTGGATGGAGGTGATGCACAGTCAGTTCTTACTGACTTTAGGAAGAAGCAAGCTGAGAATCCTCAATTTTTTTATGCCATTCAATGTGATGAAAACGGAAGGGCAGCTAATTTCTTTTGGGTGGATGCTCGATCACGCATGGCGTACCACTATTTTGGAGATGTAGTCACATTTGACACAACCTATAGGACAAACAAGTATGATATGCCATTTGCACCATTCACAGGAGTAAACCACCATTTGCAATCAATACAATTTGGATGTGCACTTTTACAAGATGAGACAGAGGTGACATTTTTGTGGTTGTTTGAGACATGGCTTGAAGCAATGGGGGGACGTCATCCAGTTTCCATTATTACTGATCAAGACTTGGCAATGAAAGGAGCAATTGCCAAGATTTTTCCTAACACTCGTCATCGGTTATGCCTTTGGCATATTAAGAAGAAGTTTGCAGAAAAATTGTCACATGTCTACTTCAAGAAGTCCAAATTCAAAATTCAGATGAAGAAATGTATTCGGTCAACATACAAGATAGAGGAATTTGAAGAAAAGTGGAAGGAATTGATGAAAGAATGTGAATTGGCTAATGATGACTGGTTGAATAGTTTATATGATATACATTCTTCTTGGGTTCCTGTTTATAATCGTGACATATTTTTTGCAGGAATGAACACTACTGGACGTAGTGAGGGTATTAATTCTTTTTTTGATGGATTCGTTACACCGACAACAAATCTTAGAGAGTTTGTTGTCAAATATGAGCAAGCATTAAAGAGGATCATGGATAGAGAAAGTGATGAAGATTTTGAATCAGAACACAAGTATCGCATTGTGAATGAAGGAGAATTCCTTTTGAAACACGCAGCGAAGTTTTACACTAGAAATGTTTTCAACAAGTTTAAGGATGAATGGAGTAAAGTTACTCTCTACAAAGTTGAAGAAATTCCATGTGACAACGAATATCATGCATACCTAGTGAAAACAAAACTTGGAGAGCATGAAGAGTTTGTGGTGAAGTTAAATTTACAAACATACAAAGGTATGTGTGAATGCCAAAATTTTGAGTTTGTTGGAATACTTTGTCGACATTTGTTGAAAGTATTTGTTCGCCTTGATATAGATACACTACCTGACCATTTTATTCTTCCAAGATGGAGACAAGAAGCAAACAAATTTAGGATAATGGATTTTAAAAGTTTGGTGACAAATGATGGTAAAGAAGAATCAGAGGCTTTACGACTTAGCCATATGTGTCATCAAGCAACAAAGTTGGCTTGCATTGCAGCATCTTCAAATGAGGCATACACAACGTTTATGGAAGCTATAAATGAATTGTCCAAGAAACTGTCAGACAATTCTACTCAGCATGCAACAATTCCTTCCTCAACAATAGGTGATCCATGTAGTACTAATATTGATTCCTCTCAATTGTTGCTTTTGGACCCTAATATCTCACAAACTAAGGGTAGAAAGAAGGACAATATTAGCGGTTCAAAAAGGATAAAAAGTGGTATTGAGTTGGCTCAAAACAAGAAGAAAAGAAAGTGTGCATTATGCAAAAAGATAGCACAACATGACAAAAGAAATTGTCCATCAAATCTGAAAAGAAGAAAGAATGAATCAACGAATCTATGTAAGTTGGTTCACTTTGTTTTTATTTTATTTTTTTATATTTCTAATAGTAAGGTCAAAAGCTTATGTTTAATTTGATTATTATGAATTTAAATTCAGGCAATGAAGAGTCAGAAGACTTGTGCCAAGATATGGAGAGTGATGACCAAGAATATTGTTAATCAGGGGGAAGCTCTTGTGTATCTCTGACGTTGTCTTGCATCAGGAATAGTCTATTATGTTCATTAAGGGGAAGCTCTTGTCTCAGTGGTGATCATTGGTCTTGTTATCTCCATATATGTGGCATTACATAGACAAATGATATGAATCTACGCTTTTTGGATTATGATATCTTGTATCAGGAATATTTACGTACTATATGATACATAATGTGTTTCAAAATTGTTCTTAATCCGTTGTTTATGGGTGTTTCATGATAGGAAAATATTGTAGATGCCCACTTAAATGATTTCAGATGACATTCTTTGTGTTCAGGAAAAAAAGGGCAAAAAATCAATGGATGGACTTTGCAATGAACTTGTGTAAAACATTTTATTCTAATTAATGAAATTAATCACTTTATTATAGTGAATAAATAATTTTTGTTTTTCATACACATATAACACGTAGACCAATGAAATCTTCCTCATCAAATAATGTTGTACAGCATATCACCTTCCATAGGTGAAATCACATCAGGAAAAAAGCTTGGGCTGTAAACTCAAGCAACTCTTTCTTCCCAGTGGCAACCACAGCAAAATCAGAAAAACAAACTTTCATAAAAGCCACCCGTGGGCAAAAATCCCAAAGCTAACAACCAAACATAATACATAGGACCACAGGGGAGCAGAGTAGAACCAAGGTGTTGAGGCCATTTGAAGAAACATTCATTTTGGACAGCCCAGCAAAGACACCAGCTAGAAGAAAGAAAAAAAACAATTCATAAACTGTAATTCCATAATCCATCAATTTCTAGAACCAACCCCAAAGAGGGAGGAGGTTGAAGCAAGTGGTGTGCCATCAAATTTTCTCCTTGTATTCTGTCCCTATTAATCGGAAAGAAAAAAAAAACGGTAATAGTCAAAATTTTCATATATGAGAAGATTAAAATCCCTAAATCAAACCCTCAAAATAAGAAATCCTACCAACAGTTTGAAACAAATTGAAATGAATAGCTTAATCATAGATACCTAAGAAATACACTTAATCCCCTTGGACACTATTAATTCTTTAAATTCCTAATCTAAAGATCCTAGTTTAATTCCAACAAAAAAATAAAATAAAGATAAACCAAATCTGATGAAGAAAATCGAAAATTGAAATATGTACCTGTGGAGCAAAGCTTTCTTCCCAGCGAAGAAGGCAAAAATTGAGAGAGAGAGAGAAAGAGAGAGAGAGAGAGAGAGAGAGAGAGAGAGAGAGAGAGAGAATTGATGGATTATCTATTTGGGGATAGACCCTAATAAATATTGAGTGCTGCTAAACGAACCCTAAAATTAACTGAGTACACCCTATGATCTAAGTACACCCTAATATTTAAATCAAAATGTAAAATTAACTAAGTACACCCTATTTAATTACCAAAAATACCCCGGATACACCCTAATCCACTCTATCACACAGAAGCAAACCCATTCGAATCTGGTAACAGCATTCATCAAGGTCAATTGGCATACTAAATTATTCGGATATCATGGCTGAGAAGCTTTGATTCAAAGGCAGCAGAAATCCCCTTGTTTTCTCTTTGATTTATTATTCGCCATTGCCATGTGGTTCTTTAATTGAATAAATGATGTTTTATCTTTCACAGGTTTCGGGGTTACAAGGTTTTGAAGATGATGAACAACCTTCAGAAAATGATTTACAAATGTTGTGTCTCTCAATGATCTTATATGCTGTCCAGCAAAAATGACCAACAAATCATCTGAGTATCTATCAGCATCTCTGACCGCAAGATCCTCTGCAATAACATCATTTCCAAATCCATCCATAACATTATAAGAAGATGCATGAGTGTGCATACATGTAAGCATCGTAGAAAGAACTCACCAATAAATTGAATTAATCGACGACTTATATAACTAGCCAGTGTCAGTAGACGGGTGAAAATGTCATCCATTGATGAGTAGAATCCCAGACTATCAAAAAGAAGACTTGTGTTCCACACAGTTTCATTATAGGCCTGATACAAGGACCTATATTAATTAGATCCTTAAGCACAAGGTCTGAATCAAACTGACAAAACTAAAGATGCCAAATTGAAACTTCAAAACCCCATAACCTTATTCCTTATGAGGGATAACATAAAAAATAAAAATAAAAAAATTCGATAAGCTAATTATAATTTCTTAGCTAATCTTGATCAAGAATAAGAAAGTTACAATAGAGAAGAGATACAACAAACATACAGAAAAAGTAGAGATAATTTGCAATAATGCACAATCGTAAAGTTGAAAAGTACTCACTGCGAGAGGCATTTCAGATATTTCATTTTCAATATAGACATCACCCATTAATTCTTCGAATCCTGAATTATGCAACAAAACTATTAAGGTGATACAACAAGACAACTTAAAAGGACGAAACTTTGACACAATCAGTATATAACAATAAGAACCCAGATGCGTAAATCAATCATATGATGAGAAAAACACAACAAATTAACCCCATTCTTTCAACATACTGAACTTAAGTAACTCATCATCAAAACAAAATGTAATAAAGATATCAGATAGCAACTTACAGTCAAAGAAGGACAATCTGTAGAACCCAGCAGAAGCAAAGCCAATTTAATTTATAGAGGGAAGAAGAGAAGGAACAAAAATCTGCAGACCCCATTTCCAAGGAAGTTTAAACTTGCTAAACATGAGCTGTCATAATTTTGAATCCCATCAATAAACATAGAAGAAAATGAAGTTGGGATACCCCTGGGAAATCCTATCTTTGTACGATCAATGTGTCTGGCTTTTTCTCCTTCAACCACTAAATGGGCCTTCCTCAGTTTTATCTTTTAATTTTCCTTATTCTTCAACTCAAATCCCAAAAGTTTCAATCTTTATTTTCTTAGTTTTCACCCAAATTGAATTGGGTTTCTTCAATTTTTTAGAATTTCAATACACAATTACCGAATTCCAGTTTCAATTCCAAGTAAGCACGTATGAACTCGCTTGGTATTTGGAGGTTTTTTAATCTTTTTATTGTCAATAAAAGGAAATAACAGAGTTTTTGGAGTAGGGTTTTTCGTTTATGTTTGATTAGAGTTGAATATGGTGAGTAGGGTGTACTTATTAAAATTACATTTATTTCATAATTCAAAATATCCTTTTTGGTAATTTTATATTAGGATAAATTAGTAATTCAATAAATAGTTTAATAGTAGGGTGTACTCAGTTAATTTTAGGGTTCATTTAGCACCACTCTAAATATTTGAGATTAAAAAGGCAAGAGATATCACGTCTTCCAGCAAAAAGGTTGGAGAGAGAAAGATTTTCTTTTATTTTTAAGAGAGAGAAAATAAAATTAATGATTGTCTATTTAAAAAAATTAAAACTACTTGCCATGTAATATTTAATCTCAACCATTGAAAGTGGAGTAATCTAATGGCCCAAAAATTGTGTCAAAACTTGTGTCAAAAACGTAGTGCCATGGATCCTCCCCCATATATATATATATATATAGAGTCCCCTTCTATTGAGGGATCCCTTAAATAATTTTATTTGAGGGACGTCTTTTAGGATACCCTACAATTTTTTTCTCAATGATCCAAACCATCTATTTTTTAGGTCTTCATTCATAGATCATCCTTACAAAAAATTAGACAAATCGGAAACCGTTTCGATATCCAATTGTGTCCTACAAAATCAACGAACAACGGTGCATCAAGAAAGTACTCAAATTTCAATAACACAATTGAGTGGTCAAATGATATCGGATTCAAGTGATTTTTTGTAGAGATGATCTTTGAATGAGTATCTACAAAATAGACGGTTTGGATTAGTGAAATACAATCCGGAGTGGGGCCTACAAGGGGTGTCCCTCAAATAAGCTTTTTGAGGGATCCCTCAATGGAAGCTCTTTGTATATATATATATATATATATATATATTTATTTATTTATTTATTTATTTATTTATATATACACTCACACACGCACACACACACATACATACCTATCTTCCAGGTAATAGTTTTTTTTTTGGGTTTTCCAAAGCAATTTTTATGGAGTTTTATCTCAATATACTCAAGTTGAGTACCTGTTGTGGACGTCTTTTTCCTTTTTCTGTAACCTTTTAAATGGGTACTTTTTTACTTTAATTATGAGTTTAAAGATGCATACCTAGGTATTATATGAGTTCAATTACCTAGACTAGAGGCAATTTATGGGTATAATTATGCACACAAGAGTTGACTTTTGGGCTAGAGTTAACTTATGGATTTAATTACCTAGAGTAGAGGTAATTTATGGATTTAATGATCTGTATGCATAGGTGCCTACTTTTAGCTGATCCAATATGTACTCTAGCTAATGCTTATTCTATTAATAACGGAATTACGTCTAAAAGAAAAGGCACTCTTATAATTATTGCCGCCGTTTAGTCTAAATAGAACATTTACAACTAAAAACAAAAGATAGTGTGTTAACTTGCCAGATACGTCTGCTCTGCTCCCTCACCAAATCCACCTACATTTTTCACCATTTTTTTGAAGAAAAAAAAACCCACGATTATTTGTTCCATCAAAGTGGTATTGCTATAACTTTACTTTGCTTTTTGTTTTGTTTTGTTTTTGGTTGATCTTCTGCCTTTTGCTTTAAAATTTTATTGAATTAAAAATAATTTCTACTCCTTCTCTAACAGAAATGAATGTGAATACTGTATACCTTTGGTCGAACTCCCAAGGGGAACTATACGTACAAATTAATAAAGTATTAAATTCTCCCCTTGGTCGAACTCCCAAAGAGAACTATAATTTGAAGGACAAAGTCGTGTGGTCAAACTGTGCTTGTGTATGTAGTGCGCAACAAGTGCTATTATTATATGTGGAATTGGAGCCCTTGTTTAGCTGATTGTCTATTCATATAGAATTTTTTTTTTCTGGAGTGCTTTGCTTTCATACGAACTCGGGTCAATCCCCTTTCTCAGTCTGAGGCTTTAATTTCTCAAACTGAGATGTGTGATGGTATGTGGTTCGCGAAATTCTTGAAGCATAGGTGATTGTTAATGAGATTTGTTTTATTACTCAAGAACTCTAATCATGACGAATCCAATTGGAGTTATTGGGCTTGTTAGTGGAGAACTGAGGTTGTCATCAAAAGAGAAGATGAGGTTTTTAACTGGGAAACCTCATCACTGGTTTTGGTTTCTTCAACCCAAGTGGTTGATGGTTAACTTTTGCAAGCCACATGTGTTTTCCTAGATATTGGCCTCTGTTTCAATCTTTAACCCCCAACTGTGGATCGGTCCCGAAGATCTTTCTGCGTCTATTCTTTCCAAGGAATGGTTTTTTATCAATCCCATGTTTTAGTTTTTGGGTTTTTACCCATATTGGGACAATAACTTAGGAATATATCTTCATACTTGTGTTGCTGCTATTAATTTCACTGCCACCTTGCTTTTTCTTTGGAAAATTAATAGGTTTATGTTAGTGGGTTCAATATGTTTTTGGATATTTGATCCATGAAATATAAATTATGATCTGAATCAGGTGTCACATTCTATAGTTTGTCCACGACCTTCCGGCTTTGATGGAAGAGGCCAATTGTATTTTTGCACAAATGAAATTTTGTAGTAGCAAAATTTGGTGTGGAAAGTGAAAAATATTGGAAGGAGATGAATTTGTATGAAGATTTGGTGTGGAAAGTGAATAATATTGGTAGGTATTTATAGAAAAAATTTCCAAATTTTTTTGATATTTATGATATTTTTTCAATTTTTTTTAGCCAAAAATTGGAAAACCGTTGGATTGGATAAGATTTTTGGATCAGAGGCTCCAGGAGAAGCCACGTGACTTGTAGTCGTTGGTTTCTGTGGGCTGGTGGGTCAGTGCTAACGTCAGCAGCCTTCGGGCAACAGCCCAGTCAATTTTTGCCCGTGGGCTTGCCCGGGCTGGTAGGTCCCACGCCTTGCTCGGGTTGGACTGCGCGCATTGGAGGGTGGGTTTGTGGCCTAGGGCTGCCATTTGACAGGGTTTGGGCTTGCGCTGGAGGTGTTCTAAATGAAAAGTTATCACTTGTGGCATAACGTGATTGGCCAGTAATAGCAAAATAGTGTTATCCCCTTGCACACAAGTGTTTCTCCATATTGAGGGGGTGAGCAATGGTCAAGTCAATTTAGTAGTGCACAATCCATTCGTCGTTGAATTGTCAAAGTACAAGAAGTTCAATTCATTGGGCTGGACGCAGCAGAGAAGAAGCATCTTGCTTTCTTTTTGGGGCTAACAACTTTGAAAAAAGATTGACAACTTTGCATTAATTGATAACCAAGAAAGTTGGAGAATTTTGAATTGTATTTAGACTCCAAGTCCAATTAGACTTCTTTGGATAACCCAAAAAAAAGGAAAGAGAAGTTCCAACTAGACTTTTACTAACTATGGCTACGACTGATTTGCCACT
Organism: Prunus kanzakura; assembly: GCA_020521455.1. Taxonomy (NCBI): domain Eukaryota; kingdom Viridiplantae; phylum Streptophyta; class Magnoliopsida; order Rosales; family Rosaceae; genus Prunus; species Prunus kanzakura. The sequence continues at coordinate 61,874 of BPUM01001050.1, forward strand.
GAATGGATACTTTTCGTGAGAAGAAAAAAAGGACTTCATTGTATCAGGTATGTGCTTGCTATACATGTATTTTAATCACAATTAGGTTCCTAATTATACGTAACCCATCATGCTTTGATCTACTGATACACGCAACGTGGCTGAAACCGGCACGTCGGATTCCACCGTCACACGATTGCTCGACACGTTTCGTAGGACATGCTTAGGAAATGACTCACTTGCATGCAATGTGTATTGCACATTTTGTATGAGATCAGGGAAGAGGAGAAGTTTTGAGAAATCAACGGTCCATCTAGTCCCATTGCTCCAAACTGACCCCTTGGCAACCGTTGATTTAAGAACCATGCCCTGTACTACATTTCGGTCAACCATGACTTGATCAATGGTAGTAAAATATTGTCCGTTTGATTGATCTAGTTGGACGATTGGGACACCCGTGTAATCACCTGAGAACATATTGTCAACAATACTAATGCCACATGCCACACCCTTCAACGACTTAATCAAAATAAAAGCATTGCCAAGGAAGAATGACCCCGCTATATGGAGCTGGACCGGGTCCTCCGCCACAATACCCGTGAAATCAAAGTAGGAGTTCAGTATTCGAGTTTGGGTCAACCCGGGAGCCCGAACATAAATTCCGGTCCCACCCCATCCAGTGGCCTTGTTATAGCAATGTACTCCGGTGAGCACATTGGCTTGCCCTTGTACCATTACACCAATTGATGCCGAAAAAATTACCACATCGGTGATTGCGTTATCGTTCCCTTGGATGTTAATTCCAATACCAGAAAAGTTCCTTTCGCGGTGGTCACCCCCGATATTGATGTGTTGGCCGATAAAGGAGTTTCTAACATAGGTTTCATGGCCACCTTGGATTAGTATACCGCTGGTGGTGAAATGTGAAATGTAACAATTGTCAATGGTAGTTCTTAGTGAATTTATAACTGCAATGCCACCACCTCTGAAATTTGAGTTTATCATGAGATCCTTGAGTGTAATGTCTTCGTACACAAAAGAATTCGAGGATGACCACAACTCGATCAAATGGCGATCGGTCGGGAAATCATCAGATGCATGAAGGGATCCACCATGAATCTGTAACACCATAACAATATCCCATGAGACTGGACAAAATAAAATTTTAAAAATATAAACATGAAAAATATGAAATCAACTATTCTTTTTTTATTATTTTGACATGAGGGAAATCAAATTATACATCTTTTAGCATTAATTAGGAAGAGAATTATTACTAAACTAAGAGTTAGTTGGTTGTAACAAATTACATTAAATAAAATTTCGTAAGTATATACCGTTATTATAGATATGGGCTTAGCTAAGTTGGCTAGAGCGGATATGCTCCTCACTCTGCACCCGAGTACGAATCCCCCTTCCCGTAATTTAAATTAATTTAAAGTCGTTTGTCAATAGTATAAAAATAAAAAAAAATTAATAAGTCTGATACTAAACTTAAAATGTCAAGGCTACCCCATATATAGTAATTACATATTTCATCCAACACAATCCATCCAATTAAAACAAACACAGTGAGTTCATCTATGTGTAGTACTAATTGAGATAATATGTTAGAAAAGTTTGGAACAAAAAAAAAAAAATTGTACCATAAAGTTTCCACCACCGGTGTCTGGTAAGCGCAATGGACGGCTGATCTTGTACGTGCCTCCATCAAGGTGAACTTCAGTCCCTCCAAGGTCAGCAACACCCTCAATCAGGTGACCATCATCAAGAGGAGATGCAAAGGCATCAGAGATGGCTTCCTGAAGTGCCCCTGTGCTGTCCAATCTTCCAGTGGGGTCAGCACCATACTCAGTCACGTGATGAACACGTGAGCTCGAGGACACCTATGAATCACATATGAACAACATCATATATATATCTAATCATTTCGGAAAATTAATCAAAATGAACCAAACCAGATATTTATTTTTTATTTAAAGAAAAAAAAAAACAAATTATGGACTTCGCACCTTATTTTGGATAGTATGTGATGCCTTCATCATCAGAGCCATGCGCCTCATTTGGTCGTGGTAAGTACCAGCTGCCCCTGCGTATGAGCTTTCTCCATGATTAACCATTACATTTAGATACATAAACCCCATTAACAGCTTCACAAACATAGCATTTGGTGGTAACATGGCTTTCTGTTTTGAGAGAGAGAGAGAGAGAGAGAGAGAGAAATGTATGTAGACTCTCCATCTGAGCCAACGTCTCATATATACTGGCTAATGCATACGTACTAATCTTTGAAAGATACTTTCCGGGCGGAGCCAAAAAACTTATAGATTCCGGTCATCTTAGGCCTACATGTACTTCCGCCGCTAATTATAATTATTTTGAATTTGTATACTTCCTTTGAAAAAGATAGTTGGAGGATTAAATTTGTGTAGCACTAATTAGAGATGACTGAATTAACGAATTAATTACGACCTTATTATATAAACACTATTTGAGATTTGAATTTGTAGCACCCTCATTTGAAATGGACTTATAGAGTGCCCCAAATGTTAGGCAATAATTAATCAATGAAAGAGAAAACTAAACTTCAAGTTTGACTAATTGACGAAGCTAGCACACGTTTAATATTCATGTCACACTTAGAAAATAGAGACTTGAAAACGTTATGTGATGATTCAATTGGTCCATATTCTAATTTCTAGCCATGTAGTGTGAACCCTCCTGGGCAAGAAATATCGGTGCAGCGGGAAGTTAGGCCTGAGTTGCTGCATGTATCTTCAACTATTGCTTTCATTCTTTCTTGGTCATTCGGGTTTTCAACTTCAAACTTGACCGCAACAAAAGCCACCAGAGTTTTCAACCCTGATAGGCCAGCTCTGTTTTCCCTCCATCGTTTTAGTCGTTTTCTTCACTTCTCTTTGGCATTACGTTTCTAATGTAGAATGTGTGGTGCATATGTTCCATAAATTTTTCTCATTTTTTTTTTCTTCAGTGAGAAATTTTTTGTCATTAGGGTTGATGAAAGTCGCATATATCACACTGTGCATGTGATGAAAGTCGGTAGAAGAAGTTGATGGGTGTGAAGAGCCAAAAACATAGGAGAGTGAATAGTGGTGAAATTACTAAGTTAACCTTCAATTTTAATTTTATTATTAAGTGGACTTGATTGATAAAACAACAATTGATATTTGATACTTTTTAGTTGACATATTGCAATTGTTTTTCAAAGTTTTTGAGAGATTTTTACAAATAAAGGGGAATTGGTTATGCAGTCGATAGCAATTTACTTAATTTAGGAAAGTTGCAGAGTTGAGAACCTTGCTATTAGAACACCATTATTTTTTTTGGAACCAAAACAATAAAACCATTAATCTTGTTAGTACTTTTTTTTTTTTAGAAAGAGAATTCATTCATAAAACCAAAGACGTACAAAGGGCGACATGATACAGTGGCCTCGTTAAAACCTTCCTAGGACAACCCCATGGGACAAACTCCAAGGGAGGAAAGAGTACCACACACATGTTAGTACTTGTACTACTAATTTTTCTGATTTCTAGCTAGCAATTAACCCTTGCATTTGATATGGTCCTAAGAATTTAAAACCCATCATAAACCATAAAACAACAAATCTAAAACCCAACAATAGGTTGATTAGTTTCCTGTTTTAAGTCATGAGAGATATCTGAGAGAAATAAAACATTATGCAAGCTCAAGGAAAGCATGATCAATCATCACAATCTATAATTGGAAATACAACGTTGCCCACAATATATAGCAAAACAACAATTCCAATTGAAAGGCAGGCCTTACATCTCTCCTGTCTAAAACTCAACCTCTATCTAACACACAAAAACAACCCCCTTGCGCTGTCATGTGCACACTAATTAGACCTTGTCAATTTTATGGACTATGGTTTCCTAATTTCTTCCAATATCATCCCCACCATCTCTTCCTCTTCTCTGGTTTTGGCCCCTTCACGCCCTCCCTTTTGCATGTCCTCTAATTCCCATTTGCCACACCAATACCAAAATCAAAAGCAAAGACACAGAGAGAGAGAGAGAGAGAGAGAGAGAGAGAGAGGTTTTAGTTCATTCAAATTGATAGAAATCATTTTAGTTTTCTGACAAGTAAGCTGGGGACCCTTTTTGGTTTTCACAACAACGCATGGTAATGGGCGCGCATATGGCTATGGCTAGGCTTATGCGCGCACCAAACCCAACCCCAACATTTTTCTTTGCTCTATTCATTGCCGTGCTTTCATGCATGGTCATGCTACCATTTGGTTCACCAATGGCTACAACCACTGAAGCCCTTATGAGGTTCAAGAAAACGTTACAATTGGGAAACGAAAGTGCCACTCTTAGCAGTTGGGATCCTAACAAAGACCCGTGTAATGGTAACAAGGCGAATTGGGTTGGTGTGCTTTGCTTCAATGGGAATGTGAGGGGTTTGCAGCTTGAAAACTTGGGTTTGCAGGGAAAGCTTGATTTGGAGCCTCTTACTCAATTGCCTTATTTGAAGACCCTAAGCTTCATGAACAATAGTTTGGCTGGTCCATTGCCTAAGCTCAAGAACCTAAAGTTGAGGTCTGTGTATTTGTCTTATAATCATTTCTCAGGTGAGATTCCTGATGATGCATTTGAGGGCTTGATTTTGTTGAGGAAATTGTATTTGGGAAACAATCAGTTTACAGGAAAAATCCCTTCTTCCCTTACCACCGTGCCTAGGATTTTTGATGTGGGGCTTGAGGGGAACAAGTTTAGTGGCCAAATACCAGATTTTCGGCAGAAGGGTTTGAAGAGGTTGAATCTAGCTAACAATGAATTGGAGGGTCCAGTTCCAGAAAGCCTAAGCAAGCTGGATCCAAGTAGTTTTTCAGGTAAGTAATTACAAATATGTACATTCCTGCATGAGATTTCTTCCCATATATGTAGACTGATTTATTTTGAATTCAAAGAAAAATGTGGATGACTATGCAATGCATGCCTTACAGTGCAAGTAATCTGGTATTAGGATAATTTTTCATCAAAAGCATCACCGTTTATTTATTTAATTTTCTGTGAACAAAATGTAGGCAATGGAAAACTATGTGGTCCACCTCTAGCCGGAAAATGCAGCGACCCTCCTCCTCCTCCTTCTCCTTCAGCTCCGTCGTCTGAATGTTCTGGGGACTCATGCGGCACCTCTAAGAATCCATCGTCGGGTCTAAAAATAGCCCTGATTGTGGTGAGTATATTGCTCCTACTGGCCCTCATTGCTGTGATTTTGATCTTTCTCAACAAGAAAAGGCAACAATCAGAATTAGACGTGGCCGAATCATTGGACGGCTCGGCCTCCAAGTACACGGCAGCTGGTGGGAGCAGCCAAATGGATGTTAAGTCGGTAGAAGCTACGCCACATCCAAAGAGGGGTGACCTTGGAAAGTTGTCATTTGTGAGGGATGACAGGCAGAGGTTTGATTTGCATGACCTGCTTAGAGCCTCGGCTGAGATCTTGGGGAGCGGGACGTTTGGGGCTTCCTACAAGGCTCTGATCATGACTGATGCTGTGGTGGTCAAGAGGTATAAGCAGATGAACAATGTGGGAAGAGAGGAGTTCCATGAGCACATGAGAAGGCTTGGGAGATTGACACATCCAAACTTGTTGCCTCTGGTGGCCTATTATTATAGAAGGGAAGAGAAGCTCTTGGTTTCTGACTTTGTGGAGAATGGTAGCTTGGCCTCTCATCTTCACGGTGAGTTTTTTGCTTCTTTTTTGTCACAATTAATAAAAGTTTGCTTAACAGTTATATGCACGCTTCAAACATAACCGCGTGAGAGATGTGATCAGCAATGCAGTAATTAAATACGGTACAAATACTTTTATTCATCTATATTGAAATAACATCATCCATGGTGGAGTTGCTTTTGTACAGGCAATCACAATTCAGATCAGCCTGTGCTGGACTGGCCAATCCGTTTGAGAGTAATCAAAGGCATAGCCAGGGGATTGACCTACCTCTACAGCGCACTCCCTAGCTTGGTTGTACCCCATGGCCATCTGAAATCCTCCAATGTACTTCTAGACGAAAACTTGGAGCCCCTCTTGAACGACTATGCCCTACTTCCAGTGATCAACATGGACCAAGCCCAACACCTGATGATGGCCTACAAGTCACCCGAATACGCCCAGCACCGGCGCATCACGAAGAAGACCGATGTCTGGTGCTTGGGGATCATAATCTTGGAGGTGTTGACAGGCAAGTTCCCAGAGAACTATCTCAAGCAGAGCTTCGACAGCAGCGCGGATTTGGCCAGCTGGGTTAACGGAATGATCAAGGAGAAGAGGACCAGCGAGGTGTTTGATGAGGAAATGGGAAGAGTGGGGAGCAGCAAAGGAGAGCTGCTGAAGCTGTTGAAGATTGGTGTGAAATGTTGTGAGGAGGATGTGGAGAGAAGGCTGGATTTGAATGAAGTGGTTGAGAAGATTGATGAGCTGAATGAGGGAGAAAGTGATGGAGATTATCGATCAAGTGTTTCGAGTGAAGGAGATGATTATACCTCTCAAGTTGTGTGATTGCAGAAGAGAAATGATGAGGACTTTTGGTTCCAAGTATTGCTGGCTGGTTGGGACTTAGAGAAAACATGTTGTAAATTAGAAGAATATTATTTATATATGTGCAGGGGCTACTAGGTTTCAGCTAGCTTCATTCCCATGAGTTGAACCACGTGGCAGGGAGAGATTTGAAATTTAAAGCAATGAAGAAATTAATTTATTTTTGTTTTTGTGTCATTGTTTTTTTTCTTTTGCCCCATTTCTTTTGGATTAGGAAGTGGGGTTGTATTTGTAGGTGTTGGGGATGATGGCTCTTGTATCATCTTGGTGTAATGGGAATTAATTAGCTGATAAAAACTAGTCATCAGATATGCTCTCTCTCTCTCTCTCAATTCCTTTTGTTTTGGTTCTTTTTTGTCAAACTTTCTCTCTAAATTCGGGCACTGAATTTCTGTGTTCCTATTTGAAACCAATGACCTGTGTTAGACTTTGAATCAACTCAAAACGTATTCATATTGTCCATTTTTCTTAATAATTTTACACTTCTAAGACTTGATTGTTACCTACATAAATAAAATTGCCAAACTTAAAATGAAGATATATCAAAGTGAAAAGTTTGGTCAAACTACAGAGATCAAGAATGTAATTTGGTAGCAAGGGACTTTTATAATAGCTCAAGTGGTTAGGAGCATTTTCCCAGCATCCTAGGTCCTAAATTTGATTTCCCTTCTTCCAATATCGCTTTATATCAAAAAAAAAACAAATGCAAATTGGTTAAAAAGAAATGGAAAAAGTTTTAACCCGAATGAGTTGAAGATGATGTGTACACTATTATGTGCTTAAATCGTGGCTGAACTTACGATCCACCACCCATTTACCACTCCAAGCAATGAGTCAATTTGACTTGAGCCAAAGTTCATTATTATTCTTGGCCTGTAAATATCCATTTACAAACCATATGGATGAATAGAGAGAACTAACCATGAAGTTTGTAGTAGTTATATTTTTTTAGTTTAAAAAATCTTAAATTCAATTCCTCCTAGATTTGGCTATAAAAAAAAGGTAAACAATTCTAACTCTTTTTTTTTTTTTTTTTTGCCAATTTATGTTCGACTCTTTATTCGACCCAAAATGCGTGAGTCATTTCACATGCAAAAAGGGTTCAAATTGTTGAATTTTCAAAACTTGGATGAAAAAAGTTGATAGGTCATTCTGCCCTAAAAAAATAGTGTGTTGTGGAAAAGGGGAGGGGGGAATCTCATTGTCTATGCTTAGATCTTCTACTTTTGGCAGCCGACTATCTTATTGTGAGGCTTCTATATACTTGGTCTTTTTTCTTTTTGATCTGAATTGTGAGGCTTCTATTTTAAAAAGCCAAAATAGAGAAACTGCCAGGTTTTGAACCAAAAAAGAAGAAGAAAAAATGTAAAAGCTCTGTGCCTGTGGTGGCTCATAAATTCTTGTAAATAGCAAATTCTAAGGTGGTCAAGTTTGATAAGGGACAAGAGGTTTGAGGCATCAAGATTTCTGGGCCACTTTGTACAGAACATGGAAGAGTTTCTACTTGATTAGTTTGTGTCCTAGCAATATTCTGTTTTTCATAGTTAGAGCTTTTGAAGAGAATGTGGCAAGCAAAAGGAGGAAATGGGACAAAGAAAGGAGCAGGAGGAGGAGCAGCAGGGAATGGTTTGGTGGCAGTTGCCATAGACAATCAGAAAGGGAGCCAAAATGCACTGAGATGGGCTGCTGAGAATGTTATCACCAGGGGCCAAACTGTAATTCTACTACATGTTGTTCAGAAGTCATCTTCAACATCTTCATGTAATCTCTCTCTCTCATGTAACCAGAAGAGTAACTTGCTATTAAGATAATCTAAAAGTCCATAACCATTATAATATAAAAACAGTTATATTATATATGCCTGGAATTCACAAAGCAAGTTCAACATATCAGATACATCTGTGATTTCACAATTTATATTGTGTCTCTTCTCACCTCTGGAGCTAATTCAATTTTCAATGCAAGACCAAGTTACAACTTCTTTTTATGGAACAGTGGCAGGAAACAATGCCCTTATTTGTGATGTAAGCAATCCATCTCAATCGCCACGCAAACAGCAGCTTGAGAAGATGACCAAGGATCTGTTTCTTACCTTCCATTGCTATTGTACGCGTAAGGATGTAGGTTTCGAAGCTCTGCCTTCGTAAATTTTGGTCCATGAGCATCCTGCATAAAAAGGCTTAATTTACAATTCACCATTCGGAGCACATCCCTAAAATTTCTTATACATAATCATATCGATAATCACGACAGCTTTATCAATCGGTTTTATTTATGTTACTCTTTGATTGTTTGCTCATGTAAATTTATTTTCTCAGATAAATTGCCTTGATATCGTACTTGAAGACGCGGATATAGCAAAGGCAGTAACAGAGTATGTTTCTTATGCTGCAATTGAGAATCTGGTTCTGGGAGCTCCAGCAAAGCATGGATTTATCAGGTAATGGCCTCATTCTATAAATCTGGTTTTGAGATTCTGTGTTTTCTTGGACACATTTTGGATAGAAATATATGTTTATACTTGTAAAGACTCGTTTAGTTTGCTAATACTCAATGATTTTCTCGCGCAGATTCAAGACATCAAGTATTCCAAGTAGTGTATCGAAAGGGGCACCTGATTTCTGCACTGTATATGTCATCTCCAAAGGGAAGATCTCTTCGGTGCGAAATGCTTCTCGTGCAGCACCATACAGTTCTCCACTAGTTAACCAAATAGATTCATTAAATAAGCAAAGTTTTAAACCACCTGAAACACCTAGATACAACAATATGTATTTAAAAGGTTTGTATCTCTCAGTTATTATGCTTTCTTGAAAACTGATTTTGGATGAAAAGTACTCTAAATGCAATATTTTTATCCTCAAAATCTAGCAGCTAGACCGTCGTTCAAGCCTCGTAACTTGCAAGATGAAGCATACAGGTAAGTTAAACAGAAAATGCCTTATTGTTATGCTATTATGTATGAAAATAGATGCTGTGTAATTTCCCATAGAAACTGATACCACCATCCTGAATTGAAACAGATTGGGATTAACAAAAGGAGGTTTTAGTAATGGGAGGATTAGTGGAGGATTCTCAGAATCGGAAAGCGACATATCATTTATAAGCTCGGAAAGGGCAAGCACTGACCGTGCTTCTTCTGTGACGTATGATTATATGGATACAAACCGAGGACGGCTATCTACTAGCTCAGACCAAAGCTTTGGGTCAATGCGTCAAGGACCTAAGTTCGCGGACTTCAGTTCTCTGCATGATTTTTCATCGGTTTCACATGAAAGCAACCTAACATCATCTTCATGGTCATCACAGAACCTGGTGAGGACAGGATATACTCAGCTCAACTTATATCAAGTATCCTTCCTTGCACATTATCTAGCTAGGTGTTTTTTTTCACTGCATTTATAAACTTATGCAGGACGAAGTCGAATCTGAGATGAGGAGACTGAAGCTAGAGCTGAAGCAAACAATGGACATGTACAGTACAGCATGTAGAGAAGCACTTTCAGCTAAACAGAAGGTGATAAGAAGTCTACATTTACCTTCTGCATTTTCAAGATTCCATTTGACTTTGTGTCCCCCACAGGAAATGGAGCTGCACAATTGGAGGGTTGTAGAGGAGCAAAAACTAGAGGAGGCACGACTGGGTCAAGAAGCTGCAATAGCAGTTGCAGAGAAAGAAAGAGCTAGGTGCAGGGCAGCCATGGAAGCAGCTGATGCTGCTAAAAGAATTGCACAGTTGGAATCACAGAAACGAGCAAATACAGAAATAAAGGCCCTCAGAGAAGCAGAGGACATGAGGAAACTATTAGATAATCTAGCCCAAACCGATGACAAATACAGAAGATATGCTATTGAGGAGATTGAGCAGGCAACAGAACACTTTGCCCCGTCTCGGAAAATTGGGGAAGGAGGTTATGGTCCTGTCTTTAAGTGCTATCTTGATCACACACCAGTTGCAGTAAAGGTCTTGCGTCCGGATGCTGCTCAAGGAAGGACACAGTTTCAGAAAGAGGTGAGTACCGAGATCCTTGCTTAGAAAATATGGTCTACTAAATTTTCTTTGACTTGGTAGCATGCTTAAAAAAATTGCAATCAAAACTTGGCTTGTTCTTTTTCTACAGGTGAAGAAAAAAGGAAAACAATAAGACCAAGCATAAGTGTTCTTGTTGCTAATTTGTATAGTAAACTAACAAAGAAGTCTGTTTTAAAAACTGATACTTTGTGGAGATCAACAAACAGTACGAAATTGATCAAGACAGTTAAAAATATAAAATAGTTAGAAACTTACTACATTTAGGGAAAATGTAACAAAAAATGGCAAGATTCTAGAAGATAAAAGGGTAAGAACTCAAAATCACTCGAATAAGATTCTTAACAAAACTAAAGGTTAACATTTCAGAAACACCCCCAAATAAACTTCAGTAGGATTCAAGAACCAGAAAAGGTAAGATCTCACAATGCCTGCTGCATCAATGTCTCTAAATCCAAGTGGTACTTGGTACCTGACAGTATTTCACATTCAATTCCATATACATTTCATGCAATGCAATAGAAGCTCCATATACAAATTCTTTTCCAACATGCTTTATTCACTTACTTCTTGTTCTAAATTGCTTCCACCAAACATATAACGGTAAAAGATATGATATGGATAATTTTTTATCTAATCTCTTCTGTCATGATCCAAATGCAGATTGACATACTTAGCTGCATTCGACATCCCAACATGGTACTACTTCTAGGAGCCTGCCCAGAGTATGGCGTTTTAGTCTATGAATATATGGCCAATGGAAGCTTAGAGGACTGTCTCATAAAAAGAGGGAACAAGCCAGCTCTTTCTTGGCAACTCAGGTTCCGAATTGCTGCTGAGATTGGCACAGGCCTACTCTTTCTTCATCAGACCAAGCCAGAACCCTTGGTGCACCGTGACCTCAAGCCCGGCAACATTTTGCTAGATCACAACTATGTGAGCAAGATTAGTGATGTTGGATTGGCCAGACTTGTCCCAGCAGTTGCTGAAAATATGACACAGTGCCTCATGACAGCAACAGCTGGAACATTCTGCTATATTGATCCTGAGTATCAACAGACAGGAATGCTTGGTGTAAAATCTGATGTCTACTCCTTAGGCATTATTCTTCTCCAATTGCTAACAGGTAGAACGCCGATGGGCTTGGCTCACCATGTGGACAAGGCTATTGAAAAGGACACATTTGAGGAGATGCTGGACCCAGCTGTCCCTGACTGGCCAGTGGAAGAAGCCTTAAGCCTTGCAAAGCTAGCAATCCAATGTGCAGAACTCAGACGAAAAGACAGGCCAGATCTTGGCACCGTGGTACTGCCATCACTAAATAAATGGAGAGAACTTGCTGAAGATAAGATGAACCACAAGTTACTAGACGGCAATAATGGTCTTTCCCCCCATCACAGTCATGTTCCCGATCAACAGGTAAGTCGAAAAACTGAAAAACTTAGAAGCATTTGGATGCTGACTATGAGATCATTGCATAAGTTTACCTAGAAAATCAAACAGAAATTCTCCACCTTCTCTAAGATGCTTGGTATTAAAAATTTAGTTAAGACCAAAAAAAATGGAAAAGCAAGTAGGCTCATTCAAGTGCCAAAAAAACCAACATGAATCACATTATTTTAGGTCATATGTTAGGACTTCCATGTGATCAATGATCATCAACCTTAACTAAAAGAACTAGAAAAAAGCACATGTATACGTGGTTCTACCGGTTTTCGATTAATGAGGAAGGTATTTGACATTGTAGAGTATCTTTTGCAGGAAGTGATGAGTGATCCACAGCTCAATAATTCAGGAACCTCAAAGAGCCAATCAAGCACATCTTCACAGACAGAAAATCAAGCAGAAGCAGGTATAGAGTGAGAGAAACAATTTTGACAAGAAAACATGAAGAACTAAATTTAACGGTTTTCGATTTACTTTGTTTCACAGGGCCAACTGAAACTGAATAATGCTAGAAGGTCAGTGTGAGTTCCATGATGCAACATTGCTCCAGTGACCTCATTAGGTTAATTGGCACTTTGTTTCCTCAATAATTTTTTTAAAAAATTGAAATTTTGGATGTGGGCTTCAGTGAGAAAGATACAGAGGCATCAGAGACATCAAATTCAAAGTCTCAGACAGCCTGAAATTTTGTTGTCATGTAAATATGATTGGCATTCAAGTGTACATGTAAATATTCATATTATCAACAATAATGAGTATAACAAAGTTGTAGATTTCAAACATGCGTCTAAAAAGGCAAAAAAAATCAACGACAGGACAAGTACCTTTTTTTAAACCCAATTTCTGAACATCGTCAAATTATGAATGGTCATTTCCACACAACAAAAAAAAACCCCACTTCGGTTCCTTCATCCTTATTTTTATACAACCCGGCCAATGTTCTTCTTTCCCTTGATGGGCTGCACAAATCCGGCACCATTTCAATTTTGAGGGCTTGTTATAGAAAAAAATAATCCCACTTTGTTGAAAATTTCCAAATTAACCCATTCAATTTTATTTATATATATATAGGAACGAGTATGAAAAATCTTCACATTTTCCAACATTTGTTCTTAAGGTTTACAAGCAGGCTCCAAAACAAAACCAAAGGAACAAACATTCTAGGCCTAAAATCATGTGGCCCAATAGACGGTCATTGGGGGTCCCAAGTACATAAAGGCTCAACTTTCAGAACCGATTCCATGAAATAAAAGATGGGCTTGAAAGCCAATGGGTTCCCACCACAGTGGTGGTGGATTCCCCCTTCCCTCCATGGCACCCAGGATCGAACCCAAGTGGGGTTTCTTTCCTCCAATTTTAAAAAAACAGATGAGCTTGAAGTTACTTTCCCCTATTTTTGGTGCAAAACTCTTTAAGGGGGGTGTATCCAATTCAAACTTTTAATGACTTTTATAGAGTTTAAAAGTCTGGAGGTATTCAATTTAAACTTTTAAAGAGTATATAAAAGTCTAGTGGTATTCAATTGCGACTTTCAAAAAGTATTTAAAAATTTGGTGGTATCCAATTATGACTTTTAAAGAGTATTTAAAAGTTTGGTGGTATCCAAAAAGTTAATGACTTTTAAAAAGCTTATTAAATGAATGACTTTTTCATACTTTTAAGGCTAATTGTTAAGAGCAAAAGTCTTGCCAATTTACTAGTGACTTTTATCAACTCTATGAAAGTATTTAAGAATTTGTCAACTCTATGGAAGTTACTCACTTAAAAAAAGTCTTTATAAGTATGAATTGGATACACCCCCCTAAATTTTTGCTTACAATAATAAAATTCTTGTTGAATTAACGTAAGTAATAGAATGCTCTCATTAACTCAGTTCTTTTAAAACAACATGGTATTATATTATTTCACTTTCAGATATCCTCAACCGTAAAGAAAGTAAGAAACGTGGCACCTTCAAAGTAGTGGACGTGTCATGTTCATAACAAACGGTGGCTGCAAGTGTGAAGTTTCTAGTTGTGGATTAATTTTCAATTTCACTTTTTACCTTCCTATTTCTACCAAATTAAGGAACATTCCCAGATTTTTTGTTCTTTATCATATCAGCAAGAAAACTAGTTCTAGCGTTATCAGAAAGTCTTTGTTGTTGCACAAGGAAGGAACAATGGGACAAGGCCAAGAAGTCAAGACCAGAGCTGATGCCCAAGTTGAAATTCAGGTTCCTTTCTTTGTGTTTGAATGCATGACATGCCAAAACTGAGTTTTCTTTTCTTAAATCACATGACATGACATGAAAGTTGAAGTTAAATGTTGATTCTTCTGATTCAAATATTATGTTGGTTTGTTTTGTTGTGACAAATTAAATGGCAGGAGAGAGGGGAAATATTTTTCTTCTACAGGCCAAAAGTTAACAAGGAGGAAGCTCACAGCCCAGATGATGTTCAACGTTTGTACATCGTTTTAAGGCCAGAGTCAGGTGAGAGGCCAATTGAGGAGAAGCAAGACTCTGATTCAGGAAAAGAAGGTGCAAAGAAGAAGGGATCAAATTCTGGTGAAAAAGGTTCTGGTGGTAGTCAAAGTAGTGAAGGTGGGCATGGTAGGCATGAAGTGAACATTGAGAAGCAACCATTGCTGAGGTTCATTGTGATGGGAAGGAAAAGCCTTCCTGACCCAAGCAAGAAGGGCAGACCCTATTGGGGTTTTGTTGACATGGTCACCACAACTATAGATGATGTGAAAACTGCTCTTCAAGGAGGTACAAAATTTCCCATTTTAACTTTGCATAGATTACTATTTCTATATGATAAGATCCTCATCTTGGTTTTCAATGCTAATATTGTGCTTGTTGGGTTTAGTGTTTTTTATTTTGTTTAGTGATCAGGATTTTAATTAAAAGATAATCATCACTACCATGTGGTGATAATAATTCACTCAAATTAAACATGTGGTGGCGATCCCGCAGTATATATAACATGCGTAGGTATTACAGTCACACCGAAAAGTTACTCAGAAGCATAAGTAGAAATCAGAACTCATTGTATATACATGTTGTATGGCAGAGGAGTATGACACTAAAACCGAAGGGCACAGACACACTTCTGCAGTAAGGGCATTAGGAGAAGGCATATACCGCATTGTGAGGCATAAGGAGGAGAAGAAGAAACCCCACACTCATTTGATTTACAAGCTTGAGTTCCCACCAGAAGATGAGAACAATGAGCCTCAAGAGTCACTTAACATTAAACATGAAGGCTCATTTCATATTGAAATAAAGAACCCGGATCAACATGGCAGCAGCAGTACTTCTCAGTTCAGAGGGCTACAGAACAAGCGCAGGGCTATGTTTCCTGCCCACCTGCAAGGCCAGTTTGGGAATTTAAGGTACTGCCCAGCTGATCCACCTGACTTCTTGAACTATGAAGGATGTGAGTTCTTGCTCATATCGGCTTCGCCAGATATAGAAGAGGAATTGGGACTGGAGCTGCAGACAGAGGGGGAAGCAGTTGAATCTTGTTCTGATTTGATCAAAACTTTTGGGGAGACTGCATCTACCAGTTCTCTTCTGAGAGGCACTTGGGTTTGAAAAAGAAAATGGTACCGTGCATAGTTGTAGTTTGTTGTATGTAACTTTTGAAGCACTTTGTGGGCACATGGCCTGTAGTTTGTAGATTTGTGCAGTTTGTGCGACCAACTCTATTGCTGCAGATATAGTAGTGACCATGTGTTTTATGAATCAGTGGTTCAATTATTTTTGTAAAAGCAAGCCAAGAGTTGGAAAGTGCAAAGAAAGTTGAAACAAGGTTGGTTCTGTAGCTCAAAGCAATAGCTGGCAGAAGTGTTTAAATATGCTGGAAGAACAAATTTCATCAGAAAAAAAACGCAAAAACTAGTATGTCCTCATGCAATAAACAGTTTTCGTAGAGAGAGTAGCTTACTCAAATCGTAACAATCCAAATAGATTATTTGTTTTTGGTGTAATTATCCACAGAGGTTTATCTTTCCATTTTTCCTAACAAAATTACACAAATACGAACCACTCAAAAGCAGAGCTCCTCCTAAGATCAAAACTTGTGAGTTTTGACAAAAGATAAGATACAAAATTAAACAAAACTGAAAATAAAACCTTGGTGACAACAATTAACAGCACTATTTCAATCATAACTTTTTTCTTTTATATATATTTTGGAAAGATTCTTTTATAAGTATTGGGTTTGTCTCATTGCAGCAGAAGTCCCGCCAAAGGGATATCTTACTTACCAAAATTCGACCGAAAAATCAAACTTGCCCAAAAAAGTGAGCTTTAGCTCCATCCAAAACAAAAAGATGAGAGCTTGCTCTGTTGAGTTTCAGGGTTTTAGGGTTTAAGAAAGACTCTGTTTGTTTCTGTGTATGGATGTGATTCCTCTAACCATGTCCTCCTCCTCCAAATTCCTCCAAATCCCCACAACCCTCACCTTAACTTTCAAACTTTCCTCATCCCCAAACAAACCCACAAACCCATCTCTCCTCCCCAACCCATCAAACCCCACTCTCACTCTCAGACTCCACCTGACCCACAAACCCAAAAACCCAATTTTCCACACGCCCTCCAAAACCCATCACCACCTTCACCATCCCCTGTTTTCCACACCACCCAACAGCCCTGCACCTCCGCCAGACCACCAATCGGAGCAATTCAAAGCTGCCCAAGACGCTCTTTTGGAGTTTCTTCAAGAATTTGGGGTTTCTGAGACAGAAGCCGCCTTTGTTTCGTCGAATTCGCCGAGGTATTTGCGGATGTTGGTCGATGGGGTTTTGGAGTTGGATGAGCTTGGGCTGTGGAGAGAGCGGGAGAGAAAGGAGGGGAGAGAATTGGTTCAGTTTAAAGAAAAGGTGAGGTATTTAGCCAAGGAAAAAGGTGACAATGGAAAAGTTGCGTTTTTGGAGAGTGTGGTTGGGTTGAGTCTGTCTTCGGCTATGAATCTTGCCAGGCATTTATCAGCAGAGACACTTCCGAGACTCGTTGAGAAGGTAAGGGCATCGCAATTTGTAAAATAATAATAATAATTTGTTGAAGTTTTGGTCGACAATTTGTGAGAAAATTGTTTTAATGGAAGTGAATGTAATTTGTTTATGTTATGGTAAACAAGTAATTGGTACTTAGGATTGCTTTTTCAACTTTTTTGAGTTCAGTTCTTGTTTCACGAACAAGTCATTGAATTTATTGGTTTCTTTGATGTGAACAAGGTTGTGAATCTTGTGATTATGGTGAAATTGGTATTTGGGACAATTTGTGAGAAACAGTCTAGTGGAAGTTATTTATTGGGTTATTTTATGTCAAACATTTGATTGGGAGAAGGGTGAAGTATATTTCTCATCTGTGGAGCGTAGTGAAAAAAGAACATATTTTTGATATGGTACGACAAAGGAAGGCAAGACTTGTTGGAGTTACTTATTGTCGGAAGTGATGACATATTTTTCAGTTTTAATAACTTATCTATGGCAATGCCCTCTTATCCACACTCAATATTACAAATCCTGTACTAAAAAAATTATGTACTATTTTTCCCTGGAAATCTTTTTGACATGACCCAAAATTCATTGAAGTTTGTATGAGGTTCTGCATTATTAACATCATTGTGCATTCTTCGTCATATTCTGACATGGAGATAGCTCACTGGAAAGTATGAGTAAAATGACTTCCACTAGACTGTTTCTCACAAATTGTCCCAATTACCAGGCCGCATACATAGATGATATTACAGAATGGGAAAGTATGCAGCCTGATTATTTTATAGTACATAAACCTTTGAAATGACTTCGTGAGTTTATAAGTTCGTAATCAAGGACGCAAGATGAATTAGGACCCTATAACTGTAGAAGTGGAAATCTTACGACATGGACAAGACCCAGGAATTTGGTATTGATTCTCTAATGTCATATGAATGCCGAAATGAAATTATTCTTCAGATCTGTTGCAGAATTGTTTCTTATTTTGCATTTGGCTTATAGGTTAAGTATGTGAAGGAAATATTCTTTTCTGGCAGTAATGATGTGGGGCTCATTGGGAAAAATGCTCGTCGTATGATGATGCACTTATCAATTCCTATTGATGAAGACTTGCAACAAACCCTATCATTTTTTGAAAAGGTCTGGTATGTCTCTTCCAAATCTTAGTAATGCATGTATGTCAAACTGCAAGTTACTTTTAATTCTTTGTTATTTAGAGATTTGTGGTTCATATGCATTTATGTGTCTGGATAGTTTATTCTTATTTCCGGTTGGTTTATCTTTTTATGCTATAGATTGCAGCAAGGCGTGGAGGTCTGGACATGTTGGGTTTTGGAGACGCCACTTTTCGTTGTTTAATTGAATCCTTTCCCCGCCTTCTTTTGTTGTCCTTGGATCCTCACGTGACACCTATTGTGGAATATCTCGAAAATATTGGAGTCCCGAGAGAACGCATGAGAAACATAGTTCTGTTATATCCACCCATTATTTTTTGCAACATTAAAGTCATTAAAACAAGAGTGCTTGCATTTAGAGAGGTACAGTTAACTTCGGTTCTGCTTTCTCTTAATTTGAATTTAAGTGCAAAATTATTATGTAACTTAGGTGACTTTAAATATATAGTTACCAAATAGTTTGTTATTTCCGAAGCTGTATGAATGATAAAGTAAGTGATCTCTATCTCACTGTGCAATTATGTTCGTTCTAGCTTCCTCTTCCCCACCTTGGACATTTCCTTGTTCTTTGGACATGTCAACTTTTGGATTTGTGAAATTTCATGATCAGTAGCACCGAGATTACATTTATAACATATGCCTTTGGTTGTACATGTAATAAATAGAATTATGGTGTTGGTTTATACATTGTTCACTTGGTCTATATTATTTGGACCAAGAATGGATTTCATAACGTTATGGAGACACACCTTGTCTGCCATGGTTGAGCATTTCTTCATGTATTGTTGTGCAGGTTGGTATGGAGGATAAAGATGTTGGTAGAATGTTGGTTAAATATCCATGGATTCTATCTACCAGCATTCAAGAGAACTTCAAGGAGGTTCTTTCTTTCTTCGATTTGGAGAAGGTACGGAATCCAATCAGGTCTTTTTATTTATGCTGGCCGATTTTTCCAACTGGAATGACTCATTATTTTGGTTAAAATACTAAATGAGAAATTGTGCTTCATTACAGGTACCAAAAATGAGTGTTGGTCTTGCAATCAAAAGCTGGCCTCATGTTTTGGGTTGCTCAACCAGCTTGCTAAAATTGATGGTTGACCAGATTGGTGAATTGGGTATTAGAAACAAGAAGTTAGGTCAGGTTATCTCTAGAAGCCCTCAGCTATTGATACGGAAACCTGTAGAATTTCTTCAGGTAGGTAATTTTTGTTTTATTCATATCTTCGCATCTATATTACACAAACTTGTTTCCTTATAAATTTGTTTGTTTGTATTTGCGATTTTTACCTCATAATTTAGATGATGGCTGCAGAGCTTACTTGTGTGGCTATTTGGTAAATTTGCTGTTTTAGGTTGAATATGAAATATTGAAGCCATATACGGTTTTTTTCTTTTCTTCCAGTTTCATGCTTTCAAGCTGATAATATCTAGCCTATACTGCTTGGTTCTTCATCAAATGACCAAGAAAAGAAAAGGATGTCATTGAAGAACTAGTCTATAAAACAGGAAGTAACAAATTGACGCAATGGAAAATTTTGAAAAGCAACATATACATAGATATATTTAGGTTGTTGCCTTGTGTGTGTGTTGAGTTTGCAAAATTTAGATATATATATATATATTATTCTTTGAACTGTTGGTTGTTGCCTTGTGTGTGTATTGAGTTTGCAAATTTTATGGTGGACCGCAGTACGGTGTCTACAATGTGCGACACCTGTGGCAGATGGCCAGTATGCAAAGAAAGATAAGCATATCTCCATGGCTCTGAGCCTTTAATATCTCAGTTAGCAAGGTTCACACAAACAATTGCAAGCGTAATTTAATTTTGTCCTTGAACATGAGACTTGAGAGAAATTAAAACTGATACATCCTTTAAATACCCTGACACCCTTGAACAAATGACCCGTAATATAGGATTATAAACTTGCGGACGAAATTGCCCCTGGTTTTCATGAGTCCGCGTGATTTATTTCTCTTATTATAAGCGCAATAAAGCTGCTAGTACCGGGTGAACTCATATTGTCCAAAGACTTGGTCTCACTGCCAATGCAATTAAACTTATGTAATGTGACCTAACCTAATCACCTACCAATTCAAGTTGGTCCCACATTAGAGATGAACACAATGCAACTGGATATACTTTACCAGTCTGTGAAGGATTTGGGAACCATGTAAATGTGTCACAGTTTCTTGAGTCCAGTTTTAACTGTTTTTACTGCTTTATACAGGTGGTTTCATTTGTGGAAGGTCTAGGATTTGATAAAGAAACTGTTGGCATCATACTGGGTCGCTGTCCTGAAATATTTGCTGCCAGCATTGAGAGAACTCTCAGTAGGAAGCTTCAGTTTCTTGCTAGTATTGGTGTCGCCAAAGTTCATCTTCCACGGGTTATCAAAAAGTATCCAGAGCTTCTTGTTTCAGACACTGATAGAAATTTACTTCCTCGGTAATGCTTTTTCTGTTTAGTATATGCAGCTCAACAAACTTAGAATTCTCGGTAATGCTTTTTATGAAATGTGAATTAGCCTAATGTGGGGAATTTGGTGAGCAGGATGAAGTATTTGATGAAGAAAGGGCTGTCACGGAGGGATATTGCATTCATGGTCCGCAGATTTTCGCCGTTGCTCGGGTACAGCATTGAAGAGGTTTTGAGACCGAAGCTTGAATTCCTCATAAACACTATGGAGAAGCCGGTAACGGATTTGGTGGAGTATCCCAGGTACTTCAGTTATTCATTGGAAAAGAAGATAAAACCAAGATATTGGGTGCTTAAGGCAAGGAATATGGAGTGTAGCTTAAAGGATATGTTGGGTAAAAACGATGAACAATTTGCTGAAGAGTTTATGGGTGTTGGAAGCATGCTTGTTCCACATCCTCCTTCCCCTAGACAATAATGAAGTGATAGGAGCTCCTAAATTTTTACTTTGTAAATAATAAACCACAGATTTGTTCACAGTTTTGTAACATTTTTGTTGTAACAGTCAATGTATAGTAGTCCTATTTCATTAAATTTTTTAGTTAATGCAAACTTTAACATATCTATTTATATAAAGGGAGATGGCCTTAAAGGTGAAATAGTCCATAAATAAAGAATGCAATAGTCCATTCTATGAGATACAAATAAATGAGTAATGCTCACACAACAAACG
Source organism: Prunus kanzakura (assembly GCA_020521455.1). Classification (NCBI taxonomy): domain Eukaryota; kingdom Viridiplantae; phylum Streptophyta; class Magnoliopsida; order Rosales; family Rosaceae; genus Prunus; species Prunus kanzakura. Next base: position 83,235 of record BPUM01001050.1, read on the forward strand.
TCCGTAAATCATAGCTTAGGTTTTTAGAATGCAGAGTTTACCCTGTGCGTATAGCCGCTCGGCTATACTATTAATAAAAATATTTTTATAAAAAAGGGCCCTTGTAAAGCCGCCCGGCTATACTCGTTTTTAAAAAAAAAATTCCGCGCAGCTATACTATTTTTTAATAATAAAAACCCTTTAAAAGCATACCCTTTTCATAAAAAAACACCGAGTATAGCCGGTCGGCTATACTATTTATAAAAAAAAACCCGCCTGGCTCCTAGCTCCGATTCGCCACGTGTCAAACAAGAATAGCCGCGCGGCTACACTATTTTTATTATATAAAAAATCCGAGTATAGCCGCTCGGCTATACGATTTATTAAAAAGAAAAAAAAAACCGCCTGGCACCTAGCGCCCGTTTCGGCACGTGTAGTATAGCCGCTCGGCTAAACTCTTGAGGATGGGAACACTGCAAGGGGCTGCTGTTTTCTACGGTGTGAGTAATATATGTGCCAAACAAAACTTACCACTCAGACATGTCAGAAGGGATCTCAAGGAGTCCACCACAGCTGTCTTCAAGGTCGGCATCATAACAAGTAACACTATAAACAACACGCAGAGCAACACCAATCTAACACTTCTCTTTTCAAGCATTTCTCCCGTTTCTGGTACCTAAAATCCAAAACATTCTTTCACTTAGCTTCCCTTCATAAAGACTTCACCCTAGTCAGTTTCACCCCTAATATTAAGGTTTGTGGAAGTAGGGTTTTCCGCTTACATTTGATTAGGGGTTGAATATGGTGAGTAGGGTGTACTTATATTAAAATTACATTTGTTTCACAATTCAATATATCGTTTTTGGTCATTTTATATTAGGGTAAATTAGTAATCCAATAAATAGTTTGGTAGTAGAGAGTGTACTCAGTTAATTTTATGGTTCGTTTACCAGCACTCCTATTATTTCTATTGAAAGTGTAAGTGTGAAGTTGTGATGAGGTTTAACTTCTTCTTTTCTTTTCTTTTTTTTAAATCAAAATTTTAGCAGTCAACTACTCAACTCAACTACTTTTGTGATGAGGTTTCTAACCGATGAAGAGTTATAGAAGATGCAGGCGAAAAGAATGGCTCCATATCTCTACTCATGTGTGAAGTGACAAGAAATAAAGATATTAAACAGTTGCAAGGCTTGGAAAAAGCGATGTTCCAAGCAGCAGAACAACGGCGTGTGCATTATATGCAAAAAGGGATGGCACTAGAAAGAAAGTAAGAGGGTTGCCCTCCCTCAGTCCTGGTCAAAACCATAATCAAGTGAAGTGAATGAGAAATTGATTTTAAAGAGAGCTACATGAGCAAGAGGAAATCTGTTTGTGACTAGTGTATAGTTTTTGATAAATTCCAACACAACACAACGTCTAGATAATTTAAGCATTGCACTTACTACTTACAAGAGGATACAAATTCAATAGTTGAAGGCACTTTTCCTTTCAAGTGTTGCATAGCATGTTCTCTTGCCTTCACTTCCACTTCGACTACTTCAACCCCCCTGTCCATTTCATTAGGAAATCTTGTACTAGGATACAACCAACGCTGAACAAGATCAATAACTATTTTCTCCAGTGCAACAACATTCTTTATAAGGCACATGACATGTTCAGCGGCACATCTACGAGCATGATACCCTACTATTTCTACTACCTTGAGGTTAGGATGGAGGCATTTGCCAACATTATTATCTTTTACTCCTCTTATTTCACGGGAATATCGAAAATTCAACTGCGCAAAGAGACGATTATTGTACACGCAATAAAAGCCATTAAGTCTATAAACTAGCATGATTTTATATATCCTACGAAAAGAAGTTAAATGTTTAAGTATTGGCAATGTAATGGAACCAATGGAAGATGAACAAAATAATATTAAAAAAATACGCATGCAATTACCAAGTTTTATCATCTAATCTACCAAGTATGAATATGTACCTTCAACACAAGCCCGAAGATACCTTCATGAAACTTCTTGAATGAGAAAGAGCCCGAAGATAATCTGCTTGAACTAATAATTCCAAATGCTTGAGATTTGCTAATATAGGAAATACATGCTTCACATTGTAGAGCTGAAAGCCGAACAAGGAGTAAGGAACTACAAAATCCAAAAAGTAGACGAGGGAAAAAAGAAAATAGAAAACCAGCGCACATCATAATTACATATACTAACCGCTCCATCGATATCCAATATGAGAACCTCTAGCTGAGAAACACAGCAAGAAAGTTGGGTGAAGGGAAGCTCTATGGATTCACATCAACAAATTCCAAATGAAGAGTTTTTAGGAACTTAAATCCAATATTGTATCTATAGGAGTGTAGACAGGGCCAGCCCTGACTTTTGGGTGGCCTAGGCTAGAAATGAAAATGAGGCCCATTTCTCTTTCATTTTTCTGAATATAATAAACTAACATGGAAAAAAATTATGCAATTAAATACAATTGGGATAAATAAACACAGCTCCAGTATTGGCCATATAATCACTACCCCAATCTGAAAATAAACAAGAATGAGGATACAAATAATTTGCACTCTTTCATATTTCCTCTTTAAATAATCTACTAACAAGAATTTTTGGATAAATAAAAGAATTTCTAATCCCTATTGGCTTTCTTTCATTGATTGCTACTTTTAGCAATTAAATACTTAAATACATGCAATTGATGTTCATATATTACATAATTTTCATTTGGACTCTTCAGAAACACTTGTAATCAGATTTGGGGCCTCTAAATGCCAAACTATTGAAATTATTCTCCTCTAAAATCATATTCTTCAGCTTGGTACATATATAATATATAATTTGGGGCCCTACAAATGCAAGGCCCATGGCCATCGCCCTCCTTGCCCACCCTCAGGGCCGGCACTGAGTGTAGAGTCGGACTGTCATAATGCATCTTGTTGAGCTTCGAGGTATATTCATTTTTGAGACCTAATAGTTTGTGAGGGAATTGATAGGCAGGATCATAAAAAATATGAACATACGAAAGACAAAACTCGAGCTCAAGTGTTTGAACTCTCTTATTCATTGCAAATTGGATCCACTTATCAATGCTACTTGTGGAACGACTATGTAATTCAAAGAAAGCCCTGAATCGTTCAATGGTTGGGCTTCTATGATGTTCCACCACAGTGTTTACCCAATCGATATATCGAAGGATTTCCAGGTATTTTTAGTTCTGGTTCTAATTGGATAAAGTCGGGAAAATTTGGACCAACCCCATATTTAGCATCAAAATTGAGAGTCATGGTAAACGCCCACACATACTGCCATCGCTTAGAAAGGATACTGGTAGCTGCAGCTTCCTTCAGTGGCAAGAGAGACACTAAACCAAAAAGAATTTCATCTGGTAACCCACTAAATCTGTCCACCAAGTTGAACTCACTGATTTGGTCCACCGCCATGTTGTACTTGCAGTTTTGGTTGGCCTTTTTCAGCAAACTTTTCTCTTTTCTTGTTGTTTTGCCCCTCGATCCAAAGTTGTGCTCATCTTTCTAATACATCAATAGGCCACCCCAAAAAACAGAAGGCAAGAAACCATAAAAAAGAGTAAGGGCTAAGGAGTGTTACAGGGTAGCGTTCTCTTTCTCTCTTCTTCAATTTCATGATTCCATTAAGTTAATAAATTTATGTTACAAAAAGCATTATGAAAATCAGGGACAGAAAAAGGATGCGAATTTGTACAAGTTAGATAGTCGGAAAATATGAAGATGCAATTTTGATGCTATTTTGGCATCTGGGCGAAAAAGAAAGATGCAATTTTCATAGCAACTAGAACAGCGGTTACCTTCATGTTTTGGACAAATTGAGAGGCTGGAAGTACCACTTTCTTCATCAAATCTGGGGCAGTTTACCTTCAAAATACAGAAACCCTAAATCATACAAAACCAAAAGAACTTGGGTGGCAAGCAACCGCTGGAATTGTTTCCTGGTCGAAGTTGGATTCCAAGTTTTGGATTGGATTTTATGCGTATAAATGGGCCCAGCCAGCCCAGTCCCATTTTTTCGATCTATTTTATTTTATTTCCCGACCGTTGAGTTGAAACGGTTTCTCATTCGCTTCCCTCCCTCCCTTGTCACAAAATAACAAAACCTCCACCCAATCTCACGATCTGCTGCTAAAAATCACAAAACGTCCAACAAGAGAGCAAAGTCCAAGACAGACAAGCCTCTTCTTCTCCATGTGCCTGCCTTGCCTTCTCCGTTAATTTCTTTCTTTTGCTTTATTTTTTTCTTCGCCTTTGTTGTTGTTTTTGGTGAACTTTGTGGGTTTTTATTGTTGAATTTGTATTATTGTTGCTTTAATTAATAACTTTTGGATTCAATTTTGTGTATTGTTGTGCAGCTTGATGGTAGAAATAAATACGTTCTTTTGAATTTGAACTTTAATTACTTGCAATGGGGGATGTCATCAGTAAAGCTGCAGATGGGGTCGGTGGTCTACTTGAGAAGGCCTTCCTGGCTCCATTTAAGACTATGTTTGGTGGCTCATGCGAGTAAGTTCTGCTGAAAATTTTCTCTTTTTTTGCCGGCCTGGCCATCGTTCTGTTCAATCATATCATATGTCGTAATTTCAGATGAAAATTACTATGATTTGTTGACTTCATTTCATCTCCAATAGTTTCTTGTGTTGCACTGACTTGGAGGCCTGCTATGAGTCCCTAATGTTCATACTTGTTTTCCTCATTTTCATGACCGGCATCTCTTCGCAGTACACTTCTTGTTTACTTCTTCCTTTTTCCTGCCAAAGGGGTGCAGCTTATAGGCATAGGAACTTCATTTTCTTAGCTGCTAATCTTAGGAAATCTTATTTATTATCTTCTAGTGCTTGATTTTCTTTATCTGTTTCGCACTAAACTAACAAAACCATGCTTTTAGATTCTCCTTCATTTCCCTTAGTTCTTGTTTGTTTTCCTCAAAGATGTAACCACCTAGGCATCGATGCGGATCGGAGGGGGAAATACTCCTTTGCAAGATAGGAATTAGCCGAATACTTTTCTGAGCTTGTGTATATTCATGTTCAACTATAGATGATAAGACTGGATGATGGTTTTACCTTTGGATTATACTTCACTGCCCTGCTAATATTACTATGATATGTTTGATTCTGCAGGGATGTGTGTTCAGGACCCTGGGATTTCGGTTGCTTTATTGAGCATCTATGTGTCTCCAGTCTGTTGAAACTGTTAATGATCTTGGTCCTCTGCTACATAAGTAATTTCTTCTTCTTTAGTTGTACTCTTCTTATTTTCGTTAGAGTTTGCTTCGCAGACTAGCCTTGGAAGTTCATTTGTTATGAGCTTCAGTTGCAGAAATGTTGATTTGTTTCTTATTCATATTTTTTACTGTCTTTCAGCTTTATTATTCTTCTATCTATTATTTAAACTGGGGTTATTCCAATGCATTGGGAAAAGCCTCTGTAAGATGTGTTGGGCTGCATGTGAGACATACTGGTATGCACTAGAAGATATTACTTGTTTCTTGTGGTACAAACTAAAGAACACTAAGAGGGTAAACCGCCGTCGTCACCGCCATCGACGCCGCAGCCAATGTCGAGACATTGAACAAGGATACAGTTCAAGCGAGGAAAATGATTTGTGGGATAACTGTCATGAGTTAAATGTCAGCAGAAAGCGGAAGTCACTCAGCAGGAGAAGAAAGGATAAGCTGCAGAGCTCTGTTTACCCATCAAGTAGGCATGGCCCTCGTAGTCACCACCATCATGTAAGGTTAAAGTCTAGGGGAAGATCTGTGCGCGTTGTGGGCAGATCTCAAAGGCCAAGAAGCTCAAGACATCTTCAATTAAGAAAAGTGAGAAATGTTCGAAGGCAAGCCAGAACGTCGAAGAGGAGGAAACTTAGGTGATTGTCAGTGTTTCTGAAATTGGTTTTGAAATTATGACGGTTGTAATTTGTTGAATTTTAGGTATGACTTATAATAAAAGAACATATGAGATTTCAATTGTTGCATATGAAATGTGGTTGACCAACTTTTTGCCTCCACTTGAGGCTGAAGATGAGATATCAGTTTACTGTTTTAATGACTAGCTATTTTACTTCATTTGATCAACAAGGAACAACTAGACTGGGGTTTCTGAGAACAGGTTTGATCAGACATTGCAACCATTTTCTCTATGCTGAAGCCAGCATTCCTAATGTTGGCAATTGCTCGCGTGTATTTCCTTCCATATGTTGAAAAAGGTCCACAGTGGTTCTCATAAGTTCTCACCTACGCCAAACGCTTGTATATCTGTACAAAATTAATGTTTGGAGTTGCAGGAAGAGACGAATTGGCAGAGAATGGCACATCTGTTTTGGTGATAGATGTTGCAGATCCACAGTTGACACCGCATTTTTGAAAGGTTCGTTGTTTACTTTTATTTGCATACAAAGACTATTGTAAATTCATACATACATTTATTGATGTAAAGCAAGCTAGCTCAACCCCACTAGTGCAACCCGAAAGCCATATGCATGACTACTTATTTACTTCGTTTGATCAGAAAGGAAGTTCTAGACATGGGGTCTCTTAGAACAAGTTTGATCAGACGTTGCAGCCATATTCTCTATGGTGACCCCAGCATTGCACATGTTGGCAATAGCTCGCGCATATTTCATTCCATAAGTTGATAAAGGTCCACAGTTGTTCTCATAAGTCCTCACCTGCATGGAAAAGAATTCAAAATCAATATCTGAGAGATGAGCTCAAACACTAGTGCATCTGCATTCATTTCTAGTTTGAAGTTACAGGAGAAGGACTTACAAGCATCTTGAAGCAATCCCAATCACCTACTAGAGGTTGCCCCTGAGGCCTAACATTAAGCAACACTTTTGAGCTCTTCTGATGTCCAAACAAAAGCTCCCCTATTTTATTTATTCTGTAGTCCACAAGTTTCCTATGAGCAATTTCATCGAGCAGCTGCTTTTGGGCTTCCAGTTTGGTATGAGAGCCAGCAGGAGCTCTGTGGAACTGAAGAATAAAGAGAAATAGTTGTGAGCTATAAGAAAAAGAAAATCTTCTTTTGCCTGGCCTGCTATGTTTCTGGAGTTCAGAACCCAGAATAAAATAATACTAGAAACCTTGTGATGAAGATGAAGGAGGTCTGCATCACGTTGGCTAACAACCCTTGAGATTGATGGTGAAGAGATATCTTCCATGGAAGTGTAGCTATCATTTGCAGGATCTGCACCCATGTAAGTTAAGAGGAACTCCTTTCTATGACTCATATCTCCATACTGCATAACATGAGAATCATTTGTTCTTCTTCGAGCCTGTAATTTATCGAGATGGTCATATTTTTCTAATGGTCATATTATTCTAATTTTCCTTGACATTATACCATCTGACATGCATATGTCAAATATTTTATATATTATATTGAAAGTTCAATCATTATTTAGAAGTTTGAAACATTGTCATTGTTTACCCTTCCATATTGCTTCTCCAATGTTTCTTTACGCAAATCATTTTTGTCACTGCTCTCAAATGTGAAAGTACCAAAATCACCACAACAACAAACTAATCAGTGCGAGCCTTTTAGCGAAAACATGTTGTAAACTGATGAAGCAATGTACACTTTGTTTAACTAGAACAGCATCTTAATAATGAAAGTATTGCATACCAATCCTCCATCCAGGAAATACTGAACAAAGTCTCCTAAACAGGTATCATACTCAGCAGGAACACCAGGTTGACCGGTACAGTATGTTGCATAACCATCCTCTTCTGCATTTTCTGATGTAGTAGCATAAATACTTACATTCTCTGGAAGGAGGCCTTCAAATATACTCCCAGACTCACAAGCTTCAAGGTAAAATACCCATTTTGTGTAACAAATGCATAAAACCTTAATAAGTGCAGAAGTACACCCAAAAAAATAGTCGAAAACTTCAGTGAGGATGGATTATACATTAATTACTAATGAAGTGGAAATTCCCACCATGCTTTTGTAACCTTTAGCAGCATGCTTCTTATTCAGCACATCTATGAGGTCTATTGCGAAAACCAAAGGAGTACCAGTAGGCATCCCCGAATGTAAATATAACAACATCTGTAATATGCACTACATAATTTAATAGAAATGTGAGTCTAGACAATAATATAAGAAAAACTTCCACTTTCTTTTCCTGCATATTATGATCTGCATGCTTATTGCTTTGTTAAAATATTTCAATTAGAAAAAGAAAGAAATTCATGTTGCATACAATTTTCATTAATACAAAGTTACTAACCAAGTAATCCTGCAGCACCATGGTCAGTGTAATATATGAAAATATGGTCATTTGGACCGCTACACAGAACCTTCCCACTACCTCCACTGAGGGTACTTTTGTTTCCAAGAATAACAGCATAAAGATTGTCTGCATTAACATCATCCCCTGTATAATCCTGCATAAAAAAATAAGTTACCTTACAGTTTAAAGGATGTTAAACTTATTAACAAAACCAGCTAGAAACTGAAGTCCAATTGAGAAAAAATAAAATAAACCTTGGGAACTCCTTTATAAACATCATGGCCTTTTGGTTTGTTGATGATGACACCTTGTTCTCATCTTTCAGTCCACCTTTCTTCAGTATTTGGTATGCATGGCATACATTAGCCTGCATTTTTCAAAAATTATATCAACCAAGATAAGGTCACTTGATATTATATAATGAAATTTGGACAAACTTAAACCTGGTGCCTATAATTTCCGTAACCATTAGACCCGGCAACTAGAACAGCCCATTTGTTTCCATTATCGTGGGTGGTACTTGGAGAGCCATCATCACCGTGAGTAATAGAGTCTATGTGTACTGCATTTACAGGGAGGCACAAGCTTCCAGCAGTCAAACTTAAACAAGCAAGAAATATCTGTTTACACCATAATGAACGGCCAATCAGAGAGAGACACGTGGACAGGATCGAACCTGGTCAAAGTCGCATTCGGCACCCAGTGCCTGGTCAACGTTGCCTTCGGCAATATGACTACCGATCCCTCCATTAGGGCAACGCCCACTCTCAGGACACGTGGCGCGCTCACAATCGACGTTCACTGTCCCACATCGAAATTCTACATCAAGTGCACACCTCCCAAGGTCTATAAAAGAGGCCAGCTACCCCAAAATAGAGGTAATCAGAACGTACGGCATACAAGCCTATTGATCTGTCAGTTAATCTTTCTTAAATCCCGAACTTACTTAAGCATCGGAGAGCCTACGGCCGGTACCACACCGGTGCCCTAGGTCTTACCGAGCGATCTCTTATTTTGCAGATCACGCTCCCTACCGAGGCTTCAGGCATACCGAAGACTCGAAATTACTAAGTTGACCCTCTAAGTCAGAGAACCACTTTTTGGCGTCAACAGTTTGGCGCCGTCTGTGGGAAGCGATAAAACAAATCAACCCTTTGTCCCAAACATATGGGGACCACTGAAAAAACCACGTTCGGAACGGTACAGGGGATGCCGTACGGTATGCGAAGCGGGGTAAGCCCAGCCCCACAACCATACACGCCGGCAACTAATCCTCCTATGCTCCAACCCACTGAAAACGCGGAGCTTCTAGCCCAAGTCGTGTCCCTTCAGCAGGACATGGCTAGGTTACAGGAACACAACACCTTCCTCTCAACCAGAGTGGATGAAACACAGCAACAGCTGAACCAGCAGCAAACGCAGAACATACAGACGTCCGAAAGCGTACAGACTCCCCGTCGGCAGAGGAAAGGCAAGAAGGCAGCAAAGGCAACGCCTGCGCTATCTAAACAGCTGATAGTCCCAGCGCCAAAGAACAGGCCCAACGGGCCGAGCAGGGTCTATTCCGATTGTCGCCAAAGGCTGCTGGATCGGGAAGACGAACGACGAACCGAACGGCAAGAATCGCCGATCAGAATCAATGCGCGCCTAAACGATCCCCGCCTGAGGGATCTAGGGAGGAAATCTCCTATACGAAGGATACCGGTTCTGGAGTCCACGGCTGAATCTGACGAAGATTACTCCCCATCCGCCGATCGGTCATCATCTTACCGTTCGGAAACCCCAACGAAATTTTCTGAAGTGAACCCTGTCGGGTCCCAGCAGCGATCGGTACACCATGTTGCCGAGGCGATACCAGACAGAGACCCCGTCATCCGCCTCCTCCTTCAGAGGGTACAGAAGATGGAGGACGATAGGACACGCTCACAGGAGCCAGATTGGGGAAGGCTTCGGCCAGGACCCTTCACCGAACGTGTAAGGCACTCACGACAGGACCGGGACGTCCAGCCCCTACGCATAACCCCTTACACTGGAGTAGAGGATCCCCTGACGCACCTCCACTCTTTCCAATCGGTTGTAGGGTGCCGAGGGCTAAGCGACGAAGGGCTATGCCTGCTGTTCCCCTCTTCGCTCACAGAGGCAGCTCTGAATTGGTTCTACCGATTGGAACCAGGAACGGTGGATTCCTTCGACGAACTGAAGCAGATCTTCCTGAACCATTTCATGATTCAGACAGACAGATTGTACTCTGCCGATGACCTGTATAACATTCGGCAGGGAGATGATGAACCACTGCGCGAGTATGCCGCACGATTCAGCCATGAATACTCGAGATGTCCGGATACCGATGACAGGGCAGCCTACGGCGCCTTCAAGAGTGGCCTACGGTCATCACACTTTCGGTATCTGGTGCACAGCAGCAACTGGCGTACGTACGATGAACTCATGAAGCAAGCGGCAATCCACGCCAAAGCCGAATACTTCAACTCAAGGGCCGAGCCCACGGCTCGGCAGGGAGAATATATACAGCGGACTTCCACGGCACAGGCATCGCCGTTCGTACCAGCGGCACAAGCTGTCGAATACCCTGACAGCCACAAACGCAAAGATACCGGAAGTTCCCAAAGGGGGCATTCCAAGAAGAATAAAAGCAAATTCAGTAGGGACAACTACCGAGCGCCTCTGCCAGCTCATAGCCAAGGAACGGAGGTGTTCACCTTGCTCAACACCTCTTACGAGGCAGTATTGATGAACGAAAACGAGATAATTCCGAAGCCCGCCTTCCGGAAGCCTAGTCGACAGGACGGCAGGGAAACAGGGAAATTCTGCCGATACCATCAGCAGAACAGCCACAATACCGAGGACTGTATAAGTCTACGAAAAATTGTCGAGCGGTTGATTCGCGAAGGCAAACTGGATCAGTACATAGCTAGGCCGCAGCAGGGGCCGGTGCCGAACGCCAATCGGCAGATCAACATGATCAGCACCATCAGCGGTGGTCCAACCCTCGCCGGGGCATCTAACCGTTCGATGAAGCAGTACGTCAGAGCGGCACAGTACCCTCAGGTCCTCAGCATCGAGAGTAGCCGGCATGCAAAGATGCCGAAGGTCAGGTGGGAGCCTATCACTTTCTCTGAGGAAGAAGAAGAAGGGATCGTCTACCCGCATGACGACCCTATGATCATCCGGGCTGAGATTGCCGAATTCGATGTCGGACGAGTTCTGATCGACACTGGCAGTTCGGTAAATGTCATCTTTGCCGATGCATTCAGAGAACTCGGGATTGATGACAGCCAGGTCAACCGGCAGCTCTCGCCTCTTCTCAGCTTTTCGGGAGACTTGGTCTAGCCAGTCGGCAGTGTCAGCTTGCCAATTGCCTTCGGCATGGCCCCACGAAGGACCATGGTCTACGACCAGTTCCTCGTGGTGGACTGCCCGACCGCTTACAACGTCATAGTAGGCCGAACGGCACTCACAGCGATCAAGGCCCACTTGTCACCCCACATGCTGCTCATGAAATTCCCAACTTGCTTCGGCACTGGGGCAATCAGGGGCGATCAGGTGAGCGCTCGGAACTGCTACGCCACAGCGCTGAAATCGGCAGCCCCTCAGGAGCAAAAGGAGACCCTGACTGTCGTCGACTTGCCGAACGGCAATGAACCAGTAAATGATCCAAGGGAGGAAATGCCCACTCCAGTGGCACAACCTGCCGAAGATCTAGAAATCGTGGCGCTAGACGAAAGCCAACCGGAACGGTGTGTAAGAATCGGCACCATGTTGAACGCCACCCTCCGTGCCGAATTCATCCAGTTCCTTCGGCAGAACTCGGAAGTCTTCGCCTGGTCTTACAACGACATGCCGGGCATATCTCCCGATGTCATCAACCACAAGCTCAGCATCTCACCAGCCTTCAAACCCGTCAGGCAAAAGCGCCGATCCTATGATGCCGAACGGTATGAAGCTATGAAGAACGAAGTGGACAAGCTCATGACCATAGGCTTCATTCGGGAGGCTATATACCCGGAGTGGCTGGCTAACTCGGTCATGGTTCGGAAGGCGAAGGGCGGATGGCGAATGTGCCAAGACTATACCGACCTCAATAAGGCCTGTCCGAAAGACAGCTTCCCGTTGCCTCGCATCGACCAGCTGGTAGACGCCACTGCCGGTCACGAGCTGCTCAGCTTCATGGATGCATACTCTGGATACAACCAGATCTTCATGCACCCTGCCAATAGCGAACACACGGCGTTCATAACAGACAAAGGCCTATACTGTTACAACGTCATGCCGTTCGGCTTGAAGAATGCCGGGGCGACTTACCAGAGATTGGTCAACCGAATCTTCGCTAAGCAGATCGGCAGTACCATGGAGGTCTACGTGGATGACATACTAGTAAAGAGCCGAACGGCAGGCGAGCATCTGAAAAACCTATCGCTCATGTTCGGCATCTTGAAGGACTACCGAATGAGACTCAACCCAACGAAGTGCGCCTTCGGCGTATCTTCCGGGAGATTCCTCGGTTTCATGATCAGCCAGAGGGGTATCGAAGCAAACCCCGATAAAATCAAAGCTATAATCAACATGGAGGTGCCGAAGACACAAAAGGACATCCAGAGCCTTACCGGACGAGTGGCAGCCCTCACTCGCTTCATCTCCAAAGCCACAGATAAGTGCGCACCGTTCTTCAAAGCCTTGAAAGGGGGCAAACACCATATCGAGTGGACTGCCGAATGCGACAAGGCATTTCAAGACTTGAAGGACTACATGGCCAGGGCGCCGCTACTGTCTAAGCCCCTACCTGGAGAAATTCTGTCCCTGTATCTATCGGTATCACATACTGCCGTTAGTTCAGTACTGATACGGGTCCCAGAGAAGGCGGAGTTACCGATTTTTTATGTTAGTAAAGCACTCCAGGGGGCAGAGTCTCGGTACCCCCCACTCGAGCAGCTGGCTTTAGCTCTAGTCGTTTCTGCCCGACGGCTGAGACCTTATTTTCAGGCCCACACCATCATCGTCCTCGCCAATCAGCCTCTTCGGCAGGTTTTCCAAAAACCAGAAACGTCCGGTAGGCTGGTGAAATGGGCAATCGAGTTAGGAGAATTCGACGTTCAGTTCAAACCCAGACCTGCCGAAAAAGGGCAAGCCGTGGCAGACTTCATTGCTGAACTAACACCTTCGGAGGCTTCAGAACCTGGGAAAACCCCTCCATTGAAAGACCTACCGAACGGTAGCCTTTTAGACCAGTCTAAACCCGTCTGGATCCTACATGTGGATGGCTCGGCAAATCAGCAGGGATGCGGAGCTGGTCTTGTACTCACCGCTCCCGATGGGACCAAGATGGAATATGCCATTAGATTCGGCTTCCGAACGTCCAACAACGAGGCCGAATATGAAGCCCTCTTAGCCGGCCTTCGGCTAGCTAAGAGCATGGGTGCTAAGCAGGTCAGCGTCTACAGCGACTCGCAGCTCATAGTAAACCAGGTAACTGCCGATTTCGCAGCAAAAGACGCATCAATGACGGCATATCTCACGGCGGCACATCAACTGCTGAACAAATTCCAGGCCTACGAGATTCGGCAGGTTCCCAGATCGGAGAACAGCTACGCCGATGCGCTAGCCCGCCTAGCATCGGCAATCAACGACAAAATTGGCCGACAGGTCCCTGTCGAGATCTTGGCCCAGCCAAGCACCACCTCCGTTGACGTATGTACCGTTCGGTATGAAGACACCTGGATGTCATCAATATACACCTACCTTGCGAACGGTACCCTTCCAGAGGATAAGGCCCAAGCAAGAAGGCTACGTTACCGATCGGCAAGGTACATCATCATCAATGACATTCTGTACAAGCGTGGTTACACCACCCCCTACATGAAGTGCATTACCGAAGAGCAGGGCGAATACGTCCTTCGGGAGATCCACAGTGGTGTCTGCGGCGATCACTCCGGTTCCAGATCCCTGGCCCACAAAGCCTTTCGGCAAGGCTACTATTGGCCGTCAATGCATCGGGATGCAATAGCCAAGGTAAAAAAGTGCGACAAATGCCAGCGGTTCGGCAATATTCCGCACCTGCCTGCCGAACCTCTCACACCGATCGTGAGTCCTTGGCCGTTCGCCCAATGGGGACTCGACTTAATCGGTCCGATGCCGCAGGGCAAAGGACAGGTTAAGTATGCAATTGTTGCCGTAGATTATTTCACGAAGTGGGTTGAGGCCGAGGCCCTAGCCACCATAACGGCAGCAAGGGTCGAGGAATTCGTCTGGACCAACATCTGTTGCCGCTTCGGCATCCCCTACGCCATCATCACTGATAACGGCAGGCAGTTTGATTCGGGACTCTTCAGGCAGTTCTGCACCCGCCTCAAGATCAACCTATTCTTCGCCTCCCCAGCTCACCCTCAGTCAAACGGCCAGGTGGAAGCCATAAACAAAATCATCAAGAAACTCTTGAAACGGCAACTCAACAGTGCCAAGGGCGCCTGGCCGAAGAAGCTTCCCGAAGCTCTATGGGCCATACGAACATCTTACCGAACCTCCACGGGGGAAACTCCCTTCAGCCTTGCATTCGGCTCGGAAGCCGTGGTCCCAGTAGAAATCGGCGAGTCATCCTACCGAACGGAAAGCTTCGAGCCGAAGGCAAATGAAGCCGCGGTGGCACTAAGCCTGGACTTGATTGAGGAACGCCGAACGGTAGCCAACCTTCGGAATGAAGCGTACAAACAGCGCGTCTCTCGGTACTACGACTCTAGGGTCAGGCCCCGCTCCTTCAGAATCGGAGACTGGGTTATGCGCGAGGTCTCGCTTGCAACCAAAAACCCAACGGAAGGAACCCTCGGACCTTCCTGGGAAGGACCCTATGAAGTCATCGGTATCCTCAGATCGGGAACCTACAGACTCCGAGGCACGGATGGGAAGACCCTCGGTCACCCATGGAACGTGGAGCACCTCAAGAGTTATTTCAAGTAAAGCCCCCTAGCCAACGGCAGGGAGGAATTTGTATTTTTGCCTACGGCACTTATATATATAAAATGAGATTATTCAGAATTACGCACGTCATAGCCTATCGGCATCTTTTTCAAAAAAAATTTCGGTAGGGCTCACTATAACGAGCCGCAGCAACATTGCCTACGGCGATTAAAAGCTACATTCGTCGAGTTGACTGCCGATTCAAAGATGGCTTGGCCCATTTTTGTTACAAATTTTTTACAAGCATTAAGTATGAGCCAACGGCAGTACCAAGGCAAACCTAACTCCTGAATGGCCAACGGCCTAAAAGTCAATAATTTATCCTAGACGGTTATGAGCCTACGGCAATAACAAGCATGGATGAATTTGCAAAGCATAAAACGAGTAGTGAAAACAAAGATTACTTGAATAAAAAATGCCCTCGGCATAAGTATGTTCGGAACTGTGGCCAACGGCCATAATAATACAAAATAAACAATTACAAAAACAAAGTCCCTCAGGCCTCGGCATCCCGATCTCCCTGGACAGCGGCATCCTCGACCGTAGCGTCAGCAGTGGCACCTGGGGCGCCCTCGGCATCAGAGCCATCGGCATCTTCAGGGGCATCCTCCCCCTCGTACTCCTCAACCATCTCTTCAGTAATACCTTCCGGTAGTGGAAGAGGATCGGCAGCAAAGTTCAGGTTCAGCTTCTGCCCAGGGTTGAACCGCTTGAAACGGTAGATGAGGTCCGCCATCTCAGAGGCCACCTCATTGTCCACCAGGGAAGTGAACTCAGTAGAGGAACGGTAGTCCCTGATCGCCCCTCTAACGGCAGCCTCAACCTCTGCCGCCTTCGTCCGCTCGGACGCCTCCAGTGCCGCCTGCACCGCCAGCTTTGCCTCCTCGGCATCCTTGGCCGCCCGCTCTGCGCCATCCAGAGCCTCGCGCATCTCGGCAAGCTTGGCCTCATGCGCCTGGATCTGCCGTTCGGCAGCATGCATATCCTGCACGAGGCTCGCGTGGTCCTGGAGGGCCTTTGCAGCATCGGCAACCTTGGAGCGGCCGTCTTCGTACATCCGTTTGGAGCGCTCGGCAGCATTGATGGCCCTTTTCATGCACAGCCACATGTCCATCGATGCCTGAAAAATTGAGCCACAGGTTAGTGCCGAACGAGGAATAACAACAACAAAAAGACTGAGAAACTAGAGGCTTACCGTGGCCTGAAGACGGAAGGCGCGCCCCGCCTCTTCCCGAAGGGCCCTCTTCGGTAGCTCATCAATCTCGGACAGTTCCATCTGCGAGCCCACGATCATGTGGTTCGCGAACTGGACCGTCTTCGAAGGACATGCAAGCGTCACGGCCTCGGTAGGACCCCCCTCCTCCTCGACAGCAAAGATGGCCCTTGGAGGATCGGTAAGGCGCACCCTTTTGGGGGTGGAAGCGGCATCAAGGTCCACCGTCAGGGGCCGTTTCCCTGACGCCTTAGAGGAAGCGGCGTCGGCAGCCACGCCAGGGCTGGGTAAGGGCTCGTCAACCGGCACCCTTCTGCCTATGGGCTCGGCAGTGCGTTGCCTCTGCCGTTCAGAAAGAGGCTGCTCCTCTAGGTCTGCCTCAGAGACCCGTTCGGC
The DNA here is from genome assembly GCA_020521455.1 of Prunus kanzakura. Classification (NCBI taxonomy): domain Eukaryota; kingdom Viridiplantae; phylum Streptophyta; class Magnoliopsida; order Rosales; family Rosaceae; genus Prunus; species Prunus kanzakura. The sequence goes on from BPUM01001050.1 coordinate 100,069, forward strand.
AGAAGCCTCTGGCTGCCGTTTCTGTTTCTTGCCCTTGGCAATCACCCCGAGGCGCCGCTTCGAGGTCTCGGACATCTTCTTGACCTCGGCCTTCTTCCTCTCCTCGGTCACTGCACAAGGACAGGAGAAATCGGTAAGTAAGGTATACCGAATGATAAACAAAAAAAAACACAAAGAAGCAAGTGAACTTACTCTCGGCAGGGTTAGCTAGGCGTGCTTTGATGAGGTTCGCGGTGAAGAGGAACTGCGGGTATTCCCTGTCACCGGCAGGAACTTTCAACCTCACCTGGTCTATCTGCCGAAGCTCTGATTGGGTTGCCGTTGGTTGCTTCAGTTTGCCTACAAAAATAACGAAACAGGTTAGTCCTCTGAAGGAAGAAGATTGATCTACCGATCGGCATGGCAGCAACCTACCGGCAATCTGGAAAGTGGTTGGGATAGTGAAGCGAACGGGAACTCCCGAAGGCGATTCCCAATCGCCGGAAAGTAGCACCCGCCGATTCCTCCAGGACTTCTGAGAAGTCGGCACAGCATTCAGAAAATGGCCCTTCTCGAAAGCCCTGAGACAGTTCGCCTGAACCCAGCCACCATGATCGGCACTCTTGGACTTGGTGATGCTGTACAGATGAGAGAACTGCTCGTACGAAGGCCCCTCCTCACCGGCAATTCCGAATGCCGTTACTACCCCCATCAGAACGGCCCAGAAGTTCGGATTGAACTGGCCAGGGGCATACCCAATCTGGGCCAGGATCCTTTGAACTGGGGCCTGCAACGGCAACCTAACGCCCTGCTGAAGGACGTCAGTGAAGAACGCAACCTCACCGTCCTTGGGGTTGCTCAGGGACTCGGTAGGGCCAGGGATCCTCATCCCTACCGAATGAGGAATCATGTATTCAGCCCTAATCTTGGCCAACTCACGGTAGGTCAGTTTATTTGGCGGCAGGTAGTCTACATCAAAGCGCTGCTCTTTCGCCACTCCCATCGGCACCCTTGGGTTACCGCTGCTCACTATCGTCACCCTCAGCATGGGGACTGGCTCGGAAGACTCTCCACGACCAGAAGTGGAGGCCTCCGCACGGTGACTGGAAGATGCCTCCGGCACCCTAATTTCCTCCTCCCGAGACTCGAAACGCGGGCCCGGACCAGACTGCCGACCGTCTGTATAGACAACTGCCAACGGTAAGGGCTGACTGGTCATAAGCCCCTTACCGATGCCGTGAGTAGGCGCCAATATATATCTGTCGCCAACTACCTCTACTTCAGAACCACTACCGCTATCGGTATCCTGTTCCGAATCCTCACCATCGGAAGCCCTTTCCCTATTTGGGGACTCATTCTCAAACGCGTTGGGCTCGCTCTCGAATCCAGACTCGCTATCAGACATCTACAAAAAACAACGGAAGGAAACTAAGGGCCATGCCGAGAGCTATCCTACCGATGCCTACGTCTCTACCTATGGCAACTAGACTACCGAACCACACCCACTTCCACAAAGTTCTAGTCTAGTTCAAACCAAGGAAGGACGTACGCATAACGAAAGGAAAGAAAATGAAAGGTTACAGGACGGTACCTTGTGAGAACTGGGGTAAAGGGACGAAAATCGCTTCGCCTTCCGAGTGCTTACGCCGGAAATCGCCTGAATTACCGTTTGCTCTCGCCGGAAATCGCCTCTGTTACCGTTAGCTCTCGCCGGAAATCGCCTGGACAGAGCTCTCGCTTCACTCACAAATGCAAAGTGAGGTTCGCCTCAGAGACCCCTCCTATTTATATGGCGAAAGACGCAACGGTACGCCTCGAGAAACCAAACGGCGCATTAATGGCGCCGCTCCGCGTGATTTGACATGCCACGTGTCGTGCGCGGAGTGGAACCTCTGACAGCATGCTGGGTACAGAAGACGAAGCGTCACTCTGTCCCATCACTGCCCCTCTCTACGCAAAGGATGCGAGAGAAAAGATCAAACTCGCCCAAGTCAATAAAGAATCGGCAATTCCCTCTCGGAACCCAGTCAACGCACCAAGAGGCTGCCGAACGGTAACCCTGGCAAGTGGCGCCCCGCGATGGATTACCGAACGGTAACCCTCCAAGAGGCAACCCCCCGGGCTCCTCGGCAGATCTCTTCTTAAATCGGCAATTCCCTCTCGGAACCCAGTCAAACGCACCAAGAGGCTGCCGAACGGTAACCCCAGCAAGTGGCGCCCGCGATGGATTACCGAACGGTAACCCTCCAAGAGGCGACCCCCCAGGCTCCTCGGCAGATCTCTTCTTGAATCGGCACCTGGACAAGGCCCCAGCGCGCCCCCCCTTCACAGCCTACCGAACGGTAAGGCATCCCTAGCGGCCACTGAAGAACGAACAAGTCCCCAGCCGAGAAATCTCGCCTGAAGACTTGGGGGACTCATGTTTACACCATAATGAACGGCCAATCAGAGAGAGACACGTGGACAGGATCGGACCTGGTCAAAGTCGCATTCGGCACCCAGTGCCTGGTCAACGTTGCCTTCGGCAATATGACTACCGATCCCTCCATTAGGGCAACGCCCACTCTCAGGACACGTGGCGCGCTCACAATCGACGTTCACTGTCCCACATCGAAATTCTACATCAAGTGCACACCTCCCAAGGTCTATAAAAGAGGCCAGCTACCCCAAAATAGAGGTAATCAGAACGTACGGCATACAAGCCTATTGATCTGTCAGTTAATCTTTCTTAAATCCCGAACTTACTTAAGCATCGGAGAGCCTACGGCCGGTACCACACCGGTGCCCTAGGTCTTACCGAGCGATCTCTTATTTTGCAGATCACGCTCCCTACCGAGGCTTCAGGCATACCGAAGACTCGAAATTACTAAGTTGACCCTCTAAGTCAGAGAACCACTTTTTGGCGTCAACAATATCAATGCTCCACAATTTTGCCTAGCCATTCTGCAGTGCAGATTATACAAGGTGATCTGCAGAAACACAATTTAGGCTTAATTAGAAGTTAACAAATAGTTAATGTACAAAGCAGCCTTGATGAATGATTAAGGAGATGAACTAGGAGATAATATTTAATGTGGAAGACCAAACCTCTTACCAAGAGATTTTCACAATGTCTCTGCAAAGTTGCAAAGTACTCTATTTGTAGAGTTCTGTGGTTGAAAAGAACGGCTCAGATTAAATCTTCTATACATGCTAAATAAGGAAGTGAGTAGATACATGAGCACTACATAGTTAGCAGCCCATTTTTAAAAATATAAAATAAATAAAATCTCATGCATGAAAGTTAAAAGAACAGGAGAATATGAGTGGAAAAAAAAAAAAAAAAAAAAAAAGGGAAAAGAATAGAGGATCCTTGGCTACTGCCCATCTCCCTTTCTTTGTTTAGAAATTAAACAAATTAAGTTGGATGTTTTATTGTCTTAAATTAGTAATATTGTGAGTCTGTGAGATGCTACTAATGTATTTTCTCTACATTTCAACTAATCCTGAGGTTACTTTAGGCATATTTGGATAATTCGTTCCATTCGTTTAATGAATTTATTATATTATATACATATATATTGTTATGTGTCTTCTCCGCACCGAAGTTCAGTCACACATTGAAATTAGTCACTATGTGAGTAAATTAATTGATGTGTAACAACCAATATGTGACATGCGACACGAACAAATATATGCATAAGGTCTACTAGGAGATGAAGCTCTGTGACTGAAGGGATAAGGTCTACTTGGTGAAGTTTTGTTAAGAAACATGTTATAAAATCAATAGTGTTGAAGAATATAAGTCCCATATTAGAAACTTGACTAGATAAAACCCCACATCTATTGGGCTTTGTAGGTGATTAAGTGGGGGACAATATCGGTGTTGCTAGTAGAGGGCCACTGGCCCGTCTCTCTGAAATTTAACAAATAGTATATACAAAATTATAGGATGAAATCAGGCAACAAAATTTGTGACAATGCAAAAGTTATTCTTAAGGGTCCATCAATTGAAATGTGAGATTTCAAATATAAATGTTTAGTTGATGTTGTATTGGTTAAATCCTTTGAACCTTCTACCTAGTCATTTCAAATACAGCAATTTGTTCACAATTTGAGTTACCTTTTCTTGTAAGGAAAAAGTGGATACAAGATACATGTGTTTGTTTGATAAAAGTCTAATAACTTCCTTTTTTGTTGGATTAGGTCATTAGAACATACGTACATTTTTTTTCTTTCTCCTTTTCCTCAATTACCATTTATTAAAGCTCATTTAAAGAAAATCCAACAGACAATTTTTGTTTCTCAAGAAACACGAAACTGAAAACTTTTAAGAAATGAAGAAAGCTTTCTTCAATTCAAGAGTCCAGATTAACAATTAAAAGAGTCGACACTTAATCTGGGTTGCACAGTCTCCGTGTTTTCTTGATCGAATTCCTTAAGTACTTGTTTCTTTTGTTGCCAAACGTGTTCGCGAACGATAATGTAAACATCAGTAGGCTCTTAGCTTGAGAGCTTGTACTGGTTGCTGAACTGATAAAGATCTTGGTCAGCTACAGAGTGATGAACTTTTTTGCTATTTAGTTTTATTCTCATCTTTCAATATAGAGTTTGGTTCATATGATTAGCCTTGAAAAAGCATTAATTAGCTACTAATGGCTAGCAAAGGTATTATCCGACACAGAAATGTCACATATGTTTAAATGCTAGATTTTACAGATCCACAGACGACATCACATTTTCGAAACAGTATTTATTAATTTTCATTTCTTATTTTCATACAAACACTATTGCAACATCAACCCCATTAGACCAACATAAAATTCATATATATATAACCGTTTATTTACTTCATCAGATGAGAAAGGAAGTTCTAGACATGGAGTTTCTTGGAACAAGCTTGATCAGAAGCTGCAACCATTTTCTCCAGGGTTACCCCAGCATTGCATATGTTGGCTATAGCTCGCGTGTATTTCATTCCATATGTTGATAGATGTCCACAGTAGTTCTTATAAATCCTCAGCTGCACGGATAGAACTCAAAATCAATATCTCAGAGACAAAGTTTTCTGGTTTACTTTTATTAAACAATAAAATAGATTAGCAAAAAAAATTGTGTGTCTGTATAGAGGACTTACAAACTTCTTGAAGCAGTCCCAATCGTCTACTACAGGTTGCCCCCGAGGCCTAACGTTCATCAATACGTTTGAGCTCTTCTGGTATCCAAACAAAAGCTCCCCTATTTTATGGATGCTATAGTCCACATGTTTCCTATGAGCAATTTCATCAAGCAGCTGCTTTCGAGCTTCCAGTTTCGCATGAGATCCGGCAGGAGCTCTGAGGAACTGAAGAACAAAGACAAATGGTTTCTAGATATAAGAAAAACACTTTGAAGCAGAATCATATTATCAAAATATATGAAAGTTTGTGCAAACTAAAAAATATTCAAGTTTAGGAATTAAGAGCAGAAACCTTGTGCTGAAAATAAAGGAGGTTTGTGTCACGTTGGTTAACAGCCCTTGAGGGTGAAGAGATATCGCCGATGGAAGTATAGCTATCATTCGCAAGATCTGCACCCATGTAAGTGAAGAGAAACTCTTTCCTATGACTCATATCTCCATACTGCATAACATGAGACTCGTTTGTTCTTCTTCGAACCTGTAATTTAGTCGAGATGGCCATATTATTCTAATTTTCCTTGGCATTATACATAGACTTTATGCTCTGCATCTGACAAGCATTTTCAAAATATCTCATCTATTGTAATGAAAGCTCCGTAAATATCTAAAACTGTGAGAAGTTTTCAATATTTTACCCTTTCATATTGCTTCTCCAAAGTTTCTTTGCGCAAATCATTGCTGTCACTGCTCTCAAATGTCACAATATGTTCCAAATTCATCGAAACAACATAGTAATTAGTACGAGCCTTCGATTCAAAATATATTGGAAACTGATAAAGTAATGTACTCTGTATAACAGCATCTTAATAAAGGACAGCATTGCATTACCAATCCTCCAACCAGGAAATACTATACAAGTCTCCCAAACAGGTATCATACTCCTCAGGAACTTCAGGTTCACCTGGACAATATGTTCCATAACTACTCTCTTCTGCATTTGCTGCGGTAGTAGCATAAATATTCATTTTATTTGGAAGGAGGCCCTCAAATATGCTCCCCGACTCGCAAGCTTCGATGTAGAATACCTGATATAGGTTTTTTAAATAAATGCATAAAAGCCTTAGAAAGTACTGAAATTCAGCAAAGATTGATAGTTGTAAACTGTAGCAAGGCTACAACCTTATCAATTGCTATTGAAATGGAAATTAATCTTACCATGCTTTTGAAACCCTTAGAAGCATGCTTCTTCTTTAGCACATGTATAAGATCTTTAGCATAAACAGCATCATCCCCACTAGGCATCCCTGGATACAAAATACCACTCACACGTAAACGCAATGTCTAATTTCACAGAAATGTTACCCTGTTCCCTATTCTTTCAATTAAGAATAACTTTTACAGAAAACAAGAGTTGGTTCTTCCTTGATTGGACATGTGCATGCTTATTCCTTTGTTATTACAAATGTAACTCCAGAAACAAAAGAAATTTTTTTTACTACATTTATGGGATCATATTACATACAATTTAATTTCTTAACAAAATATTTTGAAAGTGAATTAAAAGCTACTAACCAAGTAATCCTGCAGAACCATGGTCTGCATAATAGATGAAAACATGGTCATTTGGACCACTTTTCAAAACCTTGCCACTACCTCCAGTGAGGTTCCTTTTGTTTCCAAGAATAACAGCATAGAAATTTTTTGAGTTAACATCTGCCCCTGTATAATCCTGCACGAAAGACAACAAAAAAATTGCATTACAGTTAGAACAATGTTAATCAAACAAACTAGTTAGAAACTAAAATCAAATAGAAAAATTCAACCTTGGGAACTCCTTTGTAAACATCATGGCCCTTTGGCTTGTTGATGATGACACCTTGTCTAGGGTTTTCGGGGTCGTGCGCAATGTCATCATACATGAAAACAATGATGTTCTCATCTTTCAGTCCACCTTTCTTCAGTATCTGGTATGCATGGCATATATCAGCCTGCATGGAAAAACAATTAAATGTACTATTAGTAACATAACATAATCTTTGATACTAATACTATAAGATGAAATTTTGACAAATTTAAACCTGATGCCTATAGTTGTAGTAACCATTTGACCCGGCAATTAGAACTGCCCATCTTTTTCCCTTATCCTTCTTAGTGGTACTTGGAGAGGCGTTATCACCATGAGCACTGAAATCTATTTCTTTTCCATTTTCAGGGAGGCACAAGTTAATTCTAATACTCAAACTTAGCAATGCAAGGGATAGCAATACTCCACAACCTAGAATAGCCATTCTGCAGATTAAGATCACCTGTACAAACATAGAATAGCTAGTGTTAGAATTAGAAGTCGACAAATTAATGCACGTACGTATATGTATGTTACGTAGTAATGTAGATCAATTTTAATGTACTTTTGATGGTATAGGACCTTAAATTGAAGTGCTTCAAAACTCTCTCTAAAGCTCACTAGCTCAGCCTTGAAGAATATTGAGAAAAAGGAAATTAAACTAGGAGAAAGGCCAAAAATCTTACCAAGAGATTTTCAAAGAATTGCTCAAAATTATTTCACTCAAGCTCTCAGTGAGTTCGTGCTCTTCCAATGAACAAAGCACTCAATTTATAGATGCTTTATGGTTGAAGTGAACGGTTGAGATTAAATCACTCCCATACTTGCTGAAGAAAGAAGTGTCTAAATGTTTAGATGAACAATTGTTTCATCACCCCACTCCAATTAATATTCTTCATCATCAGCTTTGTGATCTTTGACGTGGCCCATAACATACATAGTGGCTTAGTTCTTACAAATTCAAATGAACTAAGGCAACAATTTTTCATTTACCAACCTCACAAAAACTGATCATAGTGATTAAAAATAAATTAAAAACTGGACCAATGTCGAATTTTTGAAAATCTTTATACTATAAAAAGTTTAACGTGTTGAGAGCACTAGATATTTTGAGCTAATTACCTAAAAATTTAAGTTTCGGGTTGGATATTATAGGTCATCTTAACAAGGATTATCCAAAATAATCCTGGATCACTCAAAAGAGGGGATTACTTGTGCACAAATTGCTTCTTCTTTTTTTATTCATTCGCTAGGGAGGGGGGGGAGGGTTTGGCCCACTTTTCCAATGTGGTGCCACAATGCCACCCCACCCCATGTGCTTGTGCACAAATTGCTTGACATGAATGATTTTGGAGTCTATGTATTAATAGCTATGACCGATGAATTAAATCACGCATATTTGGATCAAATTTTTTCCATTCAATTAATGCAGTGCTGATTATTTATTGGAATTAATGCGTCTTTAATTCGCACTAAACTATTGTGTGACACATTGAAATTACTATGTAAAGGATAGGTGGTGGTCATTCGATTTCTTGTTCTTGAAGAATGATGGAAGTTAGCTTGTTGATATATTTGCCTGTGTTTGAAATTATTTTCTCAGCACCACATTCCAAATATATCATGCAACACATTGGAATTACATGCAAAATAAAAATAAAAATAATTGGTATGGTGGTATGTGTATTTCATTTTCTATTCTGGAAAAATAGTTTGTATTGCTAGGGAAAATAGTTGTAGCTAGGGAAGCTTTTTAGCAAGGTTTCACATTATAAATATGTAGACCAAGCTTTGACACGTGTCAAAAATAGTATAGCCGGCTATACTAATTTTTATAATAAAAAACGTAGTATAGCAAGTAAAATATTATATAGTGGCTAATTAATATATACTTTGGATATGTTGAAACTAGCAAATTAATGTCTATAAAGTACAAACTAATGAAACTTGGAGGGTCCTCTTTTATATATATATATATTAAATAGTATAGATAGACCTTTAGTGACACGTGGCGTCTAATCGCTGGAGGGTCCTTTTTGTAAAAAAATAATTAAATAAATAGTACAGCCGCGCGGCTATACTCTGTGTTTGTAATTTTTTAAAAAAATTGAATTGTCTTGACACGTGGCGCCTAATGACTGGGTCCTCTTTTTTATATATATAAAAACTAGTACAGCCGCACGGCTATACTCAGTTTTTTATTTTTTTTAAAACTATACTATTTCACAAACCCTTTAAGTAGCATAATATGTATTTCTCTTTTTTAATTAGAGTGCTGCTAAACGAACCCTAAACCCTAACTACACCCTAATATTTTAATTAAAATGTAAAATTAACTAAGTACACCCTATTTAACTATCAAAAATATCTGATACACCCTAATACAATCTATCACACAACACCCTAATTCCAATCCTAAATCAGGTTTCTCTTTTTACATGAATTCGTTCCCTCTTTTCAGATTTTGGGTTTGCATCAAAATCTTTAATTTCATGAGCTACAATGGGAGTAGATTTGCTAACTCCTTCAATTCAAAGCGTTCATCATCTTACTTCTCTTTTCAACGGTGTTTTAGTGCACATGCACACAACAAACAAACTGAGTTATAAGGAAATCAAAGTGTGCATAATTTTAATTTCCAATAAGACAATAAAATAAGATTTTATTTGTTTATTTTTATCTATGTTGCTATTTGCCTTTCTTGGAGATCTGTGCATTGAAGTTTCTCTTTCATAATTCTCCTATTTCTCAGCTGTGCATACTCTCCCATAACCCATTACAGGTTTGCCTTCACTTTAACTCACGGGACAAACCATTAGGTTCAATATTCATGGCTCTGTTATCCTTTTTCAAATCAATGATTTTCATCAAGATTGGTGGGCAAAGAAGCGAGGTCAAACTCAAAGGATTCTTTCGGAACACCATCTCATTCATCATCAGTCATCTTGAACGACGGAATTCAATGAGAAAATCTATATAGCTCATTGGGTGGTACTTGAAACAAGATCCTTGTACTAAAACAGACTGACTAATCATTTTACTGGAACCAAGCAATACGAAAACTTCTCTAAGTTTGATTAGGGCTGAATATGGTGAGTATGGTGTACTTATTAAACTTGTATTTGTTTCACAATTCAATATATCCTTTTTCGTCATTTTATATTAGGGTAAATTAGTAATTCAATAAATAGTTTGGTACTATGGTGTACTCAGTTAATTTTAGGGTTCGTTTAGCAGCACTCTTTAATTACTTTGATTAGTAATTATGTTTTAGTTATTATTTACTTAGTGAATATTGAAGGAAAAAAAGAAAAAGAAAAATTGAATTACTATTTATTAAGTAATATAATTCATGAAAGTTAATTAAAATATTTAATACTAATTATTCACTAAATAAATAATAATTAAAATATAATTACTAATTTAACTAATTAAATCAAGCCAAATATATTATTTAACTTACTAAAAATAAAATTTAAATAATTAATTAACCTAAACATCCTAATTTTATATATATATTTTTTTAAAAGACCTCTCCCGACGAAATTTCGTCGGCACAAGTCTTAGACCTCTCCCGACGAAATTTCGTCGGCATAGGTTATTTTGTCAGGAGAAACCTAATCCGACAACTATTTGCCGGCATAGACCTATGCCGACGAAATTTCGTCGGGAGAAGTGTTTATGTTATTTTTTAATTTTTTTTAAAAAAAATTAAAGAATTAGTTTCTTTAAAATATAGTCTTATATATATATATATATACATATGTATGTACGTATTTTTCAATAATACATTCGTATTCTATACACGTATACTATTTTTTTAAAAACAAACGTACAATAGTCGTATTGTACATGTACATACGTATTTCTAATGCTTAATACACATATTTTTACAAAAATTTTAGTAATTCTCACAAAGTTCACGTATTATGCAAATAATTCTCACATATTATTAAATACGAATAATATATGTCATAAAAATTATACTAAAATATTATATAGTGACTTATTAATATATACTTTGGATATGTTGAAATTAGCAAATTAATATCTATAAAGTACAAGCTAATGAAACTTGGAGGGTCCTCTTTTCTTTTTTTAATTTATATATTAAATAGTATAGATAGACTTTTAGAATAGTATAGCCGTGCGGCCATACTACGATTTTTTTTTCCCAAAAATAGTATAGTGACACGTGGCGTCTAATCGCTGGAGGATCCTTTTTAAAAAAAATATATGTATATATTAGTACAGCCGGGCGGCTATACTATGTGTTTTTAATCTTTTTTGAAAAGTAGAATTGTATTGACACGTGGCGCCTAATGATTGGGGTCCTCTTTTTTTTATATATAAAATAGTACAGCCGCACGGCTATACCCAGTTTTATAAATATTTTTTAAAAAGTATAGCCGCACGGCTATACTATTTTACGAACCCTTTAAGTAGCATAATATGTATTTCTCTTTTTTAATTACTTTGATTAGCAATTGTGTTTTAGTTATTATTTACTTAGTGAATATTGAAGGAAAAAAAGAAAAAGAACAATTGAATTACTATTTATTAAGTAATATAATTCATGAAATTAATTAAAATATTTAATACTAATTATTCACTAAATAAATAATAATTAAAATATAATTACTAATTTAACTAATTAAATCAGCCAAATCTATTATTTAACTTCTAAAAATAAAATTTAAAAAAATTAATTAACCTAAACATCCTAATTTTATATATATATTTTTTTAAAAGACCTCTCCCGACGAAATTTCGTCGGCACAAGTCTTAGACCTCTCCCGACGAAATTTCGTCGGCATAGGTTATTTTGTCAGGAGAAACCTAATCCGACAACTATTTGCCGGCATAGACCTATGCCGACGAAATTTCGTCGGGAGAAGTGTTTATGTTATTTTTTAATTTTTTTTAAAAAAAATTAAAGAATTAGTTTCTTTAAAATATAGTCTTATATATATATATATATATACATATGTATGTACGTATTTTTCAATAATACATTCGTATTCTATACACGTATACTATTTTTTTAAAAACAAACGTACAATAGTCGTATTGTACATGTACATACGTATTTCTAATGCTTAATACACATATTTTTACAAAAATTTTAGTAATTCTCACAAAGTTCACGTATTATGCAAATAATTCTCACATATTATTAAATACGAATAATATATGTCATAAAAATTATACTAAAATATTATATAGTGACTTATTAATATATACTTTGGATATGTTGAAATTAGCAAATTAATATCTATAAAGTACAAGCTAATGAAACTTGGAGGGTCCTCTTTTCTTTTTTTAATTTATATATTAAATAGTATAGATAGACTTTTAGAATAGTATAGCCGTGCGGCCATACTACGATTTTTTTTTCCCAAAAATAGTATAGTGACACGTGGCGTCTAATCGCTGGAGGATCCTTTTTAAAAAAAATATATGTATATATTAGTACAGCCGGGCGGCTATACTATGTGTTTTTAATCTTTTTTGAAAAGTAGAATTGTATTGACACGTGGCGCCTAATGATTGGGGTCCTCTTTTTTTTATATATAAAATAGTACAGCCGCACGGCTATACCCAGTTTTATAAATATTTTTTAAAAAGTATAGCCGCACGGCTATACTATTTTACGAACCCTTTAAGTAGCATAATATGTATTTCTCTTTTTTAATTACTTTGATTAGCAATTGTGTTTTAGTTATTATTTACTTAGTGAATATTGAAGGAAAAAAAGAAAAAGAACAATTGAATTACTATTTATTAAGTAATATAATTCATGAAATTAATTAAAATATTTAATACTAATTATTCACTAAATAAATAATAATTAAAATATAATTACTAATTTAACTAATTAAATCAGCCAAATCTATTATTTAACTTCTAAAAATAAAATTTAAAAAAATTAATTAACCTAAACATCCTAATTTTATATATATATTTTTTTAAAAGACCTCTCCCGACGAAATTTCGTCGGCACAAGTCTTAGACCTCTCCCGACGAAATTTCGTCGGCATAGGTTATTTTGTCAGGAGAAACCTAATCCGACAACTATTTGCCGGCATAGACCTATGCCGACGAAATTTCGTCGGGAGAAGTGTTTATGTTATTTTTTAATTTTTTTTAAAAAAAATTAAAGAATTAGTTTCTTTAAAATATAGTCTTATATATATATATATATATACATATGTATGTACGTATTTTTCAATAATACATTCGTATTCTATACACGTATACTATTTTTTTAAAAACAAACGTACAATAGTCGTATTGTACATGTACATACGTATTTCTAATGCTTAATACACATATTTTTACAAAAATTTTAGTAATTCTCACAAAGTTCACGTATTATGCAAATAATTCTCACATATTATTAAATACGAATAATATATGTCATAAAAATTATACTAAAATATTATATAGTGACTTATTAATATATACTTTGGATATGTTGAAATTAGCAAATTAATATCTATAAAGTACAAGCTAATGAAACTTGGAGGGTCCTCTTTTCTTTTTTTAATTTATATATTAAATAGTATAGATAGACTTTTAGAATAGTATAGCCGTGCGGCCATACTACGATTTTTTTTTCCCAAAAATAGTATAGTGACACGTGGCGTCTAATCGCTGGAGGATCCTTTTTAAAAAAAATATATGTATATATTAGTACAGCCGGGCGGCTATACTATGTGTTTTTAATCTTTTTTGAAAAGTAGAATTGTATTGACACGTGGCGCCTAATGATTGGGGTCCTCTTTTTTTTATATATAAAATAGTACAGCCGCACGGCTATACCCAGTTTTATAAATATTTTTTAAAAAGTATAGCCGCACGGCTATACTATTTTACGAACCCTTTAAGTAGCATAATATGTATTTCTCTTTTTTAATTACTTTGATTAGCAATTGTGTTTTAGTTATTATTTACTTAGTGAATATTGAAGGAAAAAAAGAAAAAGAACAATTGAATTACTATTTATTAAGTAATATAATTCATGAAATTAATTAAAATATTTAATACTAATTATTCACTAAATAAATAATAATTAAAATATAATTACTAATTTAACTAATTAAATCAGCCAAATCTATTATTTAACTTCTAAAAATAAAATTTAAAAAAATTAATTAACCTAAACATCCTAATTTTATATATATATTTTTTTAAAAGACCTCTCCCGACGAAATTTCGTCGGCACAAGTCTTAGACCTCTCCCGACGAAATTTCGTCGGCATAGGTTATTTTGTCAGGAGAAACCTAATCCGACAACTATTTGCCGGCATAGACCTATGCCGACGAAATTTCGTCGGGAGAAGTGTTTATGTTATTTTTTAATTTTTTTAAAAAAAATTAAAGAATTAGTTTCTTTAAAATATAGTCTTATATATATATATATATATATACATATGTATGTACGTATTTTTCAATAATACATTCGTATTCTATACACGTATACTATTTTTTTTAAAAACAAACGTACAATAGTCGTATTGTACATGTACATACGTATTTCTAATGCTTAATACACATATTTTTACAAAAATTTTAGTAATTCTCACAAAGTTCACGTATTATGCAAATAATTCTCACATATTATTAAATACGAATAATATATGTCATAAAAATTATACTAAAATATTATATAGTGACTTATTAATATATACTTTGGATATGTTGAAATTAGCAAATTAATATCTATAAAGTACAAGCTAATGAAACTTGGAGGGTCCTCTTTTCTTTTTTTAATTTATATATTAAATAGTATAGATAGACTTTTAGAATAGTATAGCCGTGCGGCCATACTACGATTTTTTTTTCCCAAAAATAGTATAGTGACACGTGGCGTCTAATCGCTGGAGGATCCTTTTTAAAAAAAATATATGTATATATTAGTACAGCCGGGCGGCTATACTATGTGTTTTTAATCTTTTTTGAAAAGTAGAATTGTATTGACACGTGGCGCCTAATGATTGGGGTCCTCTTTTTTTTATATATAAAATAGTACAGCCGCACGGCTATACCCAGTTTTATAAATATTTTTTAAAAAGTATAGCCGCACGGCTATACTATTTTACGAACCCTTTAAGTAGCATAATATGTATTTCTCTTTTTTAATTACTTTGATTAGCAATTGTGTTTTAGTTATTATTTACTTAGTGAATATTGAAGGAAAAAAAGAAAAAGAACAATTGAATTACTATTTATTAAGTAATATAATTCATGAAATTAATTAAAATATTTAATACTAATTATTCACTAAATAAATAATAATTAAAATATAATTACTAATTTAACTAATTAAATCAGCCAAATCTATTATTTAACTTCTAAAAATAAAATTTAAAAAAATTAATTAACCTAAACATCCTAATTTTATATATATATTTTTTTAAAAGACCTCTCCCGACGAAATTTCGTCGGCACAAGTCTTAGACCTCTCCCGACGAAATTTCGTCGGCATAGGTTATTTTGTCAGGAGAAACCTAATCCGACAACTATTTGCCGGCATAGACCTATGCCGACGAAATTTCGTCGGGAGAAGTGTTTATGTTATTTTTTAATTTTTTTAAAAAAAAATTAAAGAATTAGTTTCTTTAAAATATAGTCTTATATATATATATATATATACATATGTATGTACGTATTTTTCAATAATACATTCGTATTCTATACACGTATACTATTTTTTTAAAAACAAACGTACAATAGTCGTATTGTACATGTACATACGTATTTCTAATGCTTAATACACATATTTTTACAAAAATTTTAGTAATTCTCACAAAGTTCACGTATTATGCAAATAATTCTCACATATTATTAAATACGAATAATATATGTCATAAAAATTATACTAAAATATTATATAGTGACTTATTAATATATACTTTGGATATGTTGAAATTAGCAAATTAATATCTATAAAGTACAAGCTAATGAAACTTGGAGGGTCCTC
The DNA here is from genome assembly GCA_020521455.1 of Prunus kanzakura. Classification (NCBI taxonomy): domain Eukaryota; kingdom Viridiplantae; phylum Streptophyta; class Magnoliopsida; order Rosales; family Rosaceae; genus Prunus; species Prunus kanzakura. Next base: position 115,975 of record BPUM01001050.1, read on the forward strand.
TTTTCTTTTTTTAATTTATATATTAAATAGTATAGATAGACTTTTAGAATAGTATAGCCGTGCGGCCATACTACGATTTTTTTTTCCCAAAAATAGTATAGTGACACGTGGCGTCTAATCGCTGGAGGATCCTTTTTAAAAAAAATATATGTATATATTAGTACAGCCGGGCGGCTATACTATGTGTTTTTAATCTTTTTTGAAAAGTAGAATTGTATTGACACGTGGCGCCTAATGATTGGGGTCCTCTTTTTTTTATATATAAAATAGTACAGCCGCACGGCTATACCCAGTTTTATAAATATTTTTTAAAAAGTATAGCCGCACGGCTATACTATTTTACGAACCCTTTAAGTAGCATAATATGTATTTCTCTTTTTTAATTACTTTGATTAGCAATTGTGTTTTAGTTATTATTTACTTAGTGAATATTGAAGGAAAAAAAGAAAAAGAACAATTGAATTACTATTTATTAAGTAATATAATTCATGAAATTAATTAAAATATTTAATACTAATTATTCACTAAATAAATAATAATTAAAATATAATTACTAATTTAACTAATTAAATCAGCCAAATCTATTATTTAACTTCTAAAAATAAAATTTAAAAAAATTAATTAACCTAAACATCCTAATTTTATATATATATTTTTTTAAAAGACCTCTCCCGACGAAATTTCGTCGGCACAAGTCTTAGACCTCTCCCGACGAAATTTCGTCGGCATAGGTTATTTTGTCAGGAGAAACCTAATCCGACAACTATTTGCCGGCATAGACCTATGCCGACGAAATTTCGTCGGGAGAAGTGTTTATGTTATTTTTTAATTTTTTTTAAAAAAAAATTAAAGAATTAGTTTCTTTAAAATATAGTCTTATATATATATATATATATATACATATGTATGTACGTATTTTTCAATAATACATTCGTATTCTATACACGTATACTATTTTTTTAAAAACAAACGTACAATAGTCGTATTGTACATGTACATACGTATTTCTAATGCTTAATACACATATTTTTACAAAAATTTTAGTAATTCTCACAAAGTTCACGTATTATGCAAATAATTCTCACATATTATTAAATACGAATAATATATGTCATAAAAATTATACTAAAATATTATATAGTGACTTATTAATATATACTTTGGATATGTTGAAATTAGCAAATTAATATCTATAAAGTACAAGCTAATGAAACTTGGAGGGTCCTCTTTTCTTTTTTTAATTTATATATTAAATAGTATAGATAGACTTTTAGAATAGTATAGCCGTGCGGCCATACTACGATTTTTTTTCCCAAAAATAGTATAGTGACACGTGGCGTCTAATCGCTGGAGGATCCTTTTTAAAAAAAATATATGTATATATTAGTACAGCCGGGCGGCTATACTATGTGTTTTTAATCTTTTTTGAAAAGTAGAATTGTATTGACACGTGGCGCCTAATGATTGGGGTCCTCTTTTTTTTATATATAAAATAGTACAGCCGCACGGCTATACCCAGTTTTATAAATATTTTTTAAAAAGTATAGCCGCACGGCTATACTATTTTACGAACCCTTTAAGTAGCATAATATGTATTTCTCTTTTTTAATTACTTTGATTAGCAATTGTGTTTTAGTTATTATTTACTTAGTGAATATTGAAGGAAAAAAAGAAAAAGAACAATTGAATTACTATTTATTAAGTAATATAATTCATGAAATTAATTAAAATATTTAATACTAATTATTCACTAAATAAATAATAATTAAAATATAATTACTAATTTAACTAATTAAATCAGCCAAATCTATTATTTAACTTCTAAAAATAAAATTTAAAAAAATTAATTAACCTAAACATCCTAATTTTATATATATATTTTTTTAAAAGACCTCTCCCGACGAAATTTCGTCGGCACAAGTCTTAGACCTCTCCCGACGAAATTTCGTCGGCATAGGTTATTTTGTCAGGAGAAACCTAATCCGACAACTATTTGCCGGCATAGACCTATGCCGACGAAATTTCGTCGGGAGAAGTGTTTATGTTATTTTTTAATTTTTTTTAAAAAAAATTAAAGAATTAGTTTCTTTAAAATATAGTCTTATATATATATATATATATACATATGTATGTACGTATTTTTCAATAATACATTCGTATTCTATACACGTATACTATTTTTTTAAAAACAAACGTACAATAGTCGTATTGTACATGTACATACGTATTTCTAATGCTTAATACACATATTTTTACAAAAATTTTAGTAATTCTCACAAAGTTCACGTATTATGCAAATAATTCTCACATATTATTAAATACGAATAATATATGTCATAAAAATTATACTAAAATATTATATAGTGACTTATTAATATATACTTTGGATATGTTGAAATTAGCAAATTAATATCTATAAAGTACAAGCTAATGAAACTTGGAGGGTCCTCTTTTCTTTTTTTAATTTATATATTAAATAGTATAGATAGACTTTTAGAATAGTATAGCCGTGCGGCCATACTACGATTTTTTTTCCCAAAAATAGTATAGTGACACGTGGCGTCTAATCGCTGGAGGATCCTTTTTAAAAAAAATATATGTATATATTAGTACAGCCGGGCGGCTATACTATGTGTTTTTAATCTTTTTTGAAAAGTAGAATTGTATTGACACGTGGCGCCTAATGATTGGGGTCCTCTTTTTTTTATATATAAAATAGTACAGCCGCACGGCTATACCCAGTTTTATAAATATTTTTTAAAAAGTATAGCCGCACGGCTATACTATTTTACGAACCCTTTAAGTAGCATAATATGTATTTCTCTTTTTTAATTACTTTGATTAGCAATTGTGTTTTAGTTATTATTTACTTAGTGAATATTGAAGGAAAAAAAGAAAAAGAACAATTGAATTACTATTTATTAAGTAATATAATTCATGAAATTAATTAAAATATTTAATACTAATTATTCACTAAATAAATAATAATTAAAATATAATTACTAATTTAACTAATTAAATCAGCCAAATCTATTATTTAACTTCTAAAAATAAAATTTAAAAAAATTAATTAACCTAAACATCCTAATTTTATATATATATTTTTTTAAAAGACCTCTCCCGACGAAATTTCGTCGGCACAAGTCTTAGACCTCTCCCGACGAAATTTCGTCGGCATAGGTTATTTTGTCAGGAGAAACCTAATCCGACAACTATTTGCCGGCATAGACCTATGCCGACGAAATTTCGTCGGGAGAAGTGTTTATGTTATTTTTTAATTTTTTTTAAAAAAAATTAAAGAATTAGTTTCTTTAAAATATAGTCTTATATATATATATATATATATACATATGTATGTACGTATTTTTCAATAATACATTCGTATTCTATACACGTATACTATTTTTTTAAAAACAAACGTACAATAGTCGTATTGTACATGTACATACGTATTTCTAATGCTTAATACACATATTTTTACAAAAATTTTAGTAATTCTCACAAAGTTCACGTATTATGCAAATAATTCTCACATATTATTAAATACGAATAATATATGTCATAAAAATTATACTAAAATATTATATAGTGACTTATTAATATATACTTTGGATATGTTGAAATTAGCAAATTAATATCTATAAAGTACAAGCTAATGAAACTTGGAGGGTCCTCTTTTCTTTTTTTAATTTATATATTAAATAGTATAGATAGACTTTTAGAATAGTATAGCCGTGCGGCCATACTACGATTTTTTTTCCCAAAAATAGTATAGTGACACGTGGCGTCTAATCGCTGGAGGATCCTTTTTAAAAAAAATATATGTATATATTAGTACAGCCGGGCGGCTATACTATGTGTTTTTAATCTTTTTTGAAAAGTAGAATTGTATTGACACGTGGCGCCTAATGATTGGGGTCCTCTTTTTTTTATATATAAAATAGTACAGCCGCACGGCTATACCCAGTTTTATAAATATTTTTTAAAAAGTATAGCCGCACGGCTATACTATTTTACGAACCCTTTAAGTAGCATAATATGTATTTCTCTTTTTTAATTACTTTGATTAGCAATTGTGTTTTAGTTATTATTTACTTAGTGAATATTGAAGGAAAAAAAGAAAAAGAACAATTGAATTACTATTTATTAAGTAATATAATTCATGAAATTAATTAAAATATTTAATACTAATTATTCACTAAATAAATAATAATTAAAATATAATTACTAATTTAACTAATTAAATCAGCCAAATCTATTATTTAACTTCTAAAAATAAAATTTAAAAAAATTAATTAACCTAAACATCCTAATTTTATATATATATTTTTTTAAAAGACCTCTCCCGACGAAATTTCGTCGGCACAAGTCTTAGACCTCTCCCGACGAAATTTCGTCGGCATAGGTTATTTTGTCAGGAGAAACCTAATCCGACAACTATTTGCCGGCATAGACCTATGCCGACGAAATTTCGTCGGGAGAAGTGTTTATGTTATTTTTTAATTTTTTTTAAAAAAAATTAAAGAATTAGTTTCTTTAAAATATAGTCTTATATATATATATATATATACATATGTATGTACGTATTTTTCAATAATACATTCGTATTCTATACACGTATACTATTTTTTTAAAAACAAACGTACAATAGTCGTATTGTACATGTACATACGTATTTCTAATGCTTAATACACATATTTTTACAAAAATTTTAGTAATTCTCACAAAGTTCACGTATTATGCAAATAATTCTCACATATTATTAAATACGAATAATATATGTCATAAAAATTATACTAAAATATTATATAGTGACTTATTAATATATACTTTGGATATGTTGAAATTAGCAAATTAATATCTATAAAGTACAAGCTAATGAAACTTGGAGGGTCCTCTTTTCTTTTTTTAATTTATATATTAAATAGTATAGATAGACTTTTAGAATAGTATAGCCGTGCGGCCATACTACGATTTTTTTTCCCAAAAATAGTATAGTGACACGTGGCGTCTAATCGCTGGAGGATCCTTTTTAAAAAAAATATATGTATATATTAGTACAGCCGGGCGGCTATACTATGTGTTTTTAATCTTTTTTGAAAAGTAGAATTGTATTGACACGTGGCGCCTAATGATTGGGGTCCTCTTTTTTTTATAGTGACATGTACGTACGTACAAGCTATTAAAATATTTAATACTAATTATTCGCTAAATAAATAATAATTAAAATATATTTACTATTTTTAAAAAAAAAATATATATAATTGGTTTTGTTTGGGTGTGTTAATTAAACTTCCCCAGAGCCCAAAGGCCCAAGGCCCAAGTCTTTGATTAATTTAATTATTATTAATGGAAGCCAAGTCCAAAACCAAGCCCGTTAGCCCAACTCTCCAATGTTAACTGCACTTACTAAATCATCATTGTGCTTTGTTTATAAACACCTTAATAGGAGTGTGAATTTTCGATGTGGGATTTCTAATTTTTTTCACATTTCTTCTTAGTGTTACCAACCCCTTCCCTGAATTTCTTTTCTACCTGATTTGCGGAAAAATTCCTTTCCTTTTCCACCATTGCCTTTTCAATAGCAAGTCCGAAACACCATCTGATACTGTGGTCACTTTATCTCCATCCAAATGAGAGCTTTTAGCATGCAGAAATTCATCCTGGATACAAATGATATCCAAAATCGCATGCACCATTGAACTATTGAAATCAAACGCAACATGAGATAAGCTAAACAATTCATGTCCAGCCCAATGTAGATAGAAACCAGCTTACTTTCCATAAAGTTTCGCACAATTGAAGTACCACTTTTTTTTAAACATATAGGGTCTGCAACAACTGTCAAACAAGAAAATGAGGACGTGAAAGCAGATAGATATTCAATAGACAGGCATTTTATTAACCAAATTTTTTTACTTTTTATTCCCTTTGAGTGGGATGACTAATGACTACAGACAAATACACATTGGAGGAATAAAAAATGGATCCTAAAACTGCACTGGTAAAAATGACCCAGACGATTATAATAAGGATTTGATTTCCTATAGTAATATAAAATGAAAAATTCGGCATGATTATGTCGGAAGCAATTGCGAGCCTAAAATGTAGGTTCACATTAACTTCAGAACTTATTGGTTTCTTATATTTTAATTGCTTACTTCATTCATCGGGACAGTTTGATGCATGAAGAAGAACAACTTCATGATGACGACAAGGACAGGCAGTGACGCCTTACAACAGGCTGGAGAAGTACTTGGCCAGAGTGCTCAAAGTGCAAGCAATGTATGTTGAAGTTCTTTGCATGGATCATTTAAGAAAAAGTAGTGATACTAGAGACTCCTCTTCTGAAGCGGCAACTCTATGTAAACCAGGAAAAACCCATGCATTGATAAGAGATGAAGCTCAAGTTTTATCAAGTGCTGATCTTAAAGCAACAGAAACCCCTCATTTAGGCAGATCACTTCCTTATTTGGACTTGTCTGTTATCCCCACTGGTAAGACTTCATTAATTTCTAGGAGTGCATTTGAACCAGTAACATTATCAATTCACACTGTGTTTAACTTACAATACGTTATCTGAAAGAATTCTTACTAGCAGATTCATGTGGCACTGTGGAATGCAATGTTGACTTAAACTTGAGTTCTCAGAAGCAACCTGACCTGGCTGCGCCAAAAACTATGTGGGACTCCTTGGATTCTACTAGCAGAAATAATGCCACTGTATTGCATGAACTGTCTCCTCCAGAAATGTCAGCTGCGAGAATTGAAAGAGTAGAAACTCATGCTTCACGATTACACAAAGATGCATTTGAATTTTTAGCAGTTGGTGACAGCTGCAAAGATGATGATAAAGTTTGTCCTCTATTTTCCAAGGAAATTACACCAAAAAACCAGTGTCTGCGGGTGAGATTTGTAAGTCTTGTTGTTTGAAGTTTTGGGGATGATTTGGCTGTCAACTAATCTTATTTTACTTTTCATGTTTGGAATTGATTCCAGCTATTTTCAGAAGAAAAAACCAGTGACAACACAGCCTGTGGCAGCGGCTTCTATAGCTTCAGGACAAAGAAGAAATTCTTCAGTTGGGAGGCAAAAATAATCAACCAGAACAAGAATCTCCTCTATTACTAGGTCTATCCTTATCAGAAAACCCTTTAACTGCAGATGTGCAACCAATACCTGCTTCAGTGCATTTCCCTTCTTGAACTCTGTCATTGAAACCAGAGAATTTATCCGAGATGCAGCACTCCAATCTTCCTCGAGCCATTTATCGTCAGTATTGAGACACAAGCTTATGCATGATAGTATTGTGTGGCGTGAAGGTTGTGTGTTGCTTTGGTCTCTAAAGATGGGGGTGTTTTGTTTTTCCACAGGACTGTCATTTTATTTAAAATATCACTAAATTATGATAGAACTGTGGTGGACTTTGTATTTCCTTCATGTTTACATGTATTTTGTATATGGCTTTCACATCTGAATTTTAATATGAAACTAATCATGGCAGCAAGTGCTTTGTATTTGGAATGATATTTGTTTTACTTGTGAAACGTTTTCAGTTTTTTTTAAGGTTGAAGCGGTTATAGTAAGTAGCACCTATAAAAAGCATTGTTCGACTCTCTGTTGCACATGATGAATTAAGTAGGATGATGAGTTGGGTTGTCAAATGAGTTTAAGGCTTTTTATAGTGAAACCATATTGGAGGATATATGAGTTGGAGTCTAATTAAACTGGGATTGGGCAGTTAGATACTCATGCGAATGTTGATCAAACAAGTAGTCATTGAGGATGGATGATGATGGTGACATTGATATTTTTTTTCTCCAATTGGAACAACAAGAATCCAACTCTTATCGCTGCTCTAATTGGAATTTTGACTATAGCCTACATGTGGATTGCCATAGTAGCATGTCCAATGAAACAGGTGATATTTGTGATTTAGGTCTATTCAGAAGGTTGACTCTATCCCTTCTTCATGTCTGGTGGATTTTTAAGCTCCATTAATGAGATGGCATCTTCAATATGTGCAACTGTTAGGAGTCAGAGCAACAAGTCCAAGCATGGAAATGAAACCTCTGTTGACACGGGAAATAGTGGTAGTACAGGGGGTATGTCCACAGAAAGCACAGCTGATACTCATCAAGCTGTTAATCTCTCCTCAGTTGATTTCAATGGAGTTTGGTGAACCTATTCCTCTATTATTATTTCGGATGTATCATAAATTGTTGCTTAATTGTTGCATGTGCTTGTGTTTCATGTAGGTTTTTGAGCTGACCTCAACACTAGGACCGGAGGAGGTGGGTCTTTATTTATTCAGAAAGGTGTCGCACCATTGAAAAGCAAAACTTTGTGTCTCCTCCTCCAGTTGCTATTCTACCTGCCGGAATAGGGAATGATCTGGCTAGAGTTTTCTACTAATCTTCTGCTTGATGATGTCTGGTTTGTAGATAATGCTGTAAATTGAGATAGGCAAGTGCATAGGGTTGCAAGACTAAGAAAGAAACTGTGTTTGTATAGTGCAGCGGCCAACGGCTTTATTTTTAAGCCATCGATATAGTTCTTAAGTCTCTTGAAGAATCGTTCAGCTTTGTAAATTTCCAAGCTCCCTACCAAAGCATCACATCTTTCTCAGTGTATTAAAAACACTTCCAGTAACAGTTTTTACCGTCCTGGCGGAAGTGGCCCTAATAGACATTATCTAATAATTAATGAAAACAAAGGCATCTGTAGAAGATTTGTTTGACGAGCAAAACAAAAACGATGTAATGTTAAGTAACCTAGTAAGAGGATATCAGAATTTCACATTTCTGATATCTTGCACACGATAGGAATAAAACATCGCTGTGGAATAGTGAAGAATCATGTGTAGGAGGAGGAGTAGCCAAAACACCTCCTGATGGAAAATAAGCCTCTTCTAGCCGGCAATGACTTGGGTTTATCCTCAGATTTATTGTGAGGAAAGTGCCTATTTATGAAAGGCATTCACTGCTCCTGTCACCCCATCTTCGCCATCCATGGCCTTGGCAATTTCAACAGCATGCTCTTTAACCTTTCAACCGAAAATAGTTATTTCTTTGTTAATTTAATCTATTCAGGTCCATGCAAGGGATTGAAATAACAGAAAATAACCCAAGAGTTGTGACAAGTATTTGCATGTTGAAATTGATTACAAAACAATGTCAACTTCAATTAAATCAGTGCGTATGCATGTGTGATAAGTTTACACTCAAGAAATGACAAATTATATGTAAATCACTTGGAAGTTTAAAAAGAAAATGGTAAATACATTTGGATCTAACATGAAGCGTATGGCATCGACCAACTTTTCAAGCGAGAATTCATCAGCTGGAATGGGTGCAGGACCTACTTCTCTGGCATGCACCCTCTCCCCCCAAAATGGCTGGTCCCCAAAGAATGGTACAATTGTGGTTGGACACTAAAAAGAACACTGAATATGAGCCAAATGAGTAACTCAATCATTAACAAATGTAAGACTCCCCAAGAATATAGCATTATCAGTTACCGCAGCTTTCAGACCAGCGGCAGTTGTCCCAGCATCCCCATGATGCACCTAAGAAATTTTTTCATATCCAGTGAGAAACCGGGAGTAGCCTAGTTATCCAATAGGGGAACAAAACAACAAAACGACAAAAAGGTGCATCAAGTTCATGTGACGTTCTGAACACCAGTGCAGTGAAATCCCAACCAAATTAAAAAAGAATTAAAAGCATTGAATTTTACCACAGCAGAGCATCGTTGGAATAGCCAATCATGGGGGCAATTGTCCACTAAATACACAGAATCACTTGGTTCTGCCACTGAGAAGAGAAATATATGAAGGCTTTCAGATGTAAAGAAGCATAAGAATACAGTGTGCTTGAAAGTAATCTTTATTTAAGAATCAAGACTTACAATTACCAAGGCCACCCCAGCCTCGGTTGATGACGCCTCTCTGTCCAGTTATTTCCAGAGCTTGAAGAATAATATTGGCCATTTTCTCTGGTTCTTCAAGAGACTAATAGAATACACATAAAAAAAATTTAGCAAGCAAGACAATTTACCATTTCAATCAATGTACAATCAAGTAACCTTAACTATGCAATTCAGAGGTATACTCTGCATGTATTAGACATGCCTCAGTCAAATTAGATATTGAACAACTGAACAACCAAAGGGTCGATTTGTCATCTGTCATGAATAGACCTCCACAACCTGTTCGTTGGGGACCAACATGAAGGTGGTCACTCTTTGGAGATTGTGGCTTTGGTTGATTGTTTTAAGGGAGTTTCACTAAAATACCCAAAATGGGAGCTGAAATTATAAAAATACCCAACACCCAAAACACTTTATAAACATACCCAAAACCCATCATTACACACACTCAAAACTCATTTATAAACATACCCAAAAAATATACAATTGTTGATTGTGGGGTTGATTTTGTTGGCGAGTCTTTGTTTGACAGATTTTGGGTATGTTTCTATGTTTAAATAGTGCTTGGGTATTTTTATAAATACATGTCTAGAATTTGGTATTTTTATAAATATCTATTGTTGTAATTGGGAAGGAACAAGTAATTTTTTTAGGGTAAGGACAAACAGAGAGCTACTCTGGGATAGAACTGGGAAAAGAATATTAAACATGAATAGAGAAAGCTGCAACGAACTCACAAGGCTATCAAATCCAATATAGACAGGCTGTTCACCAGCTTCAAGCCACTCTGCAAGTGAATCTGGGGGTTCATAATTTGAAGCAAGGTCAAGAAAACAAAAAACAACAACATCAACCTTCGGTCCTCAATCTGCCAAACAAGTAAAACGTAGAGCATATCAGCAAATAATCAGCATACTGTATTCTCATTTGGTCAAGCTGGTCTATTTCTACCACATCAAATCATATTCCTGAGGCTTCTGCAATATTATCAGCATACTATTGCTAGAACAAGAAGAAGCCCATGTAATAAGATATGCTTAATAATCCAGAACCACCATGAGGATTCTGAAATGACCGTGTATCTCTATCATATCTTCAGCAAGAAATTAAAAAAAAAATAGTCTGAGTAATGGCAGAAGGCATCTTCTGTTACTCTTTCTCCATATTAAATGAAATTATGACTTTAGTTTACTTTTAATGAAATAAATTACCTCGAAGATTCATAAACTAGTGGAGGGATCTAGTAGACAGTAGATTGTGAAATTATTCACATACATTTTTAGCCAACGAGATTATCAACATACTTTAAAGTGCAAAACAAGTAAGAAACAAGGTGAAGAGTAGTAAGGAAATCCACAAGGAAAAAAATAGTAACAAGCTCTGCGAGAGTTCATACTTGAGCTGCATCAAGTGGTATCAGAGCGTCCTTTCTGCATTTTGCATCCTTCCTTGAGTTTAAAGCAAAGAGCTCTCATAGCAGATGCTGCACGTGCCCTGGACAAAGCAAAAATGATGAGCTTTGACGAGAAAAGTAGCAACTTCTCTTGTACAGAAATTGGTCGAATTGGAAGCCACTTTTATATTCAATGCTCAAGTGTTGAAACATACAATGAAATGTTGAGACGCCACATGAATGAGACTGAGGTTATTGTTTTTGTGAACTATTTTATCTATATTTTTACTCTATTTTACTACCAGTTACACCCCATTCATTTCTTCTATCAAACTCGTTTTCAGAAAAGAATCCTACGCAAAAATTCCTAAAAATACACTATAGAATTTTAAACATTAATATTTAAAAGGCTATATACTATTTAAATTACAGTTTCTGAGAGTGAATCCATAAGCAGGACTCTTCTTGTTTGATTCTAGTTATCGCCGATGTATTAGTGAGCAGAATTTTACAGCCCGCGTATTGAACTGCAGAGTGGTATATGCTACAAGAAGGTTTCTTTTTCCTTAGGCCCTCTTTTGTGTAATGTATGTATTTGAATGATTATTTAACTGATTGATATTTTTTCTGCCAGGTTGTTGACTCACTCAGGCAAGGTTAACATGCAATGGTATTCGTTCATTCTCGAAAGGACACAGCAACAACAACTCAGAAATTGGTATATGTTTATATTCCATCTTCATTTGTACGATACGTTTCCTTTGGAGTATATGTGCCATTTCTTTTCTCTTATGTTGTTTTCAGTTTTGGAGTTAATGATATTGCTCTGGTTCAAAAAGATAAAATTTATCAACAGAACATGACTTAAGTGAAAAATAAATATACTGCTGTACTAAAAAACTAGGATCTGTATTGATGCAGTAATCATTAGAAGTTTGATTTTACACATCTAACATAGAAACAATGGCTTTCAGAAGTTTGATGCAGTAATAATACGATCATCCGAAATTATACTATCAGTGTGAGTGGCAATTGGGAAATGTGTGAACTTATTGGGATAGTTTTTGAAGTTCCTTAAGGTGTCAGGTAAATGGATTATAAGAACCATGTGGGTATAATTTGAAAGGGAAGCGATATTAAATATAATCTGAAAGGATAAAATCTTTTTTTGACATTTAAATTCTTATAGAGCAACAACCAATGTGATTTATCATAGCAAGATGAACTAGTTTCAATTTTTTTTTTTTTTTTTTTATAATTCTTCAATGCCAATCATGTAAGAAGTGTTATGCTCTGCTTTCACTGTTAACCACTTATTACATATTGAATAGGTTGAAGTTGCTCGCAAGTTTGAAGGACTGGAGCATTTTAAGAATGATGAACACCCACAGTTTTCGTTGATCCAGGCAGGAAAAAAAGATGAAGATAGAATAATTTATGGGAGCTTCACTAATATACCCAAAATGGGTGTTGAAATTATAAAAAAACCCCATATGGAAAACACTTTATAAACACACCCAAAATTCATTTATTAAATAACAAATTGGTATTGAAGTTACTATATATTACAAGGTTGCCACTTATAAGCCCAACAGAAAAAAAACTCAAAAGACACCCAAAATCAACCCAACCCAAATTTATAAACAAGCCCAAACATTTTAACCATCTAGAAAACCGTAACTTTTGTCCAAAAAAATGGAAAACAAAACCGTAACTTCCAGCAACTTCAATTAACCATCTTTGCCAAACGTCCCTTCAGTCATCGTCTTCATCAAAGCGTCTTCTTCATCTCTCGAAACCGAAACTCCATAACCACAACCAAGCTTGATATACTTTCAAAAACAAACACCACACACTGACCTCACCTACAAAACCAAGACAAAATTTTAGAGAATAATTTCAACAAGAAAACGATTCAAAGGAAAGACATTTACAAACCAAACCTATACTGAAATTTCAGACATTTACTATCATTATTTTAGTCGCTAGTTTACTGAAATTTCTGATTAATGGCTGTAAAGTTCCAGTATAGGGTAATAACACTGCTTGTTTCCTCTGAAATCCTATTTCTGATGCATGTCTAGCACTGTAAAGTTCCAGTATAGGGTATTAATACTGCTTGTTTCCTCTGAAATCCTATTTGTAATGCATGTCTACCACTGTATAGTTCCAGTATGTGGTAATAACACTAGTAGACGTGCATTAGAAATAGGATTTCATAGCAAACAAGCAGTGTTATTACCCTAGACTGGAACTTAACAGTGGTAGACGTGCATTACAAATACGATTTTATAGCAAAAAAGCAGTGTTATTACCCTATACTGGAACTTCACAGTGGTAGATATGCATTAGAAATAGGATTTCATAGCAAACAAGCAGTGTTATTACCCTATACTAGAACTTTACAGTGGTAGATATGCATTAGAAATAGGATTTCATAGCAAAAAAACAGTGTTATTACCCTATACTGGAACTTTACAGTGGTAGATATGCATTAGAAATAGGATTTCATAGCAAACAAGCAATGTTATTACCCTATACTGGAACTTTACAGTGGTAGACATGCATTAGAAATAGGATTTCATAGCAAACAAGCAGTGTTACTACCCTATACTGGAACTTTACAGTGAAAAACAGAAAAAACACGAATATACTCAGATTCAACTGAAAAAGCATACCTCAATTAATATGAAAACCAAATCGAATATCACAAATTTCTAACCACAGCTCAAACAACAAATCCACAACCAAACCGAATATGAAATCAATCAAAATTATAAACAAAAAGAAACTAAAATCACAATTTAAAACTCAAACGAATATCTAAATACAAATTAGAACGAAATCATAAAATCCAATAGCTTGCCTCCAAATCGGCAATAACAAAAATAAACATATAAAATCAAGAAGAATTGGATCTACAATTGCACATACATAAACACCAAAATCTAGGGTGTATTGATTAATTTCCAAAACTCCAAAATCTATCATAACCACATACATAAACAGCTAGAGCACGAAAAGTAGATGAAGTTTCATACCTCGATTGACGGAAACAACCGCCGAAGTCGCCGAAAACGACGTCGAAAAACTCGAAATCCACATACCTTTCCGAGCTCGCAGCGGCGTCGTGAGTGGCTGATGTGGCTGGGCTTTAGCCCAGACTTGATCGTCGGCCCTGGCCGATCCTTTTCTGACCGGTCTCACGGCTGGCTGTGGCCGGAGCACCAAGATCGTTGGAGAGAGACGAGAGCGAACGCAGAGAGACGAGAGCGAACAGAGAGAGATGAGAGAGAGAGCGCCCAAAATTTTTCAAATAAACTAATTTAATACTAAATGGGTAATAAAGGTATTTTATTTATCTAATTAAATTAAAAAAGGTAACAGCTGTCAGTTTTGGGTTTTTTTTGGGTGTGTTTATATATATTGAATGGTGTAGGGTATATTTATAGTTTTATGTCTAGGAATGGGTATTTCACTAAATTTCTAATAATTTATTTCCTGGATCTTATAATTGGTATCACACCTTTTATTTATTTTAATACATGCATATATAGAAATTATAACAGTATAGCCGCGCGGCTATACTCTCCAAATACAATATATTAACAGTATAGCCGATCAGCTTTAAATACAATATTTTACCATTACAGCCGCAAGGCTCGACTTTATAAATAGAAATTATAAACGTAAAGCCGTACGGCTATACGTTCTAATTACATTCGAATATTTTAAAAGTACAGCCGAGCGGCTATACTCTTTAAATATATTCAAACGACCACGAAGCTTGCACTCGCAGAGGACGGAACATTCTCTCGCAGTCACTGCTTCGTCCTCTGGGTTTGGCACCGAAAAAAGACCCAACCCGCCTAGCCACCGCCTAGCTACTACCTAGCCGCCTAGGGACCGCCTAGCCGCCTAGCCACCGCCTAGGGACCGCCTAGCCGCCTAGCCACCGCCTAGCCACCGCCTAGCCGCCTAGCCACCGCCTAGCCGCCTAGCCACCGCCTAGGGACCGCCTAGGGACCGCCTAGCCACCGCCTAGCCGCCTAGCCGCCCGCCTAGGCCGACTTCTCAGACACTGCCATTGACTGAAAGTCTGAAACCCGAAATTGAAAAAATTTAGCTGCAAATTTGAGCTTGAGATTGGGAAGCCGGAGCAGTGAAGCACAAGTCAGGTCCATAGAAGAACAGATCATGAGACTCTTAATTCATCTAATTCCATTCCTCTCCCTCTTTCCCGCCTTATATTCTTCTCTCTTCGCACTGACGACATGGCGCAGAAGAAAAAAATACAAAATTTGCTGACTTGGTGTCTGTCTTCTGTGGAAGGAAATGATGAAGTTGTCCTATCATGGAGTTTCTATGGTCTTGCCAATAACAAGGTTCTATGAATGGCATGCGTTAGGGTACTTGAATTCAAAATGATTCTGAAGTTTAAACATTTCTGTGAATGGCATGCGTTTAGCTTCTCTTGCTATGCTTATTCTTTAATATGCAAATGGCATTTAAGCGAAAGCGGCAATCAAGAACAAATCCTGTACAGGGACATGAGTGTCGTAATTCACTTTTTGTTGCAAGTTCATTTGATTGATAAGCGTTCATCAGAACATTACAACAGAAATTCTGCGGTGAGATTTTAGAAAGTTGGAACCTGTTCACTTTTTTTAGTTTGTTTCATAGGGATATATGTTGTATGTCAATCATCTTTGTGTAGATAATTTAATAATCCATCCTTCCCTATTTTTCCTCTAATAATTTTGTTCTTGAAAAAAAATACTGAAAAGAAAAAGGTTTTAAGGGATTACCAGATACCACCAGAATGTGCCCTATTCAACCGACCTTTGAAAGCGTATCTAGTTGAGATGAACATTTAGATTTGGTTCTTTAATTTAGGTTTCTATGAAGATCTTCTCTTCGTTGTCTTAGACCTATAATTTATTTTTAAGGTCATTGCTATATTCTGTCTCACCTGCCTCTTTTTCTTTCTTGCAGGTATGCCATGTATGTTTTGTGTGCCTGTGTTGGGGGTAACCTGAAGCACTGTGGAAAATGCCTTCAGTCGTATCATCTCCAATGCCTAGATAAGCCTCATGAGGAAAAGAAACACATTGAAGTATCTGGCACAAGACAAATACCAATTAAAACCGTTCCGACAAGTCTTGATGAGGTTCCTTCCCAAAGGGATGCATATGGGAATAAGTCTAGTGGCAAGAAAGTAGGCTCATCTTCAAATGCTAATGTTGGAGCATTGGTTGATGATAATAATGTTGGAGGGAGGTTAGTTTCTCAATTGGTGATGAATTCCGCTGTAATTACTGCTGATTTTGTAAGACAAAAATCATCATCAGCAGCAGCAGCATTTGAAAGAAAAAGCAGCTCTGATTAGGTGGTGATTCAGCTAGAAGACACTGATTCATTCTCTAGAAATAAGTTAGATAAATTAGGTGGTGATTCAGCTTGCGTGAAACAAGTTGACCACCCCATTGATTACTTTCTGCTGAAGGAATAAAAGAAAAAAGGATATGGATGAGTCTAATATACGAAGGAAATCAGTGCCCGTGGAAAATAGCTGCTCATTGATAACCAAATTGAATAATTCTGTTTGTACTAATACCAGTTCTTATGAAGAAACTTCCCCTGAAAACTGCTCAGTAGATCATGAAGCAGATTTGAAGCACTCCAGGGAGGTATGTAATATGAAGCCTATCTTTTGTCAATTTGGAAATAATGTATCCGCCTATGAGCACAAACACAATCATGTGAAATGAGAAATAGAAAATAAGATGCGACATGGAAAATACATTCTCATTTACATGTATTCTATAATAATAAATATGTATAAAAACAAGGTCAGAAAAAAAGGTGCATCATTTTTATTGCTTAGTTGCCCTCGAGTGGCTGACTGACTCCACTATTATGTGCATTCTTAACCTGATACTTCATTTCTGTATATGTAATTTGTAATCACCGATCTAATTTCTTTGCTACGGATCATTGATTTTACATATGCCTGTGCTGCATCTGCTGCCGCTGGAACTAAAATGTAGGTTCACATTAACTACAGAACTTATTGGTTTCTTATATTTTAATTGCTTACTTCATTCATCGGGACAGTTTGATGCATGAAGAAGAACAACTTCATGATGACGAAAAGACAGGCAGTGACGCCTTACTTGTTGCTAAAAACTTGAATAACAAAATTATGTTTGAATTAACTATGTAGTCATATGTGTAAAGATATCAATGGTCCTAGTGCTGCCACGTGTAAGAAGATTGAAGAATAAAGCTGTTGAGATATTGTTAGACCTGTTAGGCAGTTTAGGAAAACTATTAGTATTGATAAGGGAAGGTTAGAGAAGTTAGAGAGGTTAGAAAACACGTGAACAAAGCTTTAACTTAGCTGATATAAAGTCTGTAATTGTGCTCAGTTAAGTGTTAACAAGAAATACAACAGTCTCTTCTCTATTTCTAAGATTCTCTCTGTTTTCTCTCTACTCTATTTCTTTTCAGTCTTCCTATCTTAACATGGTACAGGCAGTGATTCCTCTCTTATTACATCTGTTATTGCAGCTTTGACCCAAGAATTTGATATGAAGGACTTAGGCCAGTTGAATTATTTTCTAGGGCTGCAAATTTCATATCAGTCCGCTGGTTTATTTGTGTCTCAAACTAAATATATCAAGGAATTACTTGATAAAGTTGATTTGCAGGATTCAAAACCATGTACAACTCCTTGTCTTCCCTATCACAGATTACTTAAAGATGATGGGAAGCCTTATTCTCATCCAGCACAATACAGGAGCATTGTTGGGGCTCTGCAGTACCTCACCTTCACAAGGCCAGACATTGCCTTCTCAGTGAATCAAGCTTGTCAATTTATGCATAATCCCATGGAATCTCATGTTGTGGCGGTTAAGAGAATCTTGAGGTATTTGAAAGGCACCATTGATTTTGGTATTCATTTTCAACCTGGTCCTCTTAATCTGCAGGCTTACGGTGATGCTGACTGGGCTGGGGATCCTAATGATCGACGATCTATCTCAGGGTTTATCATTTACTTAGGCTCTAGTCCTATTTCTTGGGCTTCTAAGAAACAACATACTGTCTCCCGTTCATCCACTGAGGCTGAATATAGGGCCCTTGCTATTGCTGCTGCTGAGCTTGCCTGGATTAGACAACTGTTCTGTGATCTTCATGTGCCTTTACATATTCCTCCGTTGATTCATTGTGACAATATATCTGCTATCTCTCTTTCTTCTAATCCAGTATTCCATTCAAGAATGAAGCATCTAGAAATAGATTACCACTTTGTCAGAGAGCGAGTTATCCGTGGTGATCTGCTTGTTCAGCATGTATCTTCTGCAGACCAGTTTGCTGACATTCTCACTAAAGGTCTTTCTACTCCTCTGTTCCAACAGCATTGTTCCAATCTTATGCTTGGCTCCTCCAAGCATGCGATTGAGGGGGAATGTAAAGATATCAATGGTCCTAGTGCTGCCACGTGTAAGAAGATTGAAGAATAAAGCTGTTGAGATATTGTTAGACCTGTTAGGCAGTTTAGGAAAACTGTTAGTATTGATAAGGGAAGGTTAGAGAAGTTAGAGAGGTTAGAAAACACGTGAACAAAGCTTTAACTTAGCTGATATAAAGTCTGTAATTGTGCTCAGTTAAGTGTTAACAAGAAATACAACAGTCTCTTCTCTATTTCTAAGATTCTCTCTGTTTTCTCTCTACTCTATTTCTTTTCAGTCTTCCTATCTTAACAATATGAAGTCTTACACGTATTTTAAGATAAGGCGTGCACGGTGGGAGGACCTCTCTCAATCCGAGATTCCAATTCCTAGTTTATGGATTACATTCAAAGTGGACGGTGGGAAGGCTTAATAAGGCATCTTCAAACTTGGATTTGACGATCCTATTCCGTTGACGGTAAGGGTTCTTCGCTAATTAGGTTTTCTGTGTTTTTTTTTTGCCTTGTCCAAAATGATGTCGTTTTGGCGATGAGTTTTTTAAAAAACCACACGCTTGCACAGCAACAAAGCAAAAACTAGCCTCTTTGAGGCATTTCATCTAACACGTTATGGGCACAACCAGAGGGGCAATTTCCAGCAACATATTCATGGCTATTTCCTGTAAGGGGAGGTGCAACTGCACCTCTTTACACCTAACAATATTTAGCACTTGTGAGCTCTTCTTATCCAAACAAAAGCTTCCCTATTTGATTTATGCTAGGTGCCTCCTATGAGCAATTTCATCGAGCAGCTGCTTATGAGCTTCAATCTTCTTCTCATCCGACCCGACATGAGCTTTATTAAAACAAAGAGCATGGATGAGAGTTAAGACTACTAATTATATGTGGCTTTGGATTAATTTAAGGGTCTTTATTAAAGAGGTTCTCACTAGTCTTACCACATTCCTATATCCAGTGGCGGATCTGTGTGAAGGGCAGGGTGGGTGCCCGCCCATCCAAACTTTTTTTATTATTTAAAAACCTATATATGTTATATGGGCAGCCCAAGTTTAAAAACTTAAAAGCTAACCCAATATACACACGCCCATCCAACTTCAAAGTGGTCCCAGCTTTTGTCTTTTGGCACACCAACTTTTCTCTCTTCTATTCTACAGACCCGACAAAAACAACATCCTTTTTCCCTCTTTATTTTCTGCATCTTCCTATTTTATTGGTTGGGCAGTGGGCAATTTGGCAAAATATTGTCCTCTCCTTTCTACAACAACAAGTAATTTCTAATTCTCTCATTTTCTATACATCTGTAATTATAGTTTTAATTTAAAATTCAATATTCTAGGGTTTACTTAGGGATTGAATTATAATTTTGTGATTTTGTTGAAATTTATTAGGGCTTTGATTTTAGGAATTTTGTTGAGATGTTTCAATGTTTGATTTGCTCTTTGTTGATATTGTTGAAAGAATTGAATCTCAAAGAGTCGATGATTATCATGATTTTAATATCAATTATCTTAAGCATGACCCTCCACATTGAAAGAGAGTTTGCTAATAGTATTACTAATGCATCAATAATTGAGGAATTTAAGACTTCTAAGTCTCGCAGGGTAAAATTTTAGATTTATTAGTGATGCTTTGTATTACATTTACTTGTGGTTTTTGTTTTTGTTGTTAAGCTTTTATTTTTGTATAAATATATTTGAGAGTAAGGCTTATTACGTCCCCCCTGACTAGGTGTATCTTTTTCTGATTATTAATGAAATTCACTCGTACCGTCGAGTTTAGTATGTAAGTTCCGCCCAATTGGCTTTCCAATCCTGGATCCGCCACTGCCTATATCACAATTTTATACCACATGATGTGATAGTTGATGTGTACATTACACATCAGCTAATTAATGTGATTAACACCTTTTTCTTTTTGTTTAAAATATACTTAATTGATTTAATTAATGTGACCTATGATATGGACATGTTACATCATGTGGTATAGAAATGTTGGATAAAAATGTGATAAGTATAGTATTACTCATACTTTAATAGTTTAATATTTATTTATTTATTTTGGAAAATTATAGAAATAGGTTTAAAATTTTAATATTTTAGGCACATAATTTTTTTTCTTAGTGTTACATTGACCTACATGCCTTTAATAAAAGACTAATGTGCATGTCATCTGATGGTTTCGACATAAGTTTTAAGAGAAGTTAACTTAAGTGGCATATTAGCACTAAAATTGAAGTTTGGGTGGTAAATTGCTAATTTTTTTTTCTTTCTTTGGTAAATGCACACTCCAAAATAGGAGAAAAATTTAGTTGCAACGACCAATAATTCTATATCATGTAGAAGTGTTATCACACACGTGTCATAGTGTTATTGGTCAGGGATAGCACAGTAAAAATTCATACTATTATATAAAATAGGTGATTTTGCATATATATCACCTGGCCTATTAACTTTCATAAACTAAATTTGTCTATACAGCCGTGCCGCTATAGTCAATTTTTTGAAATTATTTTAAAAAGGAAATAGTTTAATACTCGTATTCAATATGTAAGTATGTATTTTTCATATTTAATATACATATTATTTATAAATTTTTTAATAATACATACAAAATTAATAGCCCAGGTAAGTATGTATTTTTCATATTTAATATATTCGTTGGTACTGTACTACCAACGAATAATGAGACTACAAACAATTTCATTAAAAAGCAATTTCATTAAAAATTTTGACAAATAAAATAAAATAATCCCCATTTCATGAAAGTTAATAGGCTAGGTGAATATGCAAAATTTCTACAGTGAATTTTTAATTGCGTTGATTAGTATCACTTATCTCTATAAAAAAAAAAATATATCACTTATCTTTAATACGTGCTCAATTAACAAAGATTTTTTCCAACAACCAAAAAAATTAACAAAGATTTTCGCCTAGAAAAGCTGCTGATATGTCATCGTTTGATTGGGTCACTGACATGGCATCATTTCGTTGGGTGGCTGACATGGCATGGTGCCACGTGGAAAACAAGAACGAATATCCAAAGGCATGCTTCCTCCTCAGTGCTCCCGTAGCAGTCACAGTGTCAAACGTGAAATGACGTTGTGATCAGATCCCACCAAAAATCACTCGTTAGAAATTAAAATTAATATTTGAAAAATAAAAAATTAAAGAAATTTTGCCCCTGTCGCTCTCTGGACTCTCTCTCTCTAAAGTCTGTCTCTGAAAAGTCTTTGAGTTCCTCTCTCCAAGGAGCTGTTGAAACCCTAACCCAATCTGGCTACAATCACATTCATTCTTCTGACTCGTTCACTGGTAAGACTATGTTCGTCTTTGATCTCCTTCTCTCTCTCTCCAATTCTCGATTTTGGGTTGCTGTTGTGATTATTATAGAGATCTAAATAGTCGCTTTGATTCGCGACGCTCAATTTCAAATATAGAGCTTTTGCATTTGGATCTCATTGAGGTTCATTGTGAATTTTAAATGAATTTTCCATCTTCATTATTGTTTTGTTTGGGTGGCGAGAAAATGAGCGCTGAAGTTGAGAGATTCAACGTTTGTTTGGGCATTATTTCGCTTGTTGTGCTGCTCTCCATTAGCATTCTCACGGAAACAAAATAAAGCATTGAAATAACTTTTGGTCATCCATTTTGGCTTTTGAATTGATCATTTTAGTCTAATGGATAGGACTGTGAATTTTACAATTGGGCACGAGTTTTGTTTTGTTTTTTTTATGTTTTCTGTCTCAGAAATGTTAGTTTTCGTTATTAGAGTTTAGTGTTACTACAATAGGAGAGTTGTTAGGCCATTTTAATGAAAAGGTAGCTCATTTGTCTTTCTTCTTTTTTTGGTCGAAAAGGTAGCTCATTCGTCTGATTTCGTTTTTCTAGTATTTTTTAAGTGTTACACAAATATTCAATCAGATTTGGCTGCTTGAAAATTTTGATAGTTGTAATCAGTGAGCTAATTTGTCAATGTAATATGAAAATTCAAAATTTCATTGTACAGTCAACAAATTAATGGGTTTTTCTTTAATAGAGAAGTGGCTTGTCATAAAAGAGACTTGAAGACAACTATTTCTCATTCAAATCTGGATTTCTGGGGTGGGAAGAAGGAGAGAAGATTTTGAGTTCAGAGGACTGCTGGACCATTAGCCAAAGATACTGCTTCTATACTTGTATGAGGTGAAGTACTTGAAGTAATTTTTCTGGCTGAATAAGAACTTCAAAATTCAGCGTCCAGGTTCAGGGGGCGACTTGCCCCAAGGTGGCGAGTACAGTCCTTTTCCTGTAGCTCGGAAGGTGAATTCCAGCCATTCTTTGGTCATGGATGTTGATGTGGAGGATGGTAATTTGGGGCCTTACCAAGACAGGCCAAGGACATTCCCTAACATGCGTGGTAAATCTTACAACCCATTGGTAAGAATGTTATGCCCACTTTAGTACCTGTTTTCAAATTAGTGTTTGTTTAGTGTAGGGAAAACTTATGTCTCTATGTTTTTTGCTAGTCGCATTTTGTCTTTATTTTGTTTGTATCACCTTAAATTGAGAGAAACAAAGTTGAGAAAAACAATGTCCACTTTGGAGGTGACAATCATTGGTTGCATGCAGAAAATTGCTTTACAGTTCATCTGGGGCAAGAGCTGTACATCCAAATTGTGCATAATAATAACCATCCATGTAGCCTAGACCTTTTGAACTCATTTTTACATATTGCTCATTTGGCTTAACATATGTGAAATTATATGTAACATTTCCATAAGCAAATTCTTCTGCTATTTGTGCAGATATTTCGAATTCTGATGCGAATAAATGTCCGTGTTCTCTTTGTGATTTTACTTCTGGCACTTGGAGTGGTCTTTTACATTGGAGCAAGCACTTCTCCTATCATTGTATTCGTCTTCTCAATTTGTATTATCAGCTTCCTTGTGTCTTTGTACCTTGCTAGATGGGTTCTCGCAAAAGATGAGGGACCTCCGGAAATGGGTCAGGTACATCTTCTTCCAATGTCTTTATCTATAAAGTGTTATTAAAATTGATGTATCTGTATTCTATTCATTCATGATCCATTTGACGTATTATGTAACCAATAATTTATGAGTCTCTTTCCTCTTTCATTTTTTATTTTTGATAGGAATAGGATACAAGACATGATTAATAAAAAGTGATGGTAGATGTCCTCTGAAGGAAAAAATCAAAACTCAAAACCATATTTGCCTAAACAAACAAGCTAAATAGAAAAAGTCAGCTAAAACCCAAAACCATCATCTGCCTACACAAATCAGCTAAATAGACATGAGTTAATTGTATATGACTGAAGAAAGGCATAATAGTCAGTGGCCCAACTGCTTTTTTGGGTAGTAAACTAGAGTCTGGGTAGTCTGATAAGTCCCCCCTCATGTCCAAACTATGAGGTTAGTGTTCTGTTTTTGAAGACTGAAAAAACTAAAGATGGTATTGACCCATTGTTAAATGGTGACATTCTTTAACTCTGCATGTACTTTTGTTGAGCTTGTCATTTCCTTTTTCAGATATCAGATGCAATACGTGATGGCGCTGAAGGTTTCTTCAGGACCCAGTATGGGACCATCTCTAAGATGGCATTTTTACTAGCTGCGGTTATCTTTTGCATATATTTGTTTCGCAATACGACTCCTCAGCAGGAGGCATCTGGTATCGGGAGGTGATAATATGTGTTTCATATTCATTATGATACCACTTATCCTCTTCACCCCGTTCGAAAGAAAAGATCTATCAACATATATTGACAATTTTCCGAACTTGCTGATGCAGGTTCACTTCCGCATATATTACGGTAGCTGCATTTCTTTTGGGAGCTTTGTGTTCAGGTGCTGCTGGGTATGTTGGGATGTGGGTTTCAGTTCGTGCGAACGTTCGAGTCTCTAGTGCTGCAAGACGGTCTGCAAGGGAGGCATTGCAGGTCTGTGTCCTATCTAGTTAACTGTCTGAGAACACATCAGATTCATATCTTAAAGGGGAAATAATATGTGCAGATAGCTGTTCGTGCTGGTGGTTTTTCTGCTATGGTGGTGGTTGGTATGGCTGTAATTGGTATAGCCATCCTGTATGCCACATTTTATGTTTGGTTGGAAGTGGATTCGCCAGGTTCAATGAAGGTTACTGACTGTATGTGTTGACTCTCCCTGCTCCTTTGCTTATGATTATGATATTTATTGCATAAATTTAAACAATTTTTGTTTATCATTCATGTTTCTATTATCCTATGATGAGACATTAAAGTGTACAGCTATCACTTATCGTCAGTTTTTGTGTTTACTTTTTTTTATTATGTGAATATCTTTTGGATTATCTTGCTTTGCTGTGTTGATTTATTTAAAATTTGGTTTGCGGGGTCATGGTTAGAATCTGTTCAATCCGTTTGATATTGTATTCACAACCTTATAACTACCCTTTTGCTCTGGTTTAACCTGTTCTTGACGTAAACATACATTTAGTTGAAACGGTTATATTGGATGGTCTCAACCTAATAGCTATATGATCGTGTTAGCTGTTTGACTGCATACACATTTTTTATGCTTACCATTTTGACTAATATATATAAATTACTATTTCCATTGTTTTGTTAGATATTTTGCTTGACTTTGATGTACTTTGTTTTCAGTGCCCCTTCTTCTTGTTGGATATGGATTCGGAGCATCTTTTGTTGCCTTATTTGCTCAGTTGGGTGGTGGAATATACACAAAAGCTGCTGATGTTGGAGCAGATCTTGTGGGAAAAGTAGAGCAGGGAATTCCAGAAGATGATCCTAGGAATCCTGCAGTGATTGCAGATCTGGTATTTTTCTCCTTTGTTGGCTTCATTTAAGAGCCTTTGCATAGCCACTGAAGCTTGTTGTTTGGGTTAAAACAATCCCTGATCTGATGTTCACCTTTTTATCCTTGTATGACTTTTTTCATTAAAGTTGAGGTGGAAATGAAAGGAAGAAACGGTGAACATCGGATGTTTTTTAAATCCTGAAATCTGAGGCAGTAAAGTTCATTGAAGACCAAGATTACATTTTTTGTGTGTTTCATATAAACTGTTAAATGTTTTATTATTCCATTATTATGGGTTTCAAAGTCATTTAAACTTTTTATTTTCTCATAAGGTGATAGGCAAGGCACCTCTGCCCACCTTGAAGTATGTTGTAAGGCTCAATGTGTGGAGATGCGCTTTGCGTTAAAAAAAATTGAGTTATCAAACTTAACATCTAGAAAAATTGAATGGCGGATGATTTGTTTTGTAGATGTGTGAATTGAGAAAATTGTTAATGTATCAAAGGTGGAGGTAGTTGGTGATGTTATTTTCTTCGGGCATTGAGTACCCTCAATTCTTACGGAGGAATTCCTTGTATGCATAAATGTTCAACAAGATAATGTGACGATAAATTACAAAAAAAAAAAAAGGATAATCGTTTAAAGTATAAAAAAATGTTTGTCTTTCTGTTATTGTTGTTTCATAATTATAGACATTCATTAACTTGCATGCAGATTTTGCAGTCATATTAGAAATGGAAAAAAATGGTTTGAGCCTTTTATCCATAGTTGAGAACATCACTGAACGAATTTCTATCACGTCTGCTACCTTTAAATGTGTAAGTTTATTGATTTTACTCCATTGAAATTAAGGTTGGAGATAATGTGGGCGATTGCGCAGCTCGTGGTGCTGATCTTTTTGAGAGTATTGCAGCCGAAATAATTAGTGCTATGATACTTGGGGGAACAATGGCTCAACGTTGTAAAATTGAAGGCAAGCACAAGTTTTGGTGTTATATTTATTCATGCACACAAACACTCAACCTCGTGTCTGCATGTGTTGAAAGAGGGAGGGGGTTGACCATTTCTTTTATGTTACTGATTTTGTTCAAACCGGGTATCTATTTCTCTGAGAGACTCACCTTTACATTCACTATTTTGTGCAGATCCGTCTGGTTTCATATTGTTTCCTCTGGTTGTTCACTCTTTTGATCTGGTGATTTCATCGGTTGGAATATTTTCAATTAGGGGTACACGTGATTCTGGTGGAAAGGCTTCTTCGGAGGATCCAATGGCAATTCTACAGAGAGGATATTCTGTTACAATAGTTTTGGCTGTTCTGACATTTGGTGCGGTAATACTTCATTGACCATTGCGTTATGTTTCTGTTTATTTTGTAGCAAATAACAAAAGAAATCAGTGGATAGTTACGATTTATGTTTTATATTCTTTGTCATTTGAAAATATTAGTGTTTTAAGTTTAGACTTTAGAAGCTTGCTTGTTTTAGTTTTGAGACACTATTGTCATTGCGGTTGTTTTATTCTACAGTCTACCCGATGGCTGCTTTACACCGAGCAAGCACCATCTGCGTGGTTTAACTTTGCCTTATGTGGGTTAGTTGGCATTATCACGGCATACATTTTTGTTTGGATTACCAAGTATTATACCGACTACAAACATGAGCCTGTACGCATGTTAGCCCTTTCGAGCTCCACAGGTCACGGGACTAATATAATTGCTGGAGTCAGTTTGGGTCTGGAGTCAACAGCTCTTCCTGTTCTTGTCATTAGTGTATCTATTATCTCAGCTTTCTGGCTGGGCCAGACCTCTGGCCTAATGGACGAAAATGGAATTCCAACTGGTGGGCTTTTCGGCACAGCTGTAGCAACAATGGGAATGCTCAGTACTGCTGCTTATGTTCTCACTATGGATATGTTTGGTCCAATAGCTGATAATGCTGGTGGAATTGTAGAGATGAGTCAGCAGGTAGCCCTGTTATGAATTCGTTAACATTCTTGTCTCAGTTCTGAAGACTATTCTTGTATCTTTTTATATTGTTTGGTTTTTATAATAATTTAGTGTAAACATCTCCTTACAGCCTGAAAGTGTCCGGGAGATCACCGATGTTCTTGATGCAGTAGGAAACACTACAAAAGCTACCACTAAAGGATTTGCCATAGGATCAGCTGCACTTGCATCTTTTCTTCTGTTTAGTGCGTATATGGATGAGGTTGCTACATTTGCTCGTGAACCTTTCAAACAGGTAAGAAAGCCAGCTTTCCCAGTATTGATATTTTCCCCTCTTTAAATACTATTCAGTCCTGTCTTAATTTGAAATTTATGATGATTGCCAGGTTGATATTGCCATTCCAGAAGTTTTCGTTGGTGGATTGTTAGGCTCTATGCTTATATACTTATTTAGTGCTTGGGCCTGTTCAGCAGTTGGTCGAACTGCTCAAGAGGTTGTTAAGGAAGTAAGAAGGCAATTTATTGAGAGGCCCGGTATAATGGTTAGTAAAGTTTTCGTAGCAATTCCCCTGTTGTTAATCCTTAGCATTTTTTATAACCAAAAAGTCTTTACTATTATAAATTCAGCTCTTCTTTGGGTTCACAGGCTTCACCACAATACTATTATACAGACACCCTAAATGTAATTTAAATGCACGATTAATTCACACAAATTATTTAAAGTGGATATTAATTGCAAATGAATTAAAACTGATTGTCAAGACAAAATGGTATTATTGTACATAAATGGAAAGTAACCCCTTCAAATTATGCTTTTTCTGTAGGACTATAAGGAGAAGCCAGATTATAGTCGTTGTGTTGCTATTGTAGCATCTGCATCTTTAAAGGAGATGATAAAACCTGGCGCCCTGGCTATTGTTTCACCTATAGCGATTGGTTGGTTAATCTTGTTTTTCCTCTTAATTTCTTTCATGTTTGACCATTCTTCCTTACACAAAGTTTTTTTTTTTGTTGGTTACTCTTTGCATAAGCTTTCCAATACTACATGATGAAGGATTAATTCTTGTTCGTATCTTTTGCAGGTATAGCGTTCCGGATCTTTGGATATTATACTGGGCAGCCTTTACTCGGTGCTAAAGTTGTAGCTTCCATGCTGATGTTTGCAACAGTTTCTGGTATTCTCATGGCACTGTTCCTGAACACAGCCGGTGGTGCCTGGGACAATGCAAAGAAGTACATTGAGACAGGGGTTCTCGGAGGCAAAGGAAGTGATAGCCATAAGGCTGCTATTACAGGAGATACGTAAGTCCCGTCTCTATCTCTCTCTACATTTCTTGTGCGTTGGAAAGAGTTTTGAGTACTGTTCCTTTTGTTGAGTTTTTAATGGTATCTGAGTTCTTGGAAATAATTATATGATCTGGTTTTATTTGTTGTGCAGTGTGGGTGACCCGTTCAAAGACACAGCTGGACCTTCGCTTCATGTTCTCATTAAGATGCTCGCAACAATAACGCTGGTTATGGCTCCTGTCTTCCTCTGAGAGTTGTTTATAACAATTGCGGTTGTGCCACTTTACCGCACCCCCTTTCCTTCATCTTGAATACTTAGCGGCAAAAATACAGATAGGATTTTTTTGGATGTATATTGAGGGTGCCTGATTCATAGTCTTACCAAATTATCGCTTTTACGATTGGACCTTGAATAATTAATGTTAATTGGCTTCTCATTCTAGTTCAATGTAGCGTCTATGACGTATTATTCTCTACGAAATTGATCCCAATACATAATTCATCCTCTGTTTCGAGGCTTTCTGTATTTTTTTTTCCTTTTTAATGAAACAATAAATGGAAGTGATATAATGATAGCTCAGCAGAGGTTCTATTTGGATGGTGATACCATGTCAAAGAACTTCTGAATTGGAATTGCATGACTCAAATTAAACGGTTTTCCTTTGGTGTGAATTCGTTTGCTTGCCGTGGTAGTTTGGGTCTCCGGACTAGTATATTGCAAATGGTCCAAGCAGAGCAATACTACTTTCCCCATTTTCTATTAAGATAAATCTGTTCACATTGCACAACGTCACTCGGGCCCTCTGTTTTCTTGGTCAATGTCAACAGGTATTTACATACACGCATGTACTTAAGATAGGTAACAACAATTTCAATGGGATGGCGTTCATAATTAAGATGAAACACAACAAAGCAAGTGCCTCTTCCAACCACAACAAGCTCTTTCTCTTTTTTGGTTTTCTTCTGCTGCCTTGTTCTGCCTTTGCTGCTTGTGCCCAAGTGGATCATGCCTCCCTCTTGTCCCTGGCTTTCAAGCCACCATTGAATTGGTCTTCTTCTACTGACTGTTGCTCCTGGGAAGGAGTAAGTTGCCAGCAAGATGACGATGATCACCGTGTCGTTCGTCTATGGCTGCCTTGGAGACGCTTATCTGGTGTTATCTCTCCATCTATCACCAACCTCACACATCTCACCCACCTTAATCTCTCCCACAATTCCTTCTCTGGTCCTCTCCCAAATGACTTGTTTTCCTCCCTCTCTAGTCTCCAGGTCCTCGACTTGAGCTACAACAGCCTCACCAACCACTTACCGGTGTTCTCTTCCAAAACCACCAGGCTTGCGACTCTAGACTTGTCTAGAAATTTGTTTAATGGTTCAATTGTTGTCCCGGCCTCGGCTGCAGCCACTCTCACCACTTTCAATGTCAGGAAGAACAACTTTGCTGGCTCCAACCCCATCTCTTTTTTCTGCAACAATGGTACCAATCACACTTCCCTCACCATCTTAGATTTGTCCTTCAACAAATTCACTGGCAAAATTCCACCTGGAATCGGAGCATGTTCCAAGCTCCAAGTATTCGGGGCAGGCTTCAATCACCTCTCCGGTTATCTCCCTGGTGAGATTTTCGACCTTGCTGATCTTGAAGAGCTCTATCTTCCTGGCAATCGCCTTTCAGGACACCTTGGCAAAGGAATTGTGCTCTTAACCAAACTCAAGATCTTGGAACTCTCCTCAAACAAATTCTCAGGCCCAATCCCAAGCAACATTGGCAAGCTTTCAAGGTTGGAAAATCTTCTTCTCTCCATCAACAACTTCACAGGTCATCTACCTCCATCTCTCACCAACTGCACAAATCTGTCCACCCTGATTTTGAGGTTCAACCACTTGACTGGAGACCTCTCTGCCTTCAATTTCACAACTCTCCCGCTCCTCACCACACTTGACCTCGGCAATAACAACTTCACTGGTGAGTTACCTCAAAGCCTCTACTCTTGCAAATCACTTAAAGCAATCAGATTAGCCAGCAATCAGCTCACAGGCCAGATATCTCCTGAAATAGTTGCACTAAAGTCCCTCTCCTTCCTCTCTCTCTCTATAAACAACCTTACAAATGCCACTGGGGCTATTAGGATTCTAATGGGATGCAAGAGCCTGACCACTCTGGTCTTGTCCAAGAATTTTCTGCTTGAGCCTGTGCCTGATGATGAAAATATAGCAGAGGTAGATGGGTTCCTTAACCTCAAGGTTTTGGCTCTTGGTGGTTGCCTATTCACAGGTCAAGTACCCTCCTGGCTTGCCAAGCTTAAAAATCTTCAAGCCTTGGACCTCTCATACAACCTCATAACCGGTTCGGTTCCCGGTTGGTTGGGTTCTCTGCCTAATCTTTTCTACATGGATTTGTCCAATAACCTTTTTGAAGGAGGATTTCCTACTGAGCTCTGTGGGATGCCGGCTTTGACTTCGGAAGAGACCGGTGATCATAAGGTGCCGGAAATTTTTCTAGAGTTGCCTCTCTTTGTGAAGCCCACCAATTCTACCAATCAGCAGTACAAGGAGCTCTCCAACTTCCGCCGAGCCATATATGTGGGCAACAACCTCCTTAATGGCACCATCCCTATTCAGATTGGACAATTGAGGCTTCTTCATGAGCTTGACTTCAGTCACAACAACTTCACCGGCAGCATCCCGGATCAGATTTCTAACCTGGCCAACTTGGAGAGATTGGATTTCTCCTACAACCATCTCTCTGGTGCAATCCCTGCTTCTCTCAAAAGTCTAAATTTCATGTCTTTCTTCAGTGTGGCATATAATGATCTTCAAGGACTTGTACCATCCGGAGGCCAGTTTGATACTTTTACCACTTCCAGCTTTGAAGGGAATCCAGGATTATGTGGCCCGCCAACAGTGCGGCTCACTTGCTCTCCTCAACCGCCACCTCCACCGCCAGTTGGTGGAGGATCTAGCTTTAACGGAAAGCTTCTTACCGGCATCATCACTGCCGTTGGTTACGGCTTTGGTTTTGGCATTGGTTTCTGGATTGAAATTAATAAAAAAAAGTTTCTTTGTAACTTAAAGTGCGTATTTAAAACTTGTCGCTCTTTGATCAATCAAATGACAAAGAGAATACAAAAATTTTGCACCTAGATCAACAAAATAATGATTCTGTAAATTAAGTTATGTTGAAAAGCAAACAGCCAATATTCAAGTTCCATGTTTTTTTTTTGTTTTTTTAGCAGTTCAAGTTCCATGTTTGATTTTTGAAAATCTATGTTCTCCCTGTGCATAGATTTTGATGTTGATTGCTATACAGATAGACCCAAACCAAATGAAAAAAAAAAATGAAGCCTGAAAATTAAGGAAGGAAAAGAAGGCCTCTCTCTTTATTTATTTATTTGAAGACCTCTCCTATTGAGTGGGGCGATAATATACTAAATTTACACACACTACACGAATCCTATGACTCAAACCCAAGACATTCGTAGGGGAAAATGAACCAACGGACTAATTAATTATATTATTGCATCAAATCGTAACTAATTATACCTGCCCTCTCAAAGACTAAACGTAAACGCTTACGTTGAGTGTAAGACTAAGACATTTTATTTGTTCTTTTTAGCAAGTCTAACACAACAAAGACTTTCTTTACTCAAAAAATAAAAGAATAACAACTACCAATTAATTTAGACAAGAGAAACTAATCTTATAAGATTTTAGACGTCTCCGCTCATAGAGCATCCACAATGGGCTCCCTAAACCATCTCATTAGACAAATTTTAGGGAGGAATTGAAAAAATACAACTCCAACCATGCTAAAATAGTGAGATCTCTAAGAGCTTCTAAATCTGAGGAAAGAGAAAGGACTCCTAGTGGCTCCCTATTTTTTAATACTGCTTTATTTAATGAGTATTTCAAACCTTTAATTAATGCTAACTATTTTTTTATATTATTATTTTTAATAGAAATGGACCAATTAAAAAAGAGTTATAGCATTTATGACTCCCTAAATTAGGAGAAAAACTTCCCTGGCACGGTTATGCCAAGATCAGTTATCCACGTCAATGTCTCAGCCCAATGAGATCACGCCAGCTGCTAACAAGGTGTGGTGCGGTTGGCAAACTGTCACATCCATCTTGTGGTTATATTTTACAAATACTTTTAGTTGGGATAAAATCTCCAGGAATACCCTCCCATCCATTCCCGCCTCTAACAAAGAACCCTTCTTTCGTTTACTTTGTTTTTGTCAACTAATAGGAACCCTTCGTGTTCCTAAGCTTTCTCTTCTCAGCACTACTTGGAAGTCGTCGCTCCCTGCTTCATATTCCTCCACACACCTCTTTCTCTCTCTCTCCTCCCCCCCCCCCTCTCTCTCTCTCTCTCCCCAACCCCAATTTTGCGGTTTGATTGTTGTGTCTATGTTATCTTTATGTGGGTATTTATTTTTTTGAATGTTCAAATAACTTTCATGCCTTCTCTGTTCACATATGTTTTTTTTTATTCCTTTTAAATTTTATTGTCTTGCTATATGAAATAGAAACCATGATTATTTGGTAGGTTTTTTATTTGGAGAACGGAATCTGACTGCCAAATGGAAAAGTTAGAAACAAATAAAGAGGAAAAGTTATTCGAAGGTGATGAATTAAGAAAGGGCATGAAGGTGTGTAATGAAGTTGAAGCATATAATCTATGCAACTCTTCTGCATTGAAGAAAGATTTTAACATTCAAAAAGGATATATTTGAAGAGATGCAAAAAATAATATTCGACAATGAGACTATTTGTGTTCAAAGCAAGGGTTTTATGATGACTTTGGCCAAGTGAAGACAGCTCATAAGTTGGATACAAGGACAGGTTGTATGGCTTGAATTCGAATCACTGTGGATGATAAAGTGTGAAAGATAAGTCATATAAATTTAGATCATAATCATGAGTGTGCCAAGCCTGAAGAGAGACAATTTCTCAAATCGGGTAGAAAGATACCTAAAGGTTCATGCAAATGGTATGTCTTCTATGGTTGAAGCAGATATAAGGCCAAATTCGTATTTGGCAAAAGAAGTTGGCGATGCTAAAAATGTCGGGTTTACTAAGAAAGATTGCCTTTGGGTGGGGAGGTTGCATAAAGTTTGATAAATCATTTCAAGCATAAATAAGTTGAGGATCCTAATTTTTTCTTTAGTGTTCAAGTAGATCAGTTTTCTCGCATGATGAATTTTTTTGGAGAGATGGTAGATCAAACTTAGACTATGATTGCTTTGGAGATGTTATATGCTTTGATACTACATTCCGGACCAACAAATACAACTTAATTTGTGCTCCATTTGTGGGAATTAATGGTTGTGCTTTTTTTATTAGATGAAAGCACAAAGTTATTTGTTTGGTTGCTCCAAACTTTTTTTGGAGTCAATGGGAAATAAAAATCTGATAACTATTTTCACAGATGAGGATAAAGCCATAAAAAACGCAATTGAGATTGAATTTGCACAGACATGCCATCGATTATGTACTTGGTATATCGCTAAAAATGCTACACAACCTCTAGCTGGTCTTTACTAATCCAGAGTTCAGCAAGCAGTTCAACAAATGCTTTTATGGTTATTTTAGTGAATCAGAATTTCAACCCACATGGGATAACGTGATTTACACATTCAAGCTTGAGAACCATTCGTAGCTGCAAAAGTTACATTCACTTAGAAAAAAATGGTGCTCTGCTTTCAATTTAGATTATTTCTCAGCTAATATTAGAGCCACCGAAAGGGTTGAGAGCACAAACAACATCTTTCACCAGATTTCTACAAAAACTCATTAACTTCTAAAAAAATAGTGGTCCAGAATATGTTTTTGAAGCAATAAAAAAAGGACATGAAAGAGTTTACAAAATCCATTTTAACTCATTAACTTCTAAAATTTCTTGTTCGTGTAAGTTATTTGAATCCAAGGGATTGTTATGTCGTCATGCCTTGAAAGTGTTTGATTCCAAAAATATCACCAGCCTACCAAGTCAATACATATTGAAGAGATGGACTAAAGGGGTGAAGAAAGAAATTGTGGTGAGCTATGACTTATGTGAATCTTTTCATAAGAAGGAGAAATCTGTCCAATCATTGCGCCTAAGTGAGTTGATGCATGAAGTAAACGATGTTGTTAGTATAGCATCATTCTCTAATTCAGGAACAAGGCTTGTCAAACAAAAGTTAGCAAAGGTTAAGTTGATTCTTGAACCTGATATGGAAACTACTAGGGCAAAGAAATTTTTTAATGACATTGATGACCAAAATGTTCATGATGTCGTCAGTGATAAGCCACTAGTTTTGAATCCCCCTGCTATAAGGGCTAAAGGCATAACTAATACTATGATAAAAAGTAATATGGAGAAGAAAATAAAGAAAGATAAAAGGAAAGATGTAAGAGTGAGAAATTCATCTCAAGTTTCAAGGCCTACCATAGTGGCTGTTAGTAAGAATTCATTTTTTTGAATTATTTTAAACTATATTATTTTTGCTAGCATTATCAATATCATGTGCTAATAATGAATATTTTGTAGGCCAACCTGAGCAAGAAATCATCTGTGGTCCACCTCATTCAACTCATCATAATCCATCCGTCCATCAATTTTGGTGTACTTATTCTTTCTCTTCATTATTTTGATTTTTAATTTTAATATTAATCTCCTAATCTTATATGTTTTTATTAGGATATTTCCAGCCCTATTTTTGGACATCCCAACTTTCGCTTTACAAGCATGCTTCAAGGAAGTGATCAAATGTCTTTTTTGAGTCAGGTATTACATGAGTCATGGAATTAAGAAATCTGATTTTTTTTTTTTCCTAACATGAGATCATGTTATGATGCATTAGGATTCATCAAGAACTTTGAATGAAAATTTCACATATGGACCATCAAGTAATTTAAATCAGGTTTGATTCATGATAATAACTGCAATCTCATGTGGTTAAGTTGTGGTGTAGGATTTGTATTTCAATGGTTTCAACCAATTTCGTGGACGTTAACATTGATATAGGCTGGTTGACAATACGTAGAGATCCTCCTTATAGTTTCTAATCCTAATATGACAAGGCCTTATATTAATTTTCTAATTTTTGATTGAATATCTTATTTGAACAGGGGCCTTCGAAAATTTGATCATTTTGATGTGTAGAGGCCATTGTTACACTTTGCAAAGAAGAATGATGTATATCTTTTGCTAGATAAAATTACACTTATATATATGTCCTGGATAGTGTGCTCCAATTCTTTTTGTTCTATTATTTGGCAAAGGTTACACTTTTGTACAAGGGGAACATTACCACCCATCTTTCATTTTGAAGTGTTATTTGAAGAAAATAATTTTGAATGATTTGAGAATTACATTGCACTTGAAGAAAATGCTGCCTTCAAGAATACATCCAAATAGCTAAATAAAGTATTTCTTATTCGCTTTGTTAGAAATTCGAAACCTTGAAAGAATGCAACAATTTTATTTTTATTCTTTAAAAGCCATTAAAACCAGAAGAAAAAAAAACACAAAAAACAAAGAAACCAACATGGCAATGGATGCTTCAGTTGAGGGAGAAATATCCTAGCAAAAGAAAGCAATTTTCATTCCTAACCAAAAAAGGAGAAATCACGTGGGTTTTTTTATTAGAAGAGAAGAGATTGGAATGGGTGGGAGGGTATTAGGGAGATTTTCTCCCAACTGAAAGTATTCTTAAAATATTAAATGGAAATTTTCATTAAGAAAGAGAATAAAAGATGAAGTCAAAGTTGTTGGCAACTGGCGTGATCTCATTAGGCTAGGACACTGACGTGCATAGTTGACCATGGCATACGTGTGCCACAGAAGTTTTTCTCCTAAATTAGAGAACATGATTGGAGTTTAAATTTTTATAGAGAGCTCCTAAAATGGAGCATTTTTGCTCATCACTTTAACCCATGATGTATGTTCACCTCTCAACACTTGACACTAGTCCATAAGAATAACCAGGGTTACATAAATCAAGGTAAAAAATTAACCATAGTTATGCCTATGGACACATGTCAAGTAGTAAGAAGAATTGCGAGCATGCACCTTGGGTTAAAGTGATGAGCAAAAATATTTCCTTATAAAATAACTTTTATATAGTTTTAGCTAAAATTAACTGAAAAATAGAGAATATGATTGTTGATGCTCCTACCCATTAGTTTCAGATTGAATATTTTAATTTAGTATGTTATTAGAATACGACACCACACGTTCTTACACACATCACCCAATATAAGCTTTCTTGTTTCACTAAAAAATGAAAGGATTTGCAATTCAATGATCCATGTTGCTCATCAATGACTTGTCTATTGAGGGTGCCTGATTCATAGTCTTACCAAATTATCGCTTTTACGATTGGAGCTTGAATAATTATTCTCTACGAAATTGATCCCAATACATAAATCATCCTCCGTTCCGAGGCTTTCTGTATTTTTTTTCTTTTTCCTTTTTAATGAAATAATAAATTGAAGTGACACAATGATAGCTTAGCAGAGGTTCTATTTGGTTGGTGATTATCCATGTCAAAGAACTTCTGAATTGGAATTGCATGACTCAAATTAAACGATTTTTCTTCGGTGCGAATTCGTTTGCTTGCCGTGGTATATTACAAGTGTCCAAGCAGAACCATACTCCTTTTCCCATTTTCTATTAAGATAAATATGTTCACATCACACAACGTCACTCGGGCTCTCTGTTTTCTTGGTCAATTTCAACAGGTCTTTACATACACGCATGTACTTAAGATTACATGCATATACTTAAGATTGGTACCAACAATTTCAAAGGGATGTTGTTCATAATTAAGATGAAACACAACAAAGCAAGTGCCTCTTCCAACCTGAACAAGCTCTTTCTCTTTTTCAGTTTTCTTCTGCAGCATTGTTCTGCCTCTGCTGCTTGTGCCCAAGTGGATCACGCCTCCCTCTTGTCCTTGGCTTTCAAGCTACCATTGAATTGGTCTTCTTCTACTGACTGTTGCTCCTGGGAAGGAGTAAGTTGCCAGAAAGATAACGATGATCACCGTGTCGTTCGTCTATGGCTGCCTTGGAGAAGCTTATCTGGTGTTATCCCTCCATCTATCACCAACCTCACACATCTCACCCACCTTAATCTCTCCCACAATTCCTTCTCTGGTCCTCTCCCAAATGACTTGTTTTCCTCCCTCTCTAGTCTCCAGGTCCTCGACTTGAGCTACAACAGCCTCACCAACCACTTACCGGTGTTCTCTTCCAAAACCACCAGGCTTGAGACTCTAGACTTGTCTAGAAATTTGTTTGACGGTTCAATTGTTGTCCCGGCCGCGGCTGCAGCCACTCTCACCACTTTCAATGTCAGGAAGAACAACTTTGCTGGCTCCAACCCCATCTCTTTTTTCTGCAACAATGGTACCAATCACACTTCCCTCACCATCTTAGACTTGTCCTTCAACAAATTCACTGGCGAAATTCCACCTGGACTCGGAGCATGTTCTAAGCTCCAATTCTTCGGGGCAAGCTTCAATAACCTCTCCGGTTATCTCCCTGGTGAAATTTTCGACCTTGCTGATCTCGAAGAGCTCCATCTGCCTGGCAATTGCCTTTCGGGGCCCATTGGCAGAAGCATTGTGCTCTTAACCAAACTCAAGATCTTGGAGCTCTCCTCAAACAGATTCTCAGGCCCAATCCCAAGCAACATTGGCAAGCTTTCAAGGTTGGAAAAGCTTTTTCTCTCCGTCAACAACTTCACTGGTCATCTACCTCCATCTCTCACCAACTGCCCAAATCTGTCCACCCTGGTTTTGAGGAGCAACAACTTGACTGGTGACATCTCTGCCTTCAATTTCACAACTCTCCCGCGCCTCATCATGCTTGACCTCGGCAACAACAACTTCACTGGTGAGTTACCTCAAAGCCTCTACTCTTGCAAATCACTTAAAGCAATCAGATTAGCCAGCAATCAGCTCACAGGCCAGATATCTCCTGAAATAGTTGCACTAAAGTCCCTCTCCTTCCTCTCTATCTCTATAAACAACCTTACGAATGCCACTGGGGCTATTAGGATTCTAATGGGATGCAAGAGCCTGACCACTCTGGTCTTGACCAAGAATTTTCTGTTTGAGCCTGTGCCTGATGATGAAAGCCTAGCAGAGCTAGATGGGTTCCTTAACCTTAAGGTTTTGGCTCTTGGTGGTTGCCTATTCAGAGGTCAAGTACCCTCCTGGCTTGCCAAGCTTAAAAATCTTCGAGCCTTGGACCTCTCACACAACCTCATAACCGGTTCGGTTCCCGGTTGGTTGGGTTCTCTGCCTAACCTTTTCTACATGGATTTGTCCAATAACCTTTTTGAAGGAGGATTTCCTACTGAGCTCTGTGGGATGCGGGCTTTGACATCGAAAGAGACCAGTGATGATAGTTTTCTGGAGTTTCCTCTCTTTGTGAAGCCCACCAATGCTACCAATCAGTTGTACAAGCAGCTCTCCCACTTCCGCCGAGCCATATATGTGGGCAACAACCTCCTTAATGGTACCATCCCCATTCAGATTGGACAATTGAGGCTTCTTCATGAGCTTGACTTTAGTCACAACAACTTCACCGGCAGCATCCCGGATCAGATATCTAACCTGACCAACTTGGAGAGATTGGATTTCTCCTACAACCATCTCTCTGGTGCAATCCCTGCTTCTCTCAAAAGTCTAAATTTCATGTCTTTCTTCAGTGTGGCATATAATGATCTTAAAGGACTTGTACCATCCGGAGGCCAGTTTGATACTTTCACTACTTCCAGCTTTGAAGGGAATCCAGGATTATGTGGCCCGACAACTGTGCGGCTCACTTGCCCTCCTCAACCGCCACCGCCGCCACCAGTTGGTGGAGGATCTAGCTTCGACAGAAATCTTCTTACTGGCATCATCACTGCCATTGGTTACGGAATTGGTTTTGGCATTGGTTTCTGGATTGAAATTAATAAAAAAAAGTTTCTTTGTAACTTAAAGTGTGTATTTAAAACTTGTTGGTCTTTGGTCAATCAAATGACAAAGAGAATACAAAAATTTTGCACCATAGATCAACAAAATAGTGATTCTGTAAATTAAGTCATATTGAAAAGCAAGCAGCTAATGTTCAAGTTCCATATGTATGATTTCTAAAAATCTATATTCTCCCTGTGCATGGATTTTGATGTTGATTGCTATACAGAACAGATAGACCCAAACCAAATGAAACCTGAAAATTAATGACAAAAAGGGGCCTCTCTTTTTGGACCTTGGGGTTCAAGTTATCGAATAGAAAAGGTTGAAACGAGAAGAAGATGGGATCAAATCGTGACTAATTATACGTAAACGCTTACGTTGAATGTAAGACATTTTATTTGTTCTTTTTACCAAAGATTTTAGACGTCTCTGCTCCTCCCAATAAGTTTCGGATTGAATGTATTAATTTAGTATGCAATTAGAATATGACACCACACGTTCTTACACACATCACCCAATATACGCTTTCTTGTTTCACTAAAATAAATGACTTGTTTCTATATATGGTGACCTATGTTAAATGACTTGTTAATTTCTTAACTAGTACTTAATATAAATCCTTCTTGAAAAAGCTCTCTCTCTCTTGTTTTTTATTTTTTTAGTATAAGCGATAGTCTACTAGAGGGAAGGGGAATTTCTCACACACACACAAATGATATCATGGGAGTTCGAACCTAAGACCTTTTGTCTACAAGTGAATAGCCTTTTCTACTAGGTTAGACTTTGTTGGCCTTGAAAAAGCTCTCTTACAATATCATACTTTAAATGATTAATTTGTGTCTCCATTTGAGACATTGTTAAAAACAAATGGCCAATCGGTCACGGGGTCTACCATAGTGGAAAATAGCCTTGACTTGCAGACTAGTGGTCTCTGATTTGAACCCCCATGACATTGTGATAGTGTGTGTGAGAGAAACCTCCCGTCCTCATGTAGTTTAGACTATCGCTTGTACTAAAAAAAAAAAATTTGTCAATCATCTGAGTTTTTTTTCTTTTCTTTCTACTCCACTTCCAGCAATGTCTCATAAACGACAAGCCCTTGAAATGGGCTGGGCCGACCTATCCTGGCACTGGGTCATTAACGCCCATATGCTTCTTAACCTTCATTTGGGCCTACAGGATAATCAGGCCCACCAGACCTACTCAATTTTATCTTCTCCTTTGCCTCTGCTTCAGTGAATAGCAGCTACTTCCAGAAGTCAATAACAGCTATTCAAATGGGTTTTTGTTGCAAGAGCATCCACCATTTCCAGAGCTTTTGGAAATACAAAAATAGGTGGCTGCCCACAGTCAAGTTTGGTAAGCTCCATTTGCTTCATACGCGAAAATTACTCAATTTATTGTCAATTTCTCTCGTATCTACTCAGTTTCATATGAAAAAAATTTTAAAAAAAAGAAAAAAAAAGAGAAGAGCATGAAGTTTGCTACGTGCAAATTAAATTGGTTTTGCGTTTGGTCTCTTATAGTAGAGAAGAGCATGAAGGTCTGGTTGTAAACGGTAGTATATGGTCTGATGAATTTCAGGGTGAAAAGAGCTCAGATTTTGGGGACACCAATTTGAAGTTGTATTGGGTTCGGCATATCAAGCTAAGAGATGGTTGTTGAGCCATTATTTTTATTTTTATTTTTTAATACCAATTAGCAAGTACCAACTACTGAGTTTCTGTCTTTGGAGGAATCACAATTGGTCAATAGAACAAAGACATCAAGTAAATTAAATGCTGCAGTGATAGATTTTTTTATGTGTTAATCATTCATGTCATGGTCTATGTGACAAACTTCCCAAGAAAATTGACACCCTTTTTGATAGATTTATTATG
This sequence comes from Prunus kanzakura, assembly GCA_020521455.1. Lineage (NCBI taxonomy): Eukaryota > Viridiplantae > Streptophyta > Magnoliopsida > Rosales > Rosaceae > Prunus > Prunus kanzakura. The sequence goes on from BPUM01001050.1 coordinate 157,643, forward strand.
TGTTAGTCATGCTTTTTGGTGTGGTAGTCATTTTTTATGTGATAAAAGTCATTTTTGATGTGCTTGATTTTTGGCTTATGTCTTATTAAACACTTTTTATTGTGATTAATCTGTTCATGCAATGTGACTTCGAGACTCTCTCCTTCTCTCTAGGTCAATGGCTGTTTACTGAGTAGTGTCCAAGTACTTCCATGTTCACAGAAGCTCACACCAGAGCTACATGGTCAAATAATTACAATTATATGTACAGATTGGTACTGATGGTTGCATATGGATGGCGATCATTAAGATGAAAAACAATAAAGCAACCTCCTCCAAGGAGAAGAAGGAGGAGGTGCCAACAACACCCTGCCAAGGACCAAAAACACAGCTTCTTCTCATTTTGGGTCAATGGTTTTTCCTTGTGTTCCTGCCTTCCTTTGCCTCTGCTGCCTGTGACCAAGTGGATCACGAAGCTCTGTTGTCCTTGGCTTCTAAGGTATCATCATCACCACTATTGAATTGGTCTGCTTCCACTGACTGTTGCCTTTGGGAAGGAATACTTTGCAACCAAGATGATCAACGCGTCATCCGTGCATCACTTCCTGGGAGAGGCTTAAGTGGTGTCATATCTCCATATATCACCAACCTCACCTATCTCACCCACCTCAATCTCTCCCAGAATTCCCTCTCAGGTCCTCTCCCAGATGACTTGTTTTCCTCTCTTCATCGCCTCCAGGTCCTTGACTTAAGCTTCAACCATCTCATCGGCCAGTTATCATCCTCCTCCAGCCAAACCACTGCACTTCAGACGGTTGACTTGTCCAGCAATTCATTCAATGGCAGTATCCCATCTTCATTCATTGTCTCCGCTGTATCTGCAGGCACTCTCACCACTTTCAATGCCAGCAACAACAGCTTTACTGGTCCTATACCCCTCTCTGTTTTTTGCAGCAATGGAAACAATCACACTTCCCTCACCATTTTGGACTTGTCCTTCAACAAGTTCACTGGCCCAGTCCCCTCCGGACTTGGGGCATGTTTCAAGCTCCAAGTCTTCCGAACAGGCTTCAATTACCTCTCAGGATCTCTCCCGGATGACATTTATGACGCTGCTAATCTCCAGGAGCTCTCTCTGCCTTTCAATCTTCTCTCGGGAGTCATCAGTGATGGCATCACGCGCCTGAAAAATCTAAAGATCCTATGGCTCGCCTCGAACCAATTCTCTGGACCAATCCCCAGCCATATTGGTGCGCTTTCCAGATTGGAAAGCTTGCTTCTCTACTCCAACAACCACACAGGTCCCTTACCTCCATCACTCACAAACTGTAAAAATCTATCCATCTTGAATTTGAGGTTCAACAACTTAACTGGTGATCTCTCTGCCTTCAATTTCTCTACTCTTCAACACCTTACCACATTGGACCTCGGAAACAATAACTTCACCGGTGAGTTACCACAGAGCCTATACTCTTGCAAATCACTTACAGCTATTAGATTGGCCAGTAATCAGCTCAGAGGGCAAATATTGCCTGAAATAGTTGCACTAAAATCCCTGGCTTATCTCTCCATCTCTTCGAACAACCTAACGAATGTTACCGGGGCTCTTAGAATTCTCATGGGTTGCAAGAATCTGACCACTCTGACCCTTGGCAAGAACTTCGGGTTTGAAACTTTACCAGATTATGACAACATAGTAGAGCCAGATGGATTCCACAATCTTCAGCTTCTTGCTCTGGAGGGTTGCCAATTCACAGGTCAACTGCCCACCTGGCTAGCCAATCTAAAAAATCTTCAAGTCTTGGACCTGGCATTTAACCTTATAACCGGTTCTATTCCCACTTGGTTGGGTAGTCTGCCCAACCTTTTCTACTTAGATTTGTCCCATAACCTGCTTACAGGAGGACTTCCAAATATGCTCTGTGGGTTGCCAGTTTTGACATCAAAAGATGCTGTTGATCAAGTGGAAGGAGGATATCTAGAGTTGCCTATCTTTGTCATGTCCAGCAATGCGAATAATCAGAAATACAAGCAGCTCTCCAAGCTGCCTCCAGCCATATATCTGGGTAGTAACAACCTTAGTGGCAAGATCCCCATTGAGATTGGCCAATTGAAGTTTATTCATGTGTTGGACCTTAGTCATAACAACTTCTCTGGCCGCATCCCGGATCAAATTTCTAACCTCACCAACTTAGAGAGATTGGATCTCTCCCATAACCATCTATCTGGTGAAATCCCTGCTTCTCTCAAAGGTCTGAATTTCCTTTCTTTCTTCAGTGTGGCATACAACGATCTTCAGGGACTTGTACCAACCGGAAGTCAGTTTGATACTTTTACCACCTCCAGCTTTGAAGGAAATCCAGGCTTATGTGGCCCTCCAACTCCAAACCGCTCTTGCCCTCAAAGCCTTCAAAGCCTTCCACCAGTATATCCAGCTTCACAGAGATATAACAGGAAGAAGCTGCTTGTTGCAGTCGTCTTTGTGATATCTTTTTGCATCAGTTTCAGCATTGGTTTTAGAATTGATGCTAAGAAAATTCCATTAGTTGGTAGGTATAGAAAGTATGTATTTAAACCTTCAGGTTTTGACATGAAAATATTTTGATCCAAATGCATGGGAATTCATCAGGTGATATAAGAAAACAAGCAGCAGGGTTAGTTGAATAAAGTGTCTTTGATTTAAGTTATATTGTGTTACTAGAATAAAAGGGTAGAGAGTTTGGCATTGCTGTGCTGTGAAAATAATCGCTGTCAGATTTGCTGTGAGAGAAAGCAGTTTGGCGTTTGGTAAACTTTTTGTTAAAAGTGTTGTTGGTATTGATTTCCTCATAATCAGAAAATGATTGCGGCATAATCATTAAACTCAGCGCCTCTTCAAAACTGATTCCTGCATAATCAGAAAATGAAAGCACCTCATTAGCTGCTTTCTCTTATAGCTTTCTCTCACAGCAATTTTTAACAATAAGTGATTTTCTCATAGTTTACCAAACGGGCTAGACTTCCCAAATTTTTTTTAAAATCACTTATCACCCTAAATAAGCAATGCCAAATGGGCACTAAGAAACTTTGTTTAATAAAAGAAAACGGTGTTAGAGAGGGATTCAATAGAACAAATGTACTAGAGATTAGAGTGATAATTAGTCAGGAATTGAATTGACATATGAAATTCCCTTTTGAGTTTTAGAGTGAGAAAAAGTAAAAGCGATAGAATTCGTCATGTCCGTCAGACTTGAAATAAAATTGGGGTTTTGAGTTTTTAAGTTGGGTTGTGTGTTCTAATTTCTAAAGAAGAAGAGGTTTTTTTTTTTTTTTTTCCTTTTTCTGTGCGCTAATTTTTAATCCTTGGATTGTCTTGTAAATGTGTTAGAGCCCGTTTGGTAACGTTTTCGGAGAATGTTTTTTGAGAATATTTTATGAGAATGAAAACGAAAAAAAAGAATTTGCATTTTCAGGATTCAAAAATGGGTCTGGTAGGTTAATTGGAAAACATATTCAGAAAATAAAAATAGTGAAAACATGTCTGGTAGGTCAATTTGAGAAAAATAATTTGTGAGTTATTTTTCAAGTATAATTTTTGCTAATTTCTATCCAAAAAAATATTGTTTTTAAAAATTCTGATATTTTAAAGACTAAAATTGTTTCAAACAATGAAAAATGTATACTTTGAGAATAATAATGTATAATAAAAATAATTAAAAAAAATTCTAATTTTAGAAAAACCTAGATAATAAAATAATATTATCTTTAGTTTAAAATAAATATGAAATTGAATAATAAATTATGGTTTTATCATAAAATTAATATACACTCGTGAAGCGAAATAAAATAATGAAGTGGAACAAAAAAAAACTGAAAATTGAAAAAAAATATTGACAAATGAAAAAAAGAAAAGAAAAATCAGACCAACCAAAAAAACAGAAGAAGTAACCAATGTGGTTGGTGTGAGTGGTTCGGCACTCTCATTCCTTAAGAGAGGTCAGGGGTTCGATCCCTGCTCTCGTACGGAGTCACCACTTTGGCTAGTACTTTACCCCTTACGGGCCGACCCGGTGTGAGTGGGGATTAGTATGGGTTGTGGTTAAGGCTTAAAGGTGCCACCCATAGTTGGGGCCCATCTAGGACCACCTCATGGTTCAAACCCAAAAAAAAAAAAAAACAGAAGAAAAAAGAACAGGAAAAGAAAAAAGTAAAAAAAAAGAAGAAGATAGCAATCAGACCAAGGCATCGCGGCTGGAGCTGCCGCGCCACCTCCGGACTAGTATATGGCAAGTAGTCTACATACTACTTTTCCCATTTTCTATTAAGGGGCTCTCTGTTTTCTTGGTCAGTGTCAACATGTGTTAACATATACGTATACGCATGTACTTAACATTACACGCATGTACTTAAGATTGGTACCAACAATTTCAATGGGATGATGTTCATAATTAAGATGGAACACAACAAAGCAAGTGCCTCTTCCAACCTGAACAAGCTCTTTCTCTTTTTCAGTTTTCTTCTGCTGCCTTGTTCTGCCTTTGCTGCTTGTGCCCAAGTGGATCGTGCCTCCCTCTTGTCCTTGGCTTTCAGGCCACCATTGAATTGGTCTTCTTCTACTGACTGTTGCTCCTGGGAAGGAGTAAGTTGCCAGCAAGATGACGATGATCACCGTGTCGTTCGTCTATGGCTGCCTTGGAGACGCTTATCTGGTGTTATCTCTCCATCTATCACCAACCTCACACATCTCACCCACCTTAATCTCTCCCACAATTCCTTCTCTGGTCCTCTCCCAAATGACTTGTTTTCCTCCCTCTCTAGTCTCCAGGTCCTCGACTTGAGCTACAACCGCCTCACCAACCACTTACCGGAGTTCTCTTCCAAAACCACCAGGCTTGAGACTCTAGACTTATCTAGAAATTTGTTTAATGGTTCAATTGTTGTCCCGGCCTCGGCTGCAGCCACTCTCACAACTTTCAATGTTAGGAGGAACAACTTTGCTGGCTCCAACCCCATCTCTTTTTTATGCAACAATCGTAGCAATCACACTTCCCTCACCATCTTAAACTTGTCCGCCAACAAATTCACTGGCGAAATTCCACCTGGACTCGGAGCATGTTCCAAGCTCCAAGTATTCCGGGCAGGCTTCAATCACCTCTCTGGTTATCTCCCTGGTGAGATTTTCGACCTTGTTGATCTTGAAGAGCTATATGTGCCTAGCAATCGCCTTTCGGGACACATTGGCAAAGGAATTGTGCTCTTAACCAAACTCAAGATCTTGGAGCTCTCCTCAAACAAATTCTCAGGCCCAATCCCAAGCAACATTGGCAAGCTTTCAAGGTTGGAAAATCTTCTTCTCTCCACTAACAACTTCACAGGTCATCTACCTCCATCTCTCACCAACTGCACAAATCTGTCCACCCTGATTTTGAGGTTCAACCACTTGACTGGAGACGTCTCTGCCTTCAATTTCACAACTCTCCCGCGCCTCACCATGCTTGACCTCGGCAACAACAACTTCACTGGTGAGTTACCTCAAAGCCTCTACTCTTGCAAATCACTTAAAGCAATCAGATTAGCCAGCACTCAGCTCACTGGCCAGATATCTCCTGAAATAGTTGCACTAAAGTCCCTCTCCTTCCTCTCTCTCTCTATAAACAACCTTACAAATGCCACTGGGGCTATTAGGATTCTAATGGGATGCAAGAGCCTGACCACTCTGGTCTTGTCCAAGAATTTTCTGCTTGAGCCTGTGCCTAATGATGAAAACCTAGCAGAGCTAGATGGGTTCCTTAACCTTAAGGTTTTGGCTCTTGGTGGTTGCCTATTCACAGGTCAAGTACCCTCCTGGCTTGCCAAGCTTAAAAATCTTCAAGCCTTGGACCTCTCATATAACCTCATAACTGGTTCGATTCCCGGTTGGTTGGGTTCTCTGCCTAATCTTTTCTACATGGACTTGTCCAATAACATTTTTGAAGGAGGATTTCCCACTGAGCTTTGTGGGATGCCGGCTTTGACATCGAAAGAGACCGGTGATCATAAGGTGCAGGAAGGTTTTCTAGAGTTGCCTCTCTTTGTGAAGCGCACCAATGCTACCAATCAGCAGTACAAGGAGCTCTCCAACTTCCGCCGAGCCATATATGTGGGCAACAACCTCCTTAATGGCACCATCCCCATTCAGATTGGACAATTGAGGCTTCTTCATGTGCTTGACTTCCGTCACAACAACTTCACTGGCAGCATCCCGGATCAGATTTCTAACCTGGCCAACTTGGAGATATTGGATTTCTCCTACAACCATCTCTCTGGTGAAATCCCTGCTTCTCTCAAAAGTCTAAATTTCATGTCTTTCTTCAGTGTGGCATATAATGATCTTCAAGGACTTGTACCATCCGGAGGCCAGTTTGATACTTTTACCACTTCCAGCTTTGAAGGGAATCCAGGATTCTGTGACCAGACAACCGTGCGGTTCACTTATCCTCCTCAACCGCCACCACTGCCACCAGTTGGTGGAGGATCTAGCTTCAACGGAAATCTTCTTACTGGCATCATCACTGCCATTGGTTACGGAATTGGTTTTGGCATTGGTTTCTGGATTGAAATTAATAAAAAAAAGTTTCTGTGTAACTTAAAGTGTGTATTTAAAACTTGTTGCTCTTTGGTAAATCAAATGACAAAGAGAATACAAAATTTTTGCACCATAGATCAACAAAATAGTGACTCTGTAAATTAAGTTATATTGAAAAGTAAGCAGCTAATGTTCAAGTTCCGTGTTTGATTTCTAAGAATCTATATTCTCCCTGTGCATGGATTTTGATGCTGTGCATGGAAAAAAAGGGCCTCTCTTTTTGGACCTTGATGTTGATTGTTATCGAATACAAAAGGTTGAAACTAGACATAAAATACACTGTCAAGAAACGAGAAGAAGATGGGATAAAATCGTAAACGCTTACGTTGAATGTAAGACATTTATTTGTTCTTTTTAGCAAGTCCAGCACAGCAAAGATTTTAGACGTCTCTGCTCTTTCCAATTAGTTTGGGATTGAATGTATTAATTTAGTATGCTATTAGAATACGTTTTCTTACACACATCACCCAATGTACGTTTTCCAATTAGTTCTTACACACATCACTAAAAATTAAAATAAATGACTTGTTTCTATATATGGTGACCTAGCTACGTTAAATGACTTGTTAATTTCTTAACTAGTACTTAATATAAATCCTTCTTGAAAAAGCGCTCTCTCTCTCTCTCTCTCTCTCTCTCTCTCTCTCTCTCTCTTTTATTTTTTATTTTTTTAGTACAAGTGAAGTCTAAACTAGAAGAGAGAGGGACTTCTCACATACACAAATGATGTCATGGGGGTTTGAACCTGAGATCTCTTGTCAGTAAGTTAAGACCCTTTTTCCACTAGGTTAGACCCTGTTGGCCTTGAAAAATCTCTCTTACAATATCATACTTTAAATGATTAATTTGTGTCTCCATTTGAGACATTGTTAAAAAAAAAAAAAAAATTGGCAATTGCCCACAGGATCTACTCTAGTGGAAAAGAGCCTTGACTTGCACACTAGTGGTCTCTGATTTGAACCCTCGTGACACCGTGATAGTGTATGTGTGAGAAACCTCCGTCCTCGTGTAGTTTAGACAATCGCTTGTACTAAAAAAAAATTGATTTTTGTCAATCATCTAAGTTTTTTTTTATTTTCTTTCTACTCCACTTCCAGCAATATCTCATAAACGACAAGCCCGTGAAATGGGTTGGGCCGACCTATCCCGGCACTGGGTCATTAGCGCCCATATGCTTCTTAACCTTCATTTGGGCCTACAGGATAATCTGGCCCACCAGACCCACTCAATTTTATCTTCTCCTTTGCCTCTTCTTCAGTGATGAGCAGCCACTTCCAGAAGTCAATAACAGCTATTCAAATGGGTTTTTGTTGCAAGAGCATCCACTATTTCCAGAGCTTTTGGAAATACAAAAATAGGTGGCCGCCCACAATCAAGTTTGGTAAGCTCCATTTGCTTCAGACTCGAAAATTACTCAATTTATTGTCAATTTCTCTCGTATCTACTCAGTTTCATATGAAAATTAAAATCATACCTTCAATAAAAGTTGGGCAGAAATTGGTATTTATAGCACTTAGTAATGGTGCAAGATTAAAAAAAAAATCTTGATTTTGAAGTTTGCGACGTGCAAATAAAATTGGGTTTGTGTATGGTCTCTTAATCTTATAGTAGAGAAGAGCATGAAGGTCTTTGGTTGTAAACGGTAGTATATGGTCTGATGAATTTCAGGGTGAAAAGAGCTCAGATTTTGGGGACACCCATTTGAAGTTGTATTGGGTTCGGCATATCAAGATAAACGATGGTTGTTGAGCCATTTCCCTCCTCATCTACAAATACTGGTACTTTTCCTCTAGATATTGGGTTCGGCATATCAAGCTAAACCATGGTTGTTGAACCATTATTTTTATTTTTATTTTTTAATACCAAGTAGCAAGTACCAACTACTGAGTTTCTGTCTTTGGAGGAATCACAATTGGTCAATAGAACAAAGACATCAAATAAATTAAATGCTGCTGTGATAGAATTTTTTTATGTGTTAGTCATTCATGTCATGGTCTATGTGACAAACTTCCCAAGAAAATTGACACCCTTTTTGGTAGATTTATTATGTGTTAGTCATGCTTCAGGTGTGGTAGTCATTTTTTATGTGATAAAAGTCATTTTTTATGTGATAAAAGTCATTTTTTATGTGATTGAAGTCATTTTTTATGTGATAAAAGTCATTTTTTATGTGATTAAAGTCATTTTTTATGTCCTTGATTTTTGGCTTATGTCTTATTAAACACTTTTTATGGCTTGATCTGTTTATCCAATGTGACTTCGAGACTCTCTCCTTCTCTCTAGGTCAATGGCTGTTTACTGAGTAGTGTCCAAGTACTTCCGTGTTCACAGAAGCTCACACCAGAGCTACATGGTCAAAACATTACAATTATATGTACAGATTGGTACCGATGGTTGCATATGGATGGCGATCATTAAGATGAAAAACAATAAAGAAACCTCCTCCAAGGAGAAGGAGGAGGTGCCAACAACACCCTGCCAAGGACGAAAAATACAGCTTCTTCTCTTTTTGGGTCAATGGTTTTTCCTTGTGTTGCTGCCTTCCTTTGCCTCTGCTGCCTGTGACCAAGTGGATCACGAAGCTCTGTTGTCCTTGGCTTCTAAGGTATCATCATCACCACCATTGAATTGGTCTGCTTCCACTGACTGTTGCCTTTGGGAAGGAATACTTTGCAACCAAGATGATCAACGCGTCATCCGTGCATCACTTCCTGGGAGAGGCTTAAGTGGTGTCATATCTCCGTATATCACCAACCTCACCTATCTCACCCACCTCAATCTCTCCCGGAATTCCCTCTCAGGTCCTCTCCCAGATGACTTGTTTTCCTCTCTTCATCGCCTCCAGGTCCTTGACTTAAGCTTCAACCATCTCGTCGGCCAGTTATCATCCTCCTCCAGCCAAACCACTGCACTTCAGATGGTTGACTTGTCCAGCAATTCATTCAATGGCACAATCCCATCTTCATTCATTGTCTCTGCTGTATCTGCAGGCACTCTCACCACTTTCAATGTCAGCTACAACAGCTTTACTGGTCCTATACCCCTCTCTGTTTTTTGCAGCAATGGAGACAATCACACTTCCCTCACCATTTTGGACTTGTCCTTCAACAGGTTCACTGGCCTAGTCCCCTCCGGACTTGGGGCATGTTTCAAGCTCCAAGTCTTCCGAACAGGCTTCAATTACCTCTCAGGATCTCTCCCGGATGACATTTATGACGCTGCTAATCTCCAGGAGCTCTCTCTGCCTTTCAATCATCTTTCGGGAGTCATCAGCGATGACATCACGCGCCTGAAAAATCTGAAGATCCTATGGCTCACCTCAAACCAATTCTCTGGACCAATCCCCAGCCATATTGGTACGCTTTCCAGATTGGAAAGCTTGCTTCTCTCCTCCAACTACCTCACCGGTCCCTTACCTCCATCACTCACAAACTGTAAAAATCTATCCATCTTCATTTTGAGTTTCAACAACTTAACTGGAGATCTCTCTGCCTTCAATTTCTCTACTCTTCAACACCTCACCAAATTGGACCTCGGAAACAATAACTTCACGGGTGAGTTACCACAGAGCCTCTACTCTTGCAAATCACTTACAGCTATTAGATTGGCCAGTAATCAACTCAGAGGGCAAATATTGCCTGAAATAGTTGCACTAAAATCCCTGGCTTATCTCTCCATCTCTTCGAACAACCTAATAAATGTTACTGGGGCTCTTAGAATTCTCATGGGTTGCAAGAGTCTGACCGCTCTGACCTTCGGCAAGAACTTTGGGTTTGAAATTTTACCAGATTATGACAACATAGTAGAGCCAGATGGATTCCACAATCTTCAGCTTCTTGCTCTGGATGGTTGCCAATTCACAGGTCAACTGCCCAGCTGGCTAGCCAATCTAAAAAATCTTCAAGTCTTGGACCTGGCGTTTAACCTTATAACCGGTTCTATTCCCACTTGGTTGGGTAGTCTGCCCAACCTTTTCTACATAGATTTGTCCCATAACCTGCTTACAGGAGGACTTCCAAATATGCTCTGTGGGTTGCCAGTTTTGACATCAAAAGAGGCTGTTGATCAAGTGGAAAGAGGATATCTAGAGATGCCTATCTTTGACATGTCCAGCAACGCGAATAATCAGAGATACAATCTGCTCTCCAGCCTCCCCCCAGCCATATATCTGGGTAGTAACAACCTTAGTGGCAAGATCCCCATTGAGATTGGCCAATTGAAATTTATTCATACGTTGGACCTTAGTCATAACAACTTCTCTGGCCGCATCCCAGATCAGATTTCTAACCTCACCAACTTAGAGAGACTGGATCTCTCCCATAACCATCTATCTGGTGACATCCCTGCTTCTCTCAAAGGTCTGAATTTCCTTTCTTTCTTCAGTGTGGCATACAACGATCTTCAGGGACTTGTACCAACCGGAAGTCAGTTTGATACTTTTACCACCTCCAGCTTTGAAGGAAATCCAGGCTTATGTGGCCCTCCAACTCCCAAGCGCTCTTGCCATCAAAGCCCTCAAAGCCCTCCACAAGTACTTGAAGTTACTCAGAGATCTAAGACACAGAGGATTCTTATTGCACTCATCTTTGGGATCTTCTTTGGCATTGGCTTTGGTTTTGGTTTTAGCATGGATGATAAAAGAATTCCAATAATTGGCAGGCGTAGGAAGTAACTAAATAAGTTTATGTGTATAGACCTGATATTTAGGTTTTGATCCATGTATGGGAGTTCATCACATATCAATAAATGGCTTTGCATTTGTCTTTGCCAAAAGAAAGGGATAGATTAGATTTTGAACCGTGTGGAGATCAACAAATGTTTTAGAGATCAATATCTATTCAAATTACTCTCCACATGTGAATTTAACAGAAAATTGAGAAGCGTTTTAGATTAAACTAACCTGATATAACATCCACTTTCCAGAACAAAAATGTATTCTGCTAAAATCCACAATATTTAAGCATTGTGGGAAGTACATGTAATGTAACAATAGAGAATTGGGAAGGAACAATAGAGAATTAACGTGAATAATCTAATAGTCCATGTCAACTCTCTCTAGGTCAAAGGTGTTTAGTATTTCAATTTTGTCACATCTATTTCAATTTGGGCTTTAGAAACTTCTAGGTTCTTGACACGTGCGGTAAATCAGATTTATGAAAAATGAGAGAAAAGCCCAAAAACTATGGCCCGGATCTGATAGGTTAAAACGTTTGTGAAATCTAAATAGCAAATAACTAGCAATGATGCCCGCGCGATGCTGCGGGTTTTAAAACTGTGTAAAATATATATAAAGTTATGAAAATATGTAGGAAAAATGGTACTATTTATATTGACATGGAGATCTAAATAGTGGTATCATGCTTTGTTTAGCAAGTCTAAGTAACAAAAAATAGGATAATAACATGTTTTTTTATGCTGTTTGTCATGTCAAAATATTGGCCATATTTTAATAAATCAAGTAGCAGTCAAAACATCAAAATATCGACAATATTGAGCTGCTCATTGTTCAAAAGAGTTTGGATAGGTCTTTACATATAGTCATGTTCTGCTAAAACCGACTTCATCTACAAAACAAAAGAAACCAAAATAAAGTTAGCATCATGGAGTGGAAGCAATAAAGAGGTATTGAAAAGCCAAAAAAAAAAAAAAACATGGGTTGTAGAGTTCATTACCTAAGATTGAGTTGAGAGATCTAGTAAGCGCAAAGTTACACCTCAAATCACTGCATCCTAGATCAAAATTTTCATGGAAGCCTGAAAATAAATCAGAAGAAAAATATACAGAATTTTATGAAAAGGGCATAATGCGTAACTGCTATTTCTTAATCTAGGTTCCCCTATATACATATATTTCACAATTTCAGCAAGAGAAAAGTAATGTAAATCTGTTTGGAACTGAAAATTAAAAAAAAAAAAATCATTCCTGCATATAAGAATAAGAAAAGAAACTGCGCAATAAAAATATGGCAAAAAGTTTAACCCCATAGGCTCCAACTCAATTTAGTTAACCAAAATAGACGTCTTCCTGAAGAATTGAAGGAAGCACTTGATTCAAAACACCCCTTAAAAAAATTTAATATGATATTACGTTATTTACACGTCATGGATAAACAGATTATTAAGTTATAAAAAAAAAGTCTTGTCACAAAATTTAATCAGCAAATCATAAATCCTAAATTCCAACAAATCACATAATCAAATATAGTCATCTATAATCCAACAAATCATTATCTACACACAAAATCATCAATATTCATCCAATCCAATAAATCATTATCCACAAACAAAATCATCAACATTCATCTAATAACTCATTATAAAAATTTCAACTAACTAAAAATATTAGGCATTATCATCAATTAGGGATTTAGAGTTTAAAAAAGTACTTGAATATGAGCTTTTCTAAACCAATAGATTAAAATAAGAGATGGAGAGGGAAGAGAATTAAAACCTAGGGAAGCAAATCAAGCTCGCAAGCCAAACACATGAGGCTCCAAATGCAGCTTCTAACCTTTTCTGCCATACACATGAATTAATCAAACCAAACAGTCATATCAATTAATCAACAAATCTTTTCTTTTTTTAGAAACAAATTTAACCAAGACAAATGAACATATAGAGAAAGGAAAAGAAGTCCATCACAAAATTTAATCAACAAATCATAAACCCTAAATTCCAACAAATCAAATAATCATACATAGTCATCTAATCCAACAAAACGTGATCCACACACAAAATTATCAATATTAATCCAATCCAATATATCATTATCCACAAAAAAAAAATTCAACATTCATCCAATAACTCATTATAAAAATTTCAACTAATTAAAAATATTAGGAATTATCATCAATTAGGGATTTATAGTTAAAAAATGACTTGAATATGAGCACTAAAACACTCAATCAAAACAATAGACTTAAGTTTTGGAATAAGTCTATTGCATTATATCGTGGAATGGATGCTTACAGCTTTACCATTTGACACACCCTAAGAGAAATATATCACACAAAAACAAAAACCAAATTAAATGGAACCTAAGAAACTGTGAAGCTAATTTCTAGATATTTGTTTACCAAATTTCATACAACAATCCTCCACTTAAACTAATTGTTTACAACAATGCTAAGAATTTTATGCAGATTACATATGCAGTATTTGGCTAATCCATTTCACCAGTAGCCATATATTTAACTAAATAAACTACATCTAAAACCAATGGCAAGCCTTTGTTCAAGCACGACAACAGCAAGGCCAATGGCAAGCCTTTGTTCAAGCACAAACAGTCAACTCCCATTACCAATTCAAAAGCATGTTCAATCCCATCACAGGGGTGAAATATAATCAAAATTAATAAAAGGGAAAGAAATTGAAATACTGTGGAGACGATTAAAAGATGCAAACCTTGTTTCTATTTCAAAGCCCACGAATAGATGTAATTCCGCCATTTTGTTGTTGTAGTACTGCAATGCACACAGTCATCAGTTTCACCCAAGCAACTCTGAGTGCAAAATCAAATCCACCATGAACCAATCCATAAGCTCAAACATAGAACCCAATCAGATGATAAACCATCACACAAAAAGCTTAATTTTGGTCCAAAAGAGCAATTCAAGGATATGGTTCTTACCTGAAATGCTTTGGTGAGGTTGCAAAATCACCTTTGTCCTCATGCTCAAACCCTTCAACAAAAAAAAAAAAAAAAAAAAAAAAGAATGAAAGAAAATTTTCATTTTAATTCCAAGCACATGCAAGAAAGAACAAAGGCACCGAATTTTCAATCCAACATAATTATAAAACAAAGACTCAAACTTTTGCCCTTATGTCCTTGAATTTCCACAGAAACCCAAGTGATTTCAATTTTTTTTAAAAATACTAATGTTATTAAGTGGGTGACCTCAAAATGAAATTTTCTGTGTTTTTTTTCTTGCATTTTCTTAGCAAACAAACAGAGGATATGTAGGTTTCTACATATTTTATACAGTGTTAAATCAGATTTTTTTGTTTGAATGATTTTATATTGAAGCAACCATCTTTACCTTCCAGCTGAGTGACTGGTCGATTAGTTCAGAATATCAGCTCCAAATCATATTTCCTTCTAGATGCAAACATATATTAAGCTCCTAGGGTTCATTATCCACATGCTCGGTAGCTTATAGCAAGTGAACTAATCTCATATTTTAAGATGATGACTAAGACTAACAATGTTTTATTTAAATTGGGTTTCCAAAATAAACAATAATGATTAAGTAATGCTTAAGAACTTAATAAGAACACCTGCAAAATATATCAAAGAAAACACGGTTTAAAAAAGGAAGAAAAAAACAGAAAAATTGGAGAAGAAAACGCATATATCAATATATGAATCAATCAAAATGAAAACAACATGAATTAACAAAAGAGAAATTACATAAACAACAAAAACCATAAATCAAACACAACCCAAAACAATTTTATATAAAATTAAAAAAAGGAAAAACAATCACTATATGAAATATAACTAACAGATCGATAGAATCGGTCAGCCAACAATCGACGAACAATTGGAAGAAACAATAGGCTTTAAAAAGCTTACCCCTCTTAGACGACTATGATCTCTGAGGCCTCTGTCTCTCGCGTGAACGCTGCTTTCTTTCTGGTTTGAGAAGTGAACGCGGGTTTGAGAGGGTAAAGCGGCTTTGGTTTCTCCGAAGAGAAGCGAACAGGGCAAAAGGGCTATGTCGTTGGTCATCAGGGCAAAAATGCCATTTTACTGTTCAGTGTCAACATAATTAAGAGGCAACCAATCAAGCAGGGGCACAAACGTCATTTAACTATTCCTAAGCTACAGTCTATGAACAGTCTAGGAACAGTGAGGCTTCTGGATTCGTTTTAGTATATATATAATTTGCTCGGAATATAGGAATCATAGTTGCATAAGAATACGGGAATTATAAGTGAAATACTAGAAACATAAGAATTATAGATGTATGCAATTAAGGACTCCTTAAGAAACCTACACCTTATAAAAAAAAAAGGCAGACCCCAACAGATATTGGCTAGAGGGTGAAGAGCACAGAGAGATTCTTTCTCGCGGCATTTTCAGGTTTGCTCTATTCTTCTCCTCCATGTCGTTTATTTCTTTTGGTTTTTTCTCTAATTATCAAAGTTGAAACTATGTGTTTCTAATCTTTTTCAACTTTAGTTGAGGAGAGGAAAACCCCCCACCGATTTATCATCTATGAAATTCCCATGGTTTTGTTTTGTTCTCTTTTTTGGTTATGATTTATTACTTCACATGAATGAATAATAAAATTTATTGTTTTATAGATCAATCATATCGATCATGGCTGAACCTCTCAAAGACACCGAACGCATGGCTGACCTGATGCCGGTCCTACTCACCAGAACCAACTATTTTCTCTGGAAACCTTTGTTCATCCGCACTCTAAAGGCCTACGACTTGGACTTGTTCAACATCATGGAAGGAGTCGAGCAGTGTCCACCACAATTCGCGACGAATGAAGAAAGGGACGAAAATCCTGCTTATACCGATTGGATTATGAAGGACCAAACATGCATGGCCGTGATCACTACAACTCTATCAAAATCCATACTCCCCTACACCCTAGGTTGCACAAGCTCCAGAGCTCTGTGGCTAAACTTGGAGATTCGATTCACTACCGCCGCTAAATCTCATTGCTTGCGGCTCAAGGCTCGCATGCAAAGCCTCAAGAAAGGATGGATGCAGTCAATGAAGAAATACCTAAATTTGGCTGAAGAAATTTCCAATGAGCTCGCCGCCACCGGATATCCCCTTGAAGATTGCGATTATGTTGGTCACGTCCTTAGGGGACTTCCATCTCATTATGATGACTTTGTTGCGTGGATGAGGGCTGGAGGGGATATTGCTGTGACTCGAGAAGAATTGCATGGTTTGCTTCTTCAAGGGTCCAGTAGGAGAACTCAGCTTGATTTTATAGTACAAACCCTGCTCATTGTCTGCATTGCTGTGATCATTGATTCATTGTTCTTATTCGTCGTTAGTTAGGGGTTCTCGGTTTTTTCAGTGGAGAGTATTTTCGTTATCATGATTCATTTTTAATTCTTGTTAAACTATTATCATCTATTTAATATGGGATTTCATGCTACTGTTATTAATTAATATAGCCTCTCATGTATGTCAACATACATTTTTTGTCTTATCTATAGAGAATTTTTGTTGAACATAAACGATTATTTTTTATGTGTTTTAAACTCACCAAATTTTTTTTCTTCTCATTTTTATCTTTATTTTTTATTTACATTTTAATAGTGTTCTATGTATTACCAGTGTTTTGGAACATTTTAACCCTTTGAAAAATAAAGGGATGGAAAATGTTTTAGAGGTAATTAAAATCGTCAGGAACTTGAATTTGAATTTGTGTTTCAACCACGCAGTTAACATGTAGTCTATATGAAATCAAAATAATTCTGAACACTAAAACTAATTTTCTGCTGAAGTAAAGTCCTTTTCAGGTATACAAGACCAGGTTTAATCTAACTCTCAAATGTTAGGTAAGATAGGAAAGGCACCAATAGATAATTCATGAAGAACCTAATTTTCCTCATAGGCTATTAGATTATGTAATTGTGACTAGTTTGCAAGTCAAGCAGCCACTACTAACTAAAGCAGGATTCATCAACTGTCCCCTTGCCTTCAAAGTAAACTCTTATCTGATGTGCCAACGGGTTCTAGCTCAGTGAAAAAGGGCATTGACTTGTAGACTTGTGGTCTCAAGTTCGAATCCCCATGGCACTCTTGTAGTGTGTGTGTGTGTGTGAGAGAAATCCCCCTCCTCCTTGTAGTTTAGACTATCGCTTGTATTTTTTTCATTTAAAAAAAGCTTATTTGATGCGTTATATATATACAACTGTCCATGTCAACTCTCTGTCTAGGTCAATGGGTGTTCATTGTGATCCCCAACTTCCATGTCCAAAGAACACCACCATGCCAAACACCAAAAACACAGAGCTTCTTCTCTTCTTGGGTCAATGGGTTTTCCTTGTGCTGCTGCCACCTTGCTTTGCCTCTACTGCCTGTCACCAATTGGATCATGAAGCTCTATTGTGCTTTTCCTTGGCTTTCAAGGTATCATCGCCACCGCCATTGAATTGGTCTGCTTCTGTTGACTGTTGCTCATGGGAAGGCATAAGTTGCTGCCCAGATGATGGTCATCAACGCGTTGTCGGTCTATGGCTTCCTGGAAGAGGCTTAACTAGTCTTCTCCCAAGTGACTTGTTTTCCTCCCTCTCTAATCTCCAGGTCCTTGACTTGAGCTCTAACAACTTCTCTGGCAACATCCCTGATCAGATTTCTAACCTCACCAACTTAGAGAAATTAAATATCTCTCACAACCATCTATCTGGTCAAATCCCTAGTTCTTTCCAGAGTTTGCATTTTCTCTTTTCTTTCAGTGTGCATACAATGATCTTCAGGGACCTATACCATCCGGAGGCCAGTTTCTAAATTTTACCATCTCCAGCTTTGAAAGGAATCCAAGATTATGTGGCCCTCCAACTATGCATCTCTCTTGCCCTCATCCAGAATTACCAGCTCCTCAAAGATCTTACAGATACACCTTAGTATTGAGAACCTCTTGTTTGATTTTCTTATGGGGTTTGTGGCATTAATATTACAACATATTGGGAAGCAGTGCATATTTAGAGCAAAAATTAGTGGGGATTCAGAATAGGAACTCTGGGTTTTCATGTACCAACATTCTGAAAACAAAATGTATTGTACCATAAAACTGTTGATGTGTAAATTGGTTTGATTTACTGTTACTGTTTACAGCTGGAATGTCTAAGTAACAACTTAGATGTATTTTCTGATAGGAGAATTTTGTGTGGCTCAAATGCCTATAGGAAATTGCCAAGTGTCATACACACATTGGTGGTTCAATTTTGTACCTTTGCTAATTTAAATTGTTTGATAAAAGAAGAGAAATATAGCTGAGCTATTTTGCACAACAGCTGATACGGTTTTGTAGAAATATAGTCTTCCAGCTCCTTCTTTCATCTCCTTCCCTTTTCTCCCTAAAATCCAAATCAGTACCTAGTATTCTAACATGGTATCATCGAGCCTGATTCGTTCTTGAATCTGGGTGTCGATTCCGCTGCAGGTATTCGAAGATTTCAACACAAAATCTTCATATCCTAAATCGATTAAGTCTCACATGGCTGGTTCGGTTGGAAGGGAGTCACGAACTCCAATCTTCAATGGAGAAAACTATGAGCTCTGGAGGATTCTTATGAAGATGATGCTCAGATCATATGGAATCTGGGAATTGGTTGAAGAAAGTGTACCAGTTTCAGATCCAAACGGTAAAACGAAGGAGACGGAGACATCGGACAAATCTGCATTGTCTGAGCTCTTGAAGCAAGATGCAAAGGCACTAGATCTCATCCAAGGGGCTGTCTCAGCTAAGCTCTTTCCCAGAATCTCCAATGAAGTGATAGCAAAAGGATCTTGGGATCTGCTACAACAAGAATACAGAGGAGATGAGCGTGTAAGGTCAGTCAAATTTCAAGGTTTGAGACGAGATTTTGAATATACTCGTATACGTGAAGATGAATCTCTAACTGCTTATTTGACTAGACTGTTTGATTTGATAAATGAAATGAAGAGCATGGGTGCTCAAATTAAAACCTCTGAAGGAGAGTTATCTAAGAGTAGAATTGTGCAAAAATTGTTGATAAGTCTTACTAAGACTTATGACCCAATTTGCACGGTCATTGAACATACCAAGGATTTGGATACAATAGAAGTGCAGGAGGTTGTGGCCACCCTGAAGGTGTTCGAGCAAAGGCTTGAGAGACACTCTGAAAATATTGTTGACAAGGAATTTGCTAGAATGAGTATGAAGGGAGCCAACTCCTCATCTTCTACAGGCAACGGTCAATCCAAGAAGAATTGGAAGAATAAAGGAAAGAAATGGGAAGAAAAAACCCAATTCGGGTGGGAAGAATGAAAATTGGAGGAGTGATCAATCTAACAAGAATGATCATAACAAAGAAACTTGCAAACACTATAACAAGTTGCATTATGGTGAATATTGGTTCAAAGATAAAGTCAAGTGTCATCCATGTAGCAAATTTGGTCACATTGCTAAGAATTGCTCTAGCAATATACAGAACAAGGTTGGACCAGTTGCTCACTTTGCAGAGAATCAAACATCGGGGACAACCAACATGTTCTATGCCTCTCACTTGCTGTCAAAGCCAACTGATCTTGGTGCTTGGTATATTGATAGTGGGTGCAGTAACCATATGACAGCTCACGAGTCACTGCTCTCTAACATTGATAGGAGCTTGAAGTGCAAGGTGAAGATGGGAACAAGGGAATTGGTTCAAGCTTCTGGAAAAGGGACCCTTGTAATTGAGCTAAAGGATGGTCCCAGATACATATAAGAAGTGATCATTGTACTGGGCTTAGATGAAAATATTCTAAGTGTTGGACAAATGATTGAGCATGGCTATTGGCTAGTATTTGGTGATTCCATGGTGAATATATATGCTGATAAGGAAATGAAAGAGCTGGTGGCTAATGTTCCAATGACAGGGAATAGATGCTTCCCTATGAAGTTTGAATTCATGAACCCCGTGATGGCAAATAAAGCAGAAGTTGAGGATCACTCATGGAAATGGCACAGAAGATTTGGTCACTTGAACTATGTTAGTTTGAAGATGCTACAAGATAAAGAAATGGTGGTTGGACTTCCTAAGTTGGAAAGTTTTGGAGATGTGTGTGAGGGCTGTGCTACGGGCAAGGCTCACAGATAAGCATTTGACATAACTGAAGTGTGAAGAGCTTCACAACCATTGGAGTTAGTACACTCAGATGCGGGTCACTACAATTGGAGGAAACATATATTTCCTCACTTTCATTGATGATCATACAAGGATGTGTTGGGTGTTCTTCTTGCAACACAAACCAAGTGTTTTCTCAGTGTTCAAAAGATTTAAAGCCATGGTGGAGTTGCAAAGTGGATTTCAGATCAAGAAGCTAAGATCAGACAGAGGTGGTGAATACACTTCAACAGAATTCAACAAGTTCTGTGAAGACTTGGGGCTTGAAAGGCAATTAATATTGGCCTATTCTCCTCAACAAAATGGAGTTGCAGAGAGGAAGAATAGAACCACTATGGAGATGGCTAGAACAATGCTTCATGAAAAGAGAATGCCTGCCAAGTTCTAGGGAGAAGCAGTTAACACTACAGTCTACATTCTCAATAGGTGTCCTACAAGTGCTCTTAAGAACAAGATCCCGTTTGAAGCATTCAGTGGAAGAAAACCTGGAGTAAAGCATATGAGAGTGTTTGGTTCTCTCTGCTATACTCATATTCCATCTCAGCAGAGGCATAAGTTGGAAGAAACTAGTGAGAAAGGAGTCTTTGTTGGATATGGAACCTGTTAGAAAGGGTACATGGTGTTTAACCTGAGAACTTAGAAAGTAATTGTGTTAAGAAGTGTGATATTTGATGAGAAAT
>BPUM01001051.1:0-187306 GCA_020521455.1 Prunus kanzakura
CAGTTTTTTTTCACATGGAGTGGGCAAGTGAGCGAAAGCAAACATTTTGTTGATTGTTGATTCTACGTATTTTAGTTCACTTGTTTTTAGTGATTTGAGGCCCTGATCAACATTTGCAGGTTGGTGTTTATGTAAAACTATTTCTTAAGCTTAAAGTTCCTCCTTCCATTTCCATATATATTCTTGTTTTGAGTACGTAGTTTCTATGTAAAAGGCCCTAGAGGATTTAATCAAGTACTTCTTGTTGAATAGACATTTATGCAGGAGACTAACAGGGAATATTGGATTCTGATGAAGATGCGGAACATACATTTAGAAATAATATTTATGTTAAATGAATATCACCTCTCTAATGCATACTTGGATATCTGGAAAATAGTACGAAGACAACTTCGACGAGATGAAGATCTTGCTGTGGAGAATATCTTCTCTATTCTTCCCTTAGAAGTTCAATACATTATCAAGCGCCATCTCTTCTTGGCTAAACTAAAGACAGTATGTTTCTTTGTCTACCAAAAAAAGTACTGAAAAATCAACACCACCTCTCTCTCTCTCTCACACACACACAATAATTATCGTCCATATTAGTAAAACGATTTTGTAGCTTATTGGATATTGTATCGATGTCTTTATGTTTCTTACATGTACTTCATCTTAGGTGCCAATGCTTCAAGATGTAGACCAAAAAGTCTGATCCTTAATTTTAGGCTATATTTGGTAACTAGGATTTGATTGAATTAGAAAGTATAATTGAATTGCATTGGACTGGACGATAAGTATCCTTCATTAGCTCTAGTGCTCTGGATTTGTGTTGTGGCTCCCGGGTCTTGGGTCTTGGGTCTAAGATTAAAGGGTTGGAATAGTGGGATTATAAATTCCACATTTTTGGTAGACTAAATTATCCTATAAAAATGCACGTAATGAGATTATAATGGAATTATCTTTTATCATATCTACATTCATTTTTAACACCAAAATGACATTGGATTAAGTTTGTCCAATACTACAACGTCACCTACTCACCAAACGAGGCCTGAAGGTTTATTAGGATGGACACGGTCTTCCGACGATTGTATGAATTTATCCTTTGTTTATGTCATACACTCAATTTATTTTCTTTCTATTTCGTTAGCCTAAGGCCACAAGAGACACAATCAGGCTCGGGACAGCAAATGAAAGCCACATCAAGGCCGACACTTAAAAACAGTAGATTATTATAAATAAACCCAATCCTAGACATGTATTTATAAAAAAACCCACACACTATTTAAACATAGAAACACACCTAAAATCAACCCTAAAGTCAACAATTGTATATTTTTTGGGTGTGTTTATAAATGGGTTTTGAGTGTTGTGTAATGATGAGTTTTGGGTGTGTTTATAAAGTGTTTTGGATGTTGGGTTTTTTTATAATTTCAGCCCCCATTTTGGGTGTTTTAGTGAAACTCCCTAAAAACAGTAGCCACCATCAAGGCCCAAAAATTGCCAAGCTTTAAAAAGTTTTTTTTTTTTAATTTTTAAACGACATTTCCTATTGAGAATGACTATTATATACTAAACTCACACACACATAACACGGAAACTAGGACATGAACCCAATACCTTATCTGGTGGAGCAATTGCTCTACACTAGTGGGTTCCTTGCAGCTTTACAAAGTTTTAATGGTCAAAAACTGACCTGGTAATTAAGTAATTTAGTTTATTTAACACAATAAAGTTTTAAATACACTGCCTACTCCAAAAAGGAATTAATTTAAGTCAATGTGATTGTCAACTACAATCCATTTGGATGAGGGAAAACAATTCGGAATTTAGCCAAAAGTCGGGATTTTAAGAGGAGAAATTAACAATTCCCTTGCTTGGCAAGTTAAGCGTGAAATTGATTAAATGATGCGTGGAAAAATCGTGAAAATTGGAATATCAGAGTTTAATTTCCATCAAAATAGGTGTCATTTCACAATTTCCATAGTGTCATTTACAAAATTCGACATACATAAATCCAAACACTGAAATCTTCAATTGCCAGAAATTGAAATGATGGAAATCAAAATTCCGTTATTTTAAAATTTTATGTAATTTTCAATTTCTTCATCCAAACAGAGGGTGTTTGGAGTGTTTGCTGATTGAAATGAAAGTTTTGAGCTGACTTTCAACTTTCAAGCGCTTGGTATGTGAAATGTACATATAGTTTGAATTTCTTTGATCACCTGGAGAACTCTGGCACGTCTCATTGTGGAGGCTAGAGGAGCTGGTGCCCCAACTCGCACGCAGGACCCCAAACTCAAACATTTCATTTTCTCATCTACTCTTCTGTTCCAGCTATTTTATTTGAGCTTGAGAAGGACAACGTTGTTTTTCCATTGAAAGTCAACCCAAAAGTTCAACTTTTCAAGTCCTTTCCCCAAATCATGAGAACTAAGCAGATGTTCAGAGTTTCCACACAAACAATAAGTCACCTGAGTTTACTTGGAGATGTCAGATTTGTGAGTAATTTTTTTATTATTATTATACAATCAATCTTGACCAAGGGACAATCGAATACAAAATTTCGAATGTATAAGTAAATACTCTTAACCCCTTAAATTCCATACATTTACAATTAAAAAGCGCGTGTGTGGTACATTTATCTCTGACTTTTGTTCTCTAACTGCAAATTTCATTTCTCAAAAATTTTGGTCAACTATAGCAATGCCGTAATATGAACGTGACCTCTACTATTTGAAAAAAGAACAATTTAGAATTTTGAAAATAGGCAAAGTCATGATGCAGAAAAACGTGTCAAGGATTAAAAACAAAGGATGATATGGATTGACCATCGTAATCATCTCCAACTGCGCTGCCCTTTTCATGCAGTTCATATATACAAAATCTTCAACTCCTCCTAGAAGAATTTTAATTTTATGACAAGACAAATGTTGAAACTCATAGCTTACATATTTATTTAATATATTGACATTGCCCCACAACGAATTTTCAGTTTTGAAAGTGTTGATTATAATTTTATTATCAACGGCATCATAGGTGTATCTCTAAGTCTAACAAAATTTTGAATCTCATGATGTAAGAGCATCCGCAATGGGCTCCCTAAACCACCTCCCTAGATAAATTTTAGGGAGGAATTGTAAAAATGCAACTCCAACCATGCTCCCTATCCACCTCCTAAAATAGGGAGTCCTCTAGGAGCTCCTAAATCTGAGGAGAGAGAAAGGACTCTTAGTGGCTCCCTATAATTTAATGCTGCCTTATTTAATGAGTATTTCAAACCTTTATTTAATGCTAACTATTTTTTATTTTATTTTTTAATAGAGATGGACCAATCAAAAAAGAGTTATAGCATTTATGACTCTCCAAATTAGGGAGTATGGTTGGAGTTGAAATTTTTTAGAGAGCTCCTAAAATAGCTTTCTTATATTTTTAGCTAAATTTTAGCTAAGAAATAGAGAGCATCATTGCGGATGCTCTAACAATATCTCTGATGGACTCCCAAATGACCTTTTACATTAAAATTTGGAGAGAAGTTGGAAATTTAATCTCAACCATACTTTATATCTGTCTCCAAAAATATTTTGAATTTCAATTTCAACCATGCTTGTTTAATGAGCTCCTAAAAAATTTATAGTCTTTTTAGCTAAGATTTAACTTGAAAATAAGGAGTATCATTTGAAAGAGTTCAATTTTCATGTGCCAACCCTGTTTGGTAACAGGGACTCCAATTGAAATGCGTTGAGGGAAAAGGAAAAAAAAGACCACTTAAAATAGTAAAAACCTTTTACTTTTACACCTAAGTTCTAACCATAAACGGCGCAATATGGAAGGGAGTCATATTCAGCTAATACCTAAACCAATATGCTTTTCCAGGTCTTTGGAATGGCTCAGAAAAAGGTGTTGATTATGATGTATGTAGAAGTTCAAACCCATGAAATGTAGGGATAGAAAAAGCTAGGCGGTTTCTATTTTCCAGATTTGGTAAAGAGAAGCAGGGCTGAGGGTGACTTCATGCTTCAAATCGAGAACCCTTTAGGTTGAAATTGAACTAAACATTAGGTTATGCATCAACAACTCCATTTCCTAAATACTAAAGATTCAAAGGTTTCATTTTTCTGTCGCAGTGTGACTGTGTATGATGTTGACTTACATCATAAAGCGAAAGTGAAGAAGACAGAACCTGGGGTGGGTTTGGCCCCATGAGGATCAACATATTTATTCAACTTCAGGACAAGAATCACAGACTCTTTGTCCCAACAACTCTGTTTTCTTTCCTTTGTCAGAGAATCATGACAACAGTGGTTGAAGTAATCTAAGTTGCTTTTGTTGGCTACAACAAAGACTTGTGATACATGCAATCACATGAAAATTGCGCGTTTAGGTAAAATCGGGTATATTTTTGGTCTACGAGGGTTCGAACATAGGAATTGAGTTTACAGTTCGCTTCATGATGACTCTTTTCATTCGAGTTGAAATCTCAATTCTTAGTTTCACACAATGCTCTTAGAACTTGGAAGAAGCAAAAGGGTTACTATTTTGTAATTACATATGTGCCAAAACAAGAACTCCAAACCTTGACATGGAAATCAGCTGTCTCTGGTGGAGCCTAATGGGTATGCTTACAAAGGTTAAGGGAGAAAATGGTAGAAATGAAACAATGTATGGCAAAGTTATCCAACCCTTCTGTGAATGACTTTTTCTATTTGCAGTTTTAATGTTTATTTACACCGATGATCGCCATATTCTTCCCTCCAACGATATAACAATGATCGAAACATCATCATGGTACCGCCGGCGTTCCCCTTGCGGAATGTCAAGCAACTCATGGAAGGCCATTCCTGCAAAACCGCAATATACACATTAAGCTTTATAGTTTCATAAAATAGTCACATCTTTAGAACTTGTTCACCGAGACAAAAAGGCTTACCAGCTTTCTTTGCTGCTCGAAACAACACTTCTTCGATGAGATGTTGTGCAGGATCTCCTTCAGGAAACGAAGAGATGAACAACTCAACTTCAGAGACAG
Organism: Prunus kanzakura; assembly: GCA_020521455.1. Lineage (NCBI taxonomy): Eukaryota > Viridiplantae > Streptophyta > Magnoliopsida > Rosales > Rosaceae > Prunus > Prunus kanzakura. Next base: position 5,012 of record BPUM01001051.1, read on the forward strand.
CTTCTTCATTGGTGAAGTATTGGTAGAGTCCATCAGAAGACAATATTAAGAGTCTGTCTCTTCGGCTGAGTTTGTGGTGGTAGACTGATGGTATACAAGTGAGGTAGGGAGCAGTTCCAACGTAGTTGAGCCTAAACATCTCTAGCAAAGCATCATTCCATTTTGGCTGCAACAAAACCAAACCAGATGTTAATGGTTATTCAAAAATAGGCAACAATATGCACAAACAATTGAAATTATAAGATCACAGCTGACAAATATATCACATTTTGTGAACAAGAGCAATTCTCATTCATGTGACATTTATCAAGTAATGAACTCGTTGAGGTTCCTCATACCTGTTTGAGAAAGCCAGCTCCGAAGGCCCGAGTGACCTTCAAATAACCTTTCACTCTGTCATTCATTATTGCAGAAGCATCATCAGGATGTTCATTCTTTATTCTTTGAACTTCCTGAGATTTGAAGAACTTGAGTTTAGTCTCAAAATAAACCATCAAAACAGAGAATATAAGCACAAAAAAGCACTCTTCTTTGTAGAGAGGGGTTTGAGACAAGAAATATTACCTCTTTCACGTATGTGCTGTGATCCATTGTGAGCTGAAGTGCAGTCAAATTATTCAAACTGTAACTTTCATCAGCATTTGATGAATCAAGATCATCTGAAGGCTCTTCACTAATCCTTTCCAAGTTCCGCCTCATGTTGGTTTCGGCTTTCCGAGCTAAAACCGCCCTACTATCCCCAACATTCATCAAGTAAACATCATCTCCCTTCATCAACATCACCAAAACACAAGAACCCATCAGAGCCAACTCAGGATTCTCTGTCACCATCTTATCTGCAATATCCAAAAATGCATCCTCTGTTTTTTTCAGGGCCTCTGAAAGAGCTTGAAGAACATCTTTAGGATCAGCAGACGCCACACCATTTGACACTGGACGTTTCAAATTCTCCTTTAGCTTCCTATCAAGCTCTGGCCTTTCTCTATCCCATTCACACTTCCACCGCCTCTGAGTCTCCTCAAGCTTATTTCCCAACCCATTGCTCTGTTTTATCTTTGAATTAGCATCTGCATTAATATCCCCATTTTCTAATGCATAATTCTCCCCATGAACCATCCGGTTACTCATCTGGGGCCGATCAATTTCCTTTAAGGAACCCGAATCCAGGTAGGAATTCGATGATTTTACTGCCGATGATTCGGTTTCCATTTCCATTTCGAACTTGTCATTCCAGAGCAACCCTTTGAGTTCCTTGTGCACAGCAGAGTAAAGATTAGAAAGTAAATAATCAGGGGCATCAGGGCCATTAAACCCATCATAAATCCCCACAAAAACCCAGCCATGCTCCTCTGAAACCACAACATGAACTCGATCCTCACCCGCTTTCCCTTGCGCCCAATGAAGATTTTGGCTCCCCATTGAGTAATCTCCACTGCAATCTTCATTCTCATTGCTCAAACTCACATGGCTGCTCAAATTAGTGCTACTCGGAGTCGCATTCCCACCACCCATCTTCTCCGAATCCGATTCTTTGACCGATACGCCTCCTTTTACCGGCGCAACACTCGATTTCTGCCCACGACTCACAGCACTTGAAATCGCTCTTCTTATAATCTTCATCAAGCCCCTTCTTTTGAGTTTGGTTTCAATCCCAAATGAGAGACTTCTCTCTAATCTCTCGCACTCTTTCTCAATCGGACCCGAATACAGCCCACGATCAATCGGACCCGATAAGTACCCTCGCTCTATGGGGCCCGATAAGAACCCTCTCTCGATCGGACCCGAACTCGCAACTCCCTGGTACGACTTCCGGGGCACCGGCTGCAGAGGTATGGAAGCGAACGAGGTCGAGCTCTCGAACCTCGCCGCTCGGTCGCAGCCGGCGCTGTACGGATAGAGATCGCAGAGAGAAGTGGAGAGAGGAGTGAATGTGTTGGCGCTGACTGAGGCTCCGGAGATTGATCGGAATGTCGTCGTCGGCGGGTTCGGGTCGTCCGACGAAACCTTCGAGGACGACGTTTGGGAGTCCGGCCGGAAGTAGCAAAACGAATGGCCAAAACCCTCGTCGAGTGGGTCCGGTACGCCGACGGAGTTGTCGTGTCGCTGGGATATTTCTCCGGCGGTGCAGAAACAGCGACCAGCTTTTGCGACGCGGTTTCCCATTCGAAATGAGAAAACGAAAAAAAAAAATGAAGGAAAGAATTGGGTTTTGTTGATTGGAGTGTTTGAAGGTGTTAAATTTGACTGTTCATGGCTCTCGGCGCAATTAGCAACTCAAACGGAGGAGGGAATGAGGGAAGTCACAAATAAATGGTTTTTGTTCTGTGAAGAGAGAGAGAGAGAAGGAGGGAGAGAGAGAAAGAGTTGACTTTTTGAATGTGGGATTTCAGTTTCTTTGTTAACTTATTTATTACTTTTCTAAAATGGTGTTTAATTTAATATAAAATGGGTTTGAATTTATTTTAATCATTTTAAGAGGGGGTTGACTATGAGTTGGGGGTGTGGCTTGAGTAAAAGCGTGTGGGGTTTGAGTAGAAACTTGTGATTAATTAATGGGTTTTTCCAAAAAGTCAACAACCCAAACAAAGGTAATTCATGCAGCTGATTGTGAGCTTCTGTCACTCTGCATCACAATCCGCTAAACATCATGCATTGGCTGGCATGGAGGGAATGACTTTGTGGTTTAATTTTTATTATTTTTTTAAATTTTATTTGTAATTCTTGTTTCGTTTCGCGACTTAACGTGCAATTTCTCACTTATATTTTTATAATGAAAAAGTATATGACGACATTTTTTGAAATACTGATAACATCTGATTTGTTATTGGTGTCACTAATTTTCATCCTTGTTAAAGAAGGATTCGAGTCCAAATTTGTAATGGTTATTCGTTGATTTGGTAAGATTCAAACTTAAGAAAGGGTTAAAAAGGATCTTTAACAAGATAATATTAGGAAGAAGATTAATATGAACATTAAAAAGATGAATAGAGAATGTGATTCCCTGAAAAAAGTAAGATTTTAAATCAAAAAAAAATTCGAAGCAGTCATTCGAATTCTTATGTAGCAAGTACAGCCCCATGTTTCCATTCATCATTCATGCTAAAGTCATACGTTTTTATTTTTGAAGTTCTTATAATGAAGCGACGGAGTTGACTTTGTTGCAAGTGGGAATTTGACATTTGGGTACTTTTTGTTGGAGATGAGATTAATTAGCATGGATCTTGTATCCCAAAATCTGACAACCAAACAAAAAGAATAAAGCAAGTGACAAGCTTTGCCAGAAGCATATTAGAATTTAGAATATTATTATTTATATAAATGTAAGGATTTTGCCATTTGGTGCTTTTATCCCTGGCCATATGCAATCCCATTCCCATGGTTTCCTTGTTCTTATCGAAATTGGTCGTGCATATTTTTTTTTTTTAGTGTTTCAAATTAAATGTCAATCAATTAAATATTCGAATATCCAAATTAACATGGGTGCCATTTCTTTAGAAATGTATAATCTGAAGCTATTAACAATTAATTTGGAATGGAAAATCTACTCTCTCATTCATTGTTTGTGCAAATAACAAGCATCACATAGGCTTCTGAATAATTATGCATGGTGCTATTTTAGGGAATTAGTTAGTTTTATAAAGTTAAATTACTAACTAGGCTATTCCAAATATGCGTCTTTTGGGAGAAGAAAAATCCCCCAAAACATTAATTTCAAATGATTCATCTTGTTTCAAATTCGTTTCGGATATATGATATCTTGTTATTTCAAATGCGTTATATTTAAACTTTTTATTGTGGCATTAACGCATATATTAGCTTTTCACTTTATAACTCACCGGTAAGATATAGGCTTTTCACTCTAGAACTTATTACCGGTAAGATTAGTTAAAGCCACAATTCAAAGTCAAACATTTTTTTGATCATGCAATCTAAATGGATTCTTACAACTTGTTCACTTTGAAATCCAGATATTGCTTATGGGAATCCATTTGTTTTGTTTCTTTTTTTCTCCTTTGAAAGCAAAAAAGAAAAAAAAATCCTAAATGGGCTGAACTGATCACTGTATCAGAAAACAAATTTATGGGCAGCCCATGATGATCCTGCAACATAAATATCAAAATTTTATATTATTGCTAGATAGACGAGAAAATTAGCCCAAAAGCTTGCGTGCGAATAAGACCAATCAAATGCATTCAAGCGCTTTTAAGGGAAGCACACATCAATTAAGTAGACATTACATCACAAAAAAAGGGAAGCACATACCACACACACCTTGGCTGACTATTATTAATTCTTCTTGTTTTCCTATCTTAGCACATTTTGCCTAATCAGTCATAAAAATTGAGGAATGATCCTTCAAATTTTATAACAAGTTACATATCTTTCGGTGTTTGAACATTCCTATGATACGCATGTCATGTCATTCGAACTAAAATGCGTTCGTCCTTCACTAGTCACAAAAATAAAAATTTAGGAATGATTTTAGGTATTCGTTTGTAGTAACCAAATCATTAGCTAGAATGGAGCGTCCGCCCCCTTATATCCAAGGTCGAACAACCCCTCTCATAGATTCGAGAAGTTTAGCATTGTAAAATTAAAAATAAATAAAAAATAAAAAAATCTTCGAATGCATTTGAAAATGTTAATTGGTACTACTAGAGAAAGAGTTGGCGGGTAAAGTGGGAAGAAGAGTAACTAATTAAGGAATGAACGTAAAGACCAGACAAGTAAAATGAGACCCCAACCCGAAAACAGAGGTGGGTGGGGGGCTGAGTTTCCCAATACTTTAGGGGGTCTTCAATTTTTACTTGATTCTCTCATCTAACCTGCTTTTCAACCTACGGACAAACAAACACGAAAGCTTCTCCAGTTCTTGTCCTAAACGTTCATATGGGTGGCTGCTGCGATGAGGCTGGGGGACTCTGTTTTAGCTCACGGTTTTGAATTATTCATTCAATGGTATGAAATATGATTAATAATGATAATTACTCCTTACCCTTTTGTTTTTTTACATTTATTTTATATGATTTTTGTTGTGGGATCAATTTTAAAGGGCTGAGAAGTTGAATATATATTTTTTCATTCCTGAATTCCATGTATTTCAAACTTAAAATCATCTGGGAAATATTGAATTTTTCTGAAAACTAATTTAGAATCTAGATGCATCTTTAGTTTCACGTAATCAAGTACCCTCTATGAGCATCAACCAAACTCAGATTAGGGGAATGCCTTATGAAAACAATTAAAAGGAAATTTGCTGCTTTAATTTGTTGTTTGGGGTACAGAATAGATTACATGGGCCCTGACCTCCTTGATGGCTAAATATAAGCACGGAATTGTTAATACCTTGAACTGAAACTCTCTCTCGCTCTCTGTCTAGATGTCAAGCATTTTGTATTTGATACATAGTGTTCACTATTATTGTGCCCAATTCAAAATATACAATGGAATTCCTTCATATCTGCTTGTAACTTGGATCAGGTTTGAAGCTTGAAGCTGAAGCTATTGGTCTCAGTCCGAGAGTAGGGTTTGGGAGGTGAATTTCATCGACCATGGGGAAGAATTTGCGAGACAAAAACTCTAACAATCCATCAGGGAATGAGCATTCAGCAGGGTGCGTGTGGGGCCTACTTCATATTATGAAGTATCACCACTGGCATTATGTCAAGAAAAGACTTGTGCACAAGAGGCATCGCTGGAACAAGCATGCTGCGGGTAAGTAAAGTGGCTCTGTATGTATATTTAGTGTGTGAAAACTTGGTGCTGGAAGTTATGACCGTGCCATGGGAGGTGAAAACTTTGGTCTGCTTTACTGCAGGAGTTGGAGATCCCGAAAACGATGCAAATGCCTCTACGCAAGATGCCTCTATGCAAGAAGAAAATGATGCTAAGATTGACAAATCTACTGTAAGTTTGAGCAAAATAACTTTTGGTAGCATGCATTTAGTTTCATTTGAATAAGTGAATAAACGAAAGCATCCTTTGGTTTGAAATTTATCAGGATGAAGGAAAGATGAGGCAGTCCATTCCTACAGTCAAGAATGTCAAGGCCCGAATAAAAGCACGGATTGCTGGAGAGATATCGAAGAAGAAGGGACGACATAACCGGAGTTCAAGCTGTCCTGCAAGATCACAATTGAAGCGAACTGAATCAATGCATCGTTTGGAACCACCGTCTCACCTGGATCCAATTGCTGACATGGTATTGAATGAGGGAAGTCCTAGAATTGTTCACCAAAACAATAAAAACTCTGCTGCTGCAAGCAAACCAGAATCACTGCCCACGACATCCTACGAAGAACCAACTAGTGGCAACAACAATTGTGGAGAGAGTTGCCCAATAGTTCTTGGAGATCACAAAGTGCATGACGAGGTTGATGAGAATCAACAGGATCACACACTTATTCAAGATAAGCTAGACGATAACACGATGCAAGATATGCTAGAGCAGAAGTTGATACATGTAAAAGAACTCGATGCAGATGCTTCCCTACACCATCTAAAGGAGTATCTGGAGGCTTTGGATATAATCAATGTAAACAAGGAGTTATTAGTAAAAATCTTACATGATCCAGGCTCTCCTTTGGCCCAGCACTTCCATAATCAGCAAGCAGTCAGTGCAAAAACGAGTTTAAGTAAGTCAGAGTCATTCCCTGTACCTGGCCCTTCAGACAGAAGAGGTTCTGAGCCTATCAAGCTCAAGCACAAGCATGAGTTGATAAGGTCTCCTGCAAAAGAAGAAAGTAAGTCGAAAATTGGTAGTCAAGCACAAAAGTTAGCATGGTCTACTTCTTTGAAATATGTTGGTGAACGGTCAATGCCATCGATCAATGAGTACAGTGAAGATGGAATTCTAAAGCTAAACCAAGCAATTGCTGATAATTCTTATTCTGGTTCTGCCGTTAATGAAATGGCAATTAAGCGTTTTAAGGATCTTAGACATAAAATAAAGCATGTAATCAAGGAGAGCAGAAAAGAGAGACATGTGATTACTATGGATGCCCTCCTTCACAAGATTCCTCATGGCCAAAAGCTTACTAAAGAATTGGAGCAGGAGATCGATGACCATTCGAAGGACCTTGCAATGAGTGTAGAAGGTAAAGACAGTCCAGGAAGCAGTTATGAAAGCGATCATTCGGTTTCTTCCCTCAAGAAAAAGAAACAGCGCCACATGAGAAGAGCATCTTCCCTCAATGCATCACTTGACAGGTACTGTCAGTTGTATGAGACTAGTTGCAGCAGAGAAGCCAAAGGCCATACATCTGAGAGATTGAAATTAAGAAAAGAAAGGGTAGACTCACCTTTGCAGCCTGTTCCGAAAACGCTCGGGAGGATTTTTTCCTTACCTGAAATTAAATCATACAAGTATCAGAGTGAGGAATCTTCTGATGTTTTTTCTTCTGGAGCTCCAACCAGGTTTGCTGTGGATGGCAGGGCAAGCAGAAGAAGTAGCTTTGATGAACAAAATAGTCCATACATCCCTATAGGTTCAGAAAATCATTTGCAGCTAGATGCTCCTGTAGAAAGTAAGACAGAAAACTTGGCTGAAGTTGGTGAGTTCAAGGTGCCATCAACATCAGTTGCAAACAATGAGGCAAGTGCTCCGGTGGATTCGATTTTTGATGATATTGGAAACCTAACAGCAGGGAACAGTGTTTCTTATGAGGAACAAAATGTTGGGCCTAGAAGCGAGTCCATTATTAATCATGCAGATCCCTTTCCAATCTCTGTGCCTGAATTCACTGTTTCCCTATCTGAAGGTTTGTGTTTTCAATTTTCATCAATAGCTTTTACTTCAATGTTTACATCATCTCAAACCAAGTGCATGCATTCTTCAAAACTTTAAATTTTTGTTTGCTCTAACAACCAGTATGTTTTAAGAATCTGTAAGCGTCTGTTTGGATTGAAGGATTTGGATTTGACAACAAGGCTGAATTTGCTACAAAAACAAGAACTGGATTAGATTGAATGTATTTTGAAAGAAGTAGACGTAGTACATTTGAAATGGATTTGAAATGACTACATATAAGGAATCATTTGAAATCTATTCGCTTTTTTTCCTTTCTTTCTTGTCCAAATCTTGGCATACATGGATTGTAATAGTCTATGCAAACAATTTTACCTTATAATGTCATCTAAATCCATAGATTTGGAATCCCTCAATCCAAATGGGGGAATTATCAGATTATTAGTCTTTAAATCTTGGCACTTAATGATCAAACAATCATTTTGCAGTGTAGAAATGTTATTTGCATTAATTAGATTTCCCATTTAAACTATTCTCATATTTTCTTTCATCGATCAAAAACTTGTGACCTTTGGGGCTGAAATGGATCATGCTTTGGATATTGGTTTTATAGGAGCAGAAATGAAATTAAAGCCTAGAGATGGACTAGAGAACTTGGCCAAGCAAAGGGAAGAGCCTGTTCTTGATACCCCTAAGGTGGTTCACAGTGGACTGGATACAGAGAAAACACAGAGTCACAGCAGGCATTTGAGTTATGACATGTCTCATCTTCAAGTTGATGCAAGAGACATGGCTGAATTTAACTATGTGAGAGATGTGTTGGAGCAATCAGGGTTCAATGGGAATGAGTCCCTCGGGACTTGGCATTCAGATGACCTGCCGGTCGATCCTTTAGTGTATGAAGGCGTCGAAGGCTGCTTGGTCCATGATCCTGATTGTTCAGGAAATGAAGAAGGTGGCAAATGTGATCACTTTCTGTTGTTTGATCTGATCAATGAGGTACTGATGGAGATATATGGGAGGTCATATACTTACTGTCCCATGACCTTGTCTTCTCTATGTAACATCCCTCTAATGCCAGCAGGGCACCACGTTCTCAAGCAAGTATGGGCCCTTGTAAGTTGGTACTTGAGCTTGAGTCCAGAGTTTGATCAATCATTGGATTATGTTGTGAGCAGAGATTTGGCGAAGAACGATGGGTGGATGAACCTCCAATTTGATTCTGAGTGCATAGGAATTGAGCTCGAGGACCTGATTTTTGATGATCTTTTAGAGGAAGTTAGCTTGAGCTTGTGGATGGATCAGGTTCCTTCCTAAGGTGCCTTCACCTTGCTTTACACATTATAGTTCATGAGAAGAGTATAGGGACAAAGATTAGCAAGAAAATTAATTCTTTTTGTTTATATTCATACATTCTGTACAGTTAGTGAAATGGTAAATTGTTGTGTATATTTGCTGCTTAACTAATCAATCAAAATAAATTTCAATCAATTTGGGCAATTGTGTTGATCAACCTTCATTAATTCAAACTCCCTAAGAAATATATCTATCTGATATTGGTATCTTCTATCTTCTTGGCTAGCTTTTGGTCTTAGGAATTTGGTTTCAGTGCAATTCCCACCATCATTTTGGTGGAAGGTGAAAGCTGCAGAACAAAGTCATGCTTGTATTGAGAAGAAGCATCAAGCAATGCAATGCATGTGCCTGAAAAAAAGAAAAAGAAAAACTGAGGGACTTTATGAGGCGCATCTACATCAAAAGTGATATTCCACAATCCACAGCAAACGGACGAACTGCATTTGGGGCCACCACAATAAACTTAGCATCACCGAGAAAGGATGTGGGCCCAACTGTTTCATAGTCCTGTTTGATGGGCCTTCCTAATGTTACAAAAACAGAGAAGTACCGAGCTCTAACACTGACTGGTCTTGTAGCCCATGTGCTGTACGCCCCTAGGTTGAGTGGATACAAGCCATATTGGAAAACACAAATTTATTCTTAAGGACAAATTATAGTAAACCCCCCAACCTATAGGGTCATTGACGAGTTCATACTCGATTTGGGGACATTTATCAGTATATACTCAACGTCGCGGAAACCCTACAATTTGGCCTCCACCGTTAGTCAGACCGTTAATAAGTCTGTTAATTGCTGATGTGGCGAATACGGATTCTATTTTTAATGACGTGGACTTACAGGTGGGCAAATAAATAATAAATAATTATCTTTAAAATAATAAAAAAAGCTAATAAAAATAAAAAATCAAATAAAATAGAAAAAGGAAAAAAGACGCAAACAGCCCCATTCCATCCCCTCCCTTCCAGCCTAACCTCTAACCCACCCTCTGAGCCATCGCAACCTAGTTCTGCAACTAGCCTAAGTTGCTGGGGAGGAAGAGACGGCGAGTGGACGGTGTCGCACGCTGCCGACTGGGGACGGTCGATCCGAGAGGGGCAGCGGCGGAATCGCGAGGGCGTATGAGCGACGACGACTCCACCGGTGCCGGATGACGTTGTGGGGTTTGGGTTCGCTACGTCGGAGCCTCGCGAGTTGAGCGAGGCAGGCCATGTCGCGAGTTGAGCCTGGGGAAGTCCATTCCTTGAATTATACTGAACGAATTCGGATTCTGATATTTTTCTCAGCCAAGCATTTTCTATTTCATAGGCACTGACTTTTTAGATGTTTAGATGTGGTTTTTGTTTCGTTGATGAAGAAAGGCAAGAGGTTTCTTGATTAGCTATTACATTTCTTTCCATTCATTCATTTGTTTAGAGATGGTGATGTTGATTCTAGACTTATACAATATTTGTTGGACAATCACAGAGTCGGCAGAAATATTTGATACATCTGGTTTTTGCAGGTTTTTGGTGAGAAAGCTTTTCAGAAATTTGGAAAGGGGTTCATCTACATGCATTTTTCAGATCAACATCCAGGGACACACAAGAAGATGCTTTTGTTCAAGTTTGCCCTGCCAGATGCCAGTAACATGGCGGATATGACTCGTTTGGTGGCTCTGGTACCTTATTATATTGATTTGATTGGGCGCTACAAACTAAGTAGTCAGGTTGGTCGGCTTCCAGTTATATTGGAATCAAAGTTTAGAACAAAAGTTGCCATTTGGTCCAATTTTCTAATTTCGAAATGTTCTAATGCAGGCTCGATCAAAAACAGAAGCAATCAGATCAAAGGCTGCTCAAGAGGCTTACAAGGAACTCCAAAATGCTAGGCAAGAGGCCTTGCAAAGAAAGAAGATAGAGAGGAAAAAGATGATGGAGGAGGCCGAGGCTAAGCTCAGCGTAGAGACTGGGAAATGAATTAGGGTTTCCGGGACCACTTCGGAGAAATTGCAAATTTGGCTCAGTTGACCAGCCTCGACGCCGTGAGGCTGATCGAAATTTGGGATGTGAAATTTGAAGTTGAACTCAGCTATGGTTTGGGGACGGCCACGGCCACGACATCGTTTTGGGGTTTGTGGTTTGGGGAAAACGATCAGATCTGTGGCATGGGGGAGGTGATGGGTTTTGTTGGAACAAGAGAGGTGTTAAGGCAGGGATGGGTGGCCTGAGTAAGCTTGGGTGGTGGTTTGGGTGGCTGGGGGCTAGGAGGAGAGGAGAGACCGGGAGAGATCTGGGGTTGAAGAAATCTTTGGGGGGTAGGGGAGGAGAAGAAATCGGGAGGAATGGGGAAGAAATCAGGGGAGAGGGAATCTGGGTAGGCTTTTTATTTTTAATTTTTAATTTTTAAATTTAATATGCTTAATTTTTTAAAATAATTTTAAAAGTAAATTTTTTATTAGTTTTTATGTCCATGTGGAACCCCACGTCAATTAAAAATGGGTCCCACAAATGCCACATAGGCAGATAATGGATTTTCTAACGATCTTGGTAATGGAGGGGGCAAATTGTAGAGTTTTCGCGACGTTGAGTATGTACTGGTAAATGTTCCCAAAATCGAGTAGGAACTCGTAAATGACCCTATAGGTTGGGGGGTTTACTGTAGTTTATCTTATTCTTAATTAGGGATGGGCATTAGAACTGCAAAATCGCAAAACCGAACCAAATTAAACCGAAAAAATCTAAAAAAAAATCGTGTTGACTAAAAAAGTAAAAAATTGAGTCCAATCCAAACTGGACTGGTTCAAATCGGTTCTGATTTCGATTTTCCACTACAAGGGATCGGTCCAATTTGAACCGATCCAATACAATTAATTAATATATATTTTTATATTTTATATATATATTTTTTATATTATATATATACTAGTCTCTTCGCACGCGCTTCCGCGCTTGCGAGAGACTTTTTTTTAAAAAAAATTAAATTTATTTTAGAATTAAAAAAAGATAATGGGTAGTTGTGTTCCATAAAAACAGGATCTATTATTTGATTTTCTTTTAATTTAAATTTTTTTAAATATAAAAAAGTGTAAATTTACTATATTATCCTTATTTAATTAATAATTTAAATTCTTAATGTTTGCATTAACTAAGGGTATTTTTTGGTATTTTGAATGTTTCACCATTCTCTGCCTTTTGCTTTATATATATAGATATATATATAGTTTAGAGTGCTGCTATTTCCACCCACCTGTCCTATTTTCCCACCCGCCTTATTTTCAAAATTTTAAAATAAATTTATCCCTTTGTAAAATGACTTTTAAAGACCTAAGGAAAAAACTTTTTAAAATCATTTCAAATAAAACAATAAACTAAAATAAAAATAAAACAACATTTTTTCATTATGTTGGATTTGGTGGCAGCCGTGAAATGAATCTGTGTTCCTCGTTTCCTCTGTTTTTATTTTTCGATTCTTTCTTGTGGTCTCATTTTTTGTTGGTTGTGGTTGCTTTAAAAATAATAATAATAATAAATCAAGTGTTGTGGATGCTTTATCCACCCTTTTAATACAATCGTTTCTCTTTTAAAAAAACTCACTTGGTGTATGAGATTAAAGCCTCTTCCTCTGCTTCTTTACTATTTTTTCTTTCTAGATTTTTGTTTATGTTTTTTTTTTAATCTTCTGAATTCATGGTGAATTAGTGTTTTCTTATTTTGGTTATTTGTCTCTGACAGACTGATATAAGACTATAGGTGAATTCGCTTTTTTTGGTATTAATCGTGGCTTCGTCTTGCAACTCCGACCCTCAACCCCAATTTCGCGCAGAGGTTGAAGAACCTTTGCACAAATAATTAAGTATTTTTGAGAATTTTGCTCAAGCCATGGTGGAGGAATGTGAAGAGGTGGGGGAGGGGCTAGTGGCTAGTATAGTGTTGCTGAGGGGGTGGGGTTGCGTCGGGAAGGGGGGAGAGAGGGTTTTTGTTTTTTATTTTTTTAAAATGTTATTTTATTATTAGTTTATTTTAATAATTTAAGGGTGTTTTAGGAATAATGGTGGGTGGAAAGATAAGATTTTATTTTTTTCAAATTTACATGGTGGGTGGGAAGATAAGGTGGGTGGGAAAATAGGACAGGGGGGTGGAAATAGCAGCACTCATAGTTTAACATGTGATTGTTTTGTATTGGATGTCTAAATTATTACCGTACGCGCACACACACAGGATCATCACAACTAAAACACGACTTAGGTTTCTTTCTTCCTTCTTCAATTTCATTTCCTCTCTCTGTGTCTGATCTGAGTCGCCGAACCTCTCTTTTCCTCTGCGTGAAACCTCTCTTCAGCCGTCGTGCCGCTGAAGCTCCCTCTCAGTCGTCGCGCCATTGTCACACAAGCAGGTTCGATTTTGGCTTCTCTTTTCTGTTTTTCTTTTTTTACTTTTCCCCCTTCAATTCTCTATGTCCTCCAGCAGCAGTTCGTGCACATCAGCATCCGTATTTCTGGAGCAGGTTGCAGCTTCCAGCAGCAGTTCTGCCACTCTCTGAGGTATTCTTCATTTCTCTCTGTCTCTCTCTAAGATTTTGATGTTCTACAGAAATTCTGCAAATTTTTTAATTGTTTTTTGTGGATAAATTTCCTCTGTTTTTAATTGTTTTCATCTGCCAAATTCATGTTATAACGAAAAGTTTTTGTTTGTATACACTTCTGGTCAGATTTCTAGGTCTTCATTGGCTAATATTTGCCTTGTGTTGTAATAAGCTATTGAAGGAGGCTACAACCAAATCACTCTGCCTTCATACGTGTTAGTTCCTCTTAATCTCCCTTCCTTCAATTGTTTCTTGATTTTGTGCTAATTTTGTGATCTGGGTCTCCTTTTGTTTTTCATTTTATGATTCTGCTTCTCCATAATTTGTGCTTTTGTTATCTGGGGTTTGAGTCTATCATGCAAATTCTGATTTTTCTCTCAGATTGTTTCATATTTGATTTACATTTCGTGCAATGCTGCCACTTGTGTTTCCATGAACCAAAACAAATCATGAGAAGGAACTATACAGAGGGATGCTCTATTTTAATATGTAGAGAATTACGAATTTGGGTTCTGCCACTTGAGGATGTATATATACAGCTTTTAACTCATATACTGTTTTGTTCTTACATGTGTAAGGACCTAATTTTGAGCTTTATTAAACTGTTTTGAGCTTTATTAAGCTGTATTATGTTTTATTAAACTGTTTTTTGAGCTTTATTAAACTGTATTGAGCTTTATTAAGCTTTATTAAACTGTTTTGTTCTTATTAAGCTGTATTATGTTTAATACATGTGTAAGGACCTAATTTTGAGCTTTATTAAGCTGTATTATGTTTTATTAATATGTTTTGAGCTTTATTACATGTGTAAGAACCTAATTTTAATATATATCTCACTCTCATATTATGAGCTTTATTATGTGTAAGGACCTAGTACGATATTATGAGTTCATCCACACCTAGCACCATAGTTCCAGCTACTTTTCAATGTTAGGAGGAATTTAATAAAGTTTGATTGAATTTGGATTGCAATATATATTTGGATTGAATTTTGGTTGTATTTGGCTTGTAATTTATTTTGGAACTTATTTTGTTGAAGTTTGATTGAGTTTGGGTTGTAATTTATATGTTGAAGTTGGATTGAATTTGGATTATATTTTTGTTGAAGTTTGATTCATTTTGATGTGTTGAAATCTTGATGGAACCTTAAATTTGGGGTATATTGGTATATAAATACATTTTGGGCAGGTCTGTAAAAAATAAATAAAATAAAAATTGTGGGCCCATGCCCAAACCGGAACCGGCCAGGTTTGGGTTGGTTCGAATTTCTATTTGGATTTTAAGCAGAATCGGTCCAAACTGAACCGATCTGCATTTTCGATTTAGGTTCCATTTTTTAACGAAAACCGGTTCAAACCGAACCGTGCCCACCCATATTCTTAATTACTTAAGTTACAAATTTTTTGGATGAATATGCAATGTTTCAAAACTGATGTTGAATAAAAGTCCAAAGAAAACAAAACTAAAACAAATAAAAGGTGCTCAAACAACTTCAAATCCCGAATCATTAACATTAATTATCACCTCAAGTCAATATAATTCCCTTTTTTCTGCTTTTGGTATTATAGAGGCCAAAGTTCAAACCCCAATTCAATTCCTAGATTGGACATGGCTTGACCCAAAAACACAAAAACAAAACTTTACTACCTACTGACCAACAAGTAAACATGAGAAACCTCTCATTCAAACGACTGGATTCGGATCGTTCCTTGCTCCGTTTTTGACTGCCTTCAATACAAATTACGTATCAGCATCCCCTATATGTTCTGCATGAATACAAGCAAAACCAAATGACACTTTATTCTTTTCTTTTTTTATCAGGAGAGATATAAATAGATGGTTGCTAATATAAAATCTAATTGTTGACTTGCCATGACAAGCAGGGCCGGAGCTGTGTTAAGGCCAGGGGTGGCCTTGCCCCCTAATTTATTTAACCCATTTGAATGTATATATTGGATGTGGTAACAAATGCAAAGAAAAATTGCTATACTTAAGCCTATGGCCCCCTCACCACAAATCAATACTTATCAAAATTGTATTTCAATATGAATATAATAGTAAAATCATACTACATTTATGAAAGAAAACCACTCATTTCAATTTAGTGCTTTTGTAGGCGATAGTTTACTCAATAGGCCAAAAAAAATGTACAACTAAATTTTTTGTGTTTAACATTTTGGCTCCTTCAAATATAAAATCCTAGCTCCGACGCTGCTGACAAGTATGAAAACCATGTGTTGTTGTCCTCTGATTCAGAGAGAGTAGGCATGCCTGGCTCCAAGATTGTTTCATTAGGTGCATTATCTTCGACATGGTATGGGCCAGGGTTTGGAACTTGGTCCGCAGAAAGGTTGGGAACTTGGTTCGTAGCAGGGTCCGGCACTTCAACTTGATAAGGAAGTTGATCGTGACCTCCATCTTGTTGCTGCACACATTGAAATAAACAATTTTGTGGGAAAAAAAAAGAGAGAGAGCTGAAATAATATATATTAGCAAGAATGAAAGAAAATCATAAATTTCTGGTTTATATGTACCTGAGAAGGAGGTTGATAGTTGTACTGCTCATCCGTGAAAAGATAATGGCGCATCATGGAGATATCGGTGTCACTGACCGATTCTTGTTCATGAGAAACATTGTTGTTGTTGATCAAGGTAGGAGGAGCAACTACAGTATTAGTATTATTCATGAAACCTCTACTGGAATTTTCAACATTTCCTCCTCCAACATTAATATTTGGCAGACCACATTGGTCATTAAAATTCCCTTCTGGGGGTGGCAACACTGGAACATTTTGTTGCTGATCAAGATCACCATTAGGCAAATTTGGAGGGAATTGGTATGCAGAACTAGCACCAGTCTCAAAACCAGCAGAACACGACGACAGCCAATTAACTCCGAATTGATTCACATTGTTAAAATGAGACCCCAAGTTCTCAAAGCTCGAAGACATTGGAGTAAAATTCGAACCGTTCTGATTTACTGATGTAGCAAGGTTGTAGCTGAATGGGTTATTGGTCCTTGGCTGGCTTTGTGGTGGATATACTTGCATCAGATTATTTGTCTCAATATTATTGTTGGTAAGTCCAAGATTATTCATTGGGCCACAAGACATACCTCCATTTTCAAAATTGTTACTCGGTTGTTGCATTCCAAAAGCTGCCGGGCGGTGGTTTTCTTGACAAAACAGCTGATCCCCATTACCATTACCAAGCATTGGTTGCTGGCGCAGAAAGTTAGCTGGATTATTGTTCAATAGGCTCGACTGCCCCGAACCAATAAGTTGAGGGATGGATCCGCTGCCGTTTCTAGTTGAAGTTTGCTGATAATTATTGAATTTGATGGAGCCGTGGTTGTTGGAAGCAGCAGCAGTAAGAGGTAGGGTGCTTCCAATTCCAGCTGACGGTTGAAATGTAGAGCCAATTGATGTTCCCATTTGCTGTTGCTTCAGGAGCTGTGAGTGATGTTGGTCTCGTTCGTTATTGTTGAAGCACAGTTCTGGGTGGCCAAGTGCGAAGCTTGACCTGCGCAACCTCTCACGCATGTCTTCGTCCCCGGCAACCGCAACTTGCAATTGCTTCAAGAAGATACGATACTTCTGAAATTCATATATATGCGCAAACCATCATTAACTAACAAACATCTATACAAATGTATTTTTCAATAAACACTAAAATGATCATTAATACACCTATATATTTTTGTGTCCCATATTATCTAATTCCGTCAATTTTCTCATTAAAATCATTATCTTGCTGACATGTCATGGACTTTTTAGTAATTAAAATATAATAAAAATCAGTTATAAATATTTTTTATTTTTTTAAACTCCAAACAATTCTTAGTTTTATAAATTAGTTAAAAATCAATAAATAAAAGAGATTTTCTATTTAAACCCCACACTTCTCTTAGTTCACCCCATCTTTTAATTTAAATTTTCACAATTTCTAAGAAAACCCCACTATCTTCCCAAACTACCCTTAAATACACCCCAAACTGAAAAAATAAGAAATAAAAGAGATTTTCTATTTAAACCCCACAATTTTCTTTGTTTCCAACGGGAAAAAAACACAAACAAATGGAACCCCAAACCTGAAATTTAATACTTTCTAGAGAAAGAGAACAACTTTATCTCTCTCAAAGAACTATAACTGGAATTCCAATACTTGGGTATTGTTGAGTTGAGAACTTGAGAGAGAGAGAGAGAGAGAGAGAGAGAGAGAGAGAGAGAGAGTTTGTAAACAAGAAGTTGGAAGGAGCTTGTGGTTGGGGAAGGTAAGCGATAATAATCTGGCAATAGGATGTAGAGGAGTTTATATTTTTCTAAAACTTAATATGAAGAGTGGTGGGGTGTGTGTATAGACGTACTAGGGTTAATTATTAAGTTGGATGACCTTTTTTATCTTTTTACAAAATAATAAAACTTACAGCTTAATGATTTAAATATTGGGGTGAACTAAGAGAAGTGTGGGGTTTAAATAGAAAATCTCTAAATAAAATATTTGTGTATATGTATATGCTTGCTGGGTTTCGTTTTCTTTTTGTAAGTTTTTATTTTTATATAAGTTTTTAAACAATTGCAACTTCCAAAATTACTAAGGGCCTGTCTGGTAATGTTTTCGGAGAATGTTTTCTAAGAATATTTTCAAAGAATGAAAACTAGAAAACAAATTTGCATTTTCAGAATTTGACAATGCGTTTGGTAGCTTAAGGGAGCTGATTTCCCACTCCTTTTTTCTCTACTTACACTTCTTTTTGCTTTTTAATACTTTTTAATCAATATTGATCTTTTTTGTTCTTTCTCTTTCCAATTCTACCCTTAAGGTTTTGATAACTGAAATTAAGAAAAGTTAACATAAAATAAAACAAAAATAAATATTGGAAATGGATAGAAATGTAAGTATTTGTATGCCAAATTCTTTGTTTGTTTACCAAGTATGTGAGCACTATTTATCTTTGTTGTAGTAATAGATAATAAATTTTTTGGGCAAACATGTTTACAGGTAGAAGAACCAAAGAATGCTACTAACCAAACTTTCATTAGGAGCTTAGATATGCAGAAAGCAAGGTATGCATAATAGTCTCTGATTTTTATGCTTTCATAATATTAGTAAGTGATTGTACATGTCTTCTTATTAAATGGAATTGTAGGCTAAGGATAGAATAGGAAATAAAAAGAATAAAAAGAATAAAAAAGAATAAAATTGATTAAAAAGTATTAAAAAAATTAAAGGGAATGTAAATGGAGAGAAATGAGAGTGGGAAAATCGTCTCCCTTTTTTAAAGGCTAAAATGATTATAAACAATGAAAAATATATAATTTAACAAAAGTAAAAAATACTAATGTTTTTTTACCAACAAGAGTTGGTCCAAGTGGAAGGGGCTTGGATCCTTTAAACAAGAGGTCTTAGGTTCGATCCCAGGCTCTTGCGAATAGAGCAGACTCTGTTGGGAGAGGTCCCCGCTTTGTGCCTGACCGTACCTCGAGGGATTTAGGATTTAGGGATACCCTGGGAAACCA
This sequence comes from Prunus kanzakura, assembly GCA_020521455.1. NCBI lineage: Eukaryota > Viridiplantae > Streptophyta > Magnoliopsida > Rosales > Rosaceae > Prunus > Prunus kanzakura. The sequence continues at coordinate 24,197 of BPUM01001051.1, forward strand.
AAAAAAATATATATATACTAATGTTTTTTAATGGGTAAAATTATCTTATTTACTTTCTTTTCTCTCCTTTCTCTTTCTTCTTCCTTCCCAGGCCACGTTTTTTTTTAATTTCTTCCTTATCTCCTCTTTTTTCTTCTTCCTTCACCCAAGCCGCCCCCCCCACCCCTCCCCCTTTTTTTTTTTTTTTTTCCTCTTCTCTCCTTTCTCTTTTCTTCTTCCTTCCCAGATCCCACCTTGATGTATTGTATCTGCCCCTACTCTCTGTAAAATTAAAAAAAATAATAAATCATTTCTCTCTCTTCTCTCTTGTCTCTTCTTGGTTTCACTGTTTGGTGGTTCTCCAGCATCAGTCGGCGACGCCAGCACGGTAGACTGGAATGGGTGGACTAGCTTGAACTTAGGGTCAGTAGTGGCTGTTGACAACCATCGTCTAAAATATCGACGAAATATCAAGGATATTATCTTTGTTTCAATTCACAGATATTTCGGTAAGTATCCATACACAAATCATATAAATACCGATAATATCGACAATAATGTCGGAAAATATCGATGTCGATAATTTCACTCACACTTCAGCAATATTTTGTCAAAATATCGCTATAATCTCGAAAATATCGATGTAATGGAAAAAAGCAAAAAAAAAAAAAAAAAAACACAAAGCACATACGCGAAGGGGATTCGAACCCCTGCCATTTCACTCCTCCAACGCCTTAACCACCATGTTGCTTATGTTTTTGTGATAATACGCAAAGGGGAACTTCATGTGGTACTAAGTCACTCATGTATCTTACAGTGCAATGTATAAAGTGTAAAATATTGTAGTAAATCATTATATATAAATGATTATGATGTGTTTAATCTTCTTTCATTAATTTCTACATATTTTCTACACTCACAGTGTTTGTCAGCTCACTATATAATCAAGTTAAATCAGTTAAATCCATCATGTAATGCATTTTCTTACAATTTTTTATGATAAACTAGTAGATAATTGACTAAATAAACATCCTCCAAAGTTTCAATAAAAATTTCCAAGTTTTTCTTACAATTTGCGTGGTTTTTATTTAATTTTTATCGATATCAATAATATCCCGATATTTCCATCGAAATTTTTGTGTTTTTGGACTACCGATATTTCCTATACCATCGATATTTTAGACCTTGTTGATGACGATGGGTCTGGGTCGGAGGAGATGGTTTCCACAGTGGTGCTCCGCAGTTGATTGGAGAAAGAGAGATAGGGACAAAATGAATTTATGCATCTTCAGAAAACGAAAACCTTGAAATTGAAAACAACATTTTATCGTTTTCAACTTTTGTTCACAAAGTTAGATTTGTTTTCAGAAAATATTTGTTGAGGGAAAACCAAAACGATCCACTGAACATGTATTTGCCGAAAATCAGGAAATGAAAACAGAAAACGGGCTCTAAAAACATTACCGAACCGGCCCTAAATCTTTTTGCTCCTAATATATGAAAGGAAATAACATAAAATTAGGTAGTAATTGAGAAATTCCATTAGTCTAATTGAATATTAACAAACCTGCAAATGACTAGCCACATTTTTTATAGTTAAGTGTGGCTCATTCATGAACTCGAGAATTCTCTTTGGCGTAGCGTCTGCAAGAACCCAAAAGGAAAATAAAAACAAGAGGATGCAATATTATGTAGATTAGAAAGGAAAAGAGAGTTGAGATGATTGGAAAAAGGAAATTCCACGTACCGTCCAAGCCAATGTGTGTGATTGCCAGCATAAACTTTTCTTCAAGTGCTTTTTTCCACTCGCATCTCTTCTTCCTTGGGGCACCCGTACGTTCTTCATCATCGCCTTCCCTGGACTTCTTGCGTCCCCTTTTGGCCCTTTTCTCCTGTTTTTTTTCGTCACCAGTGAGGCACCATTTGGGGCAACTATCACTTTTCAACTCATAAAAAGACCCACTGCTAAAGCCATACCCTTGGCCGTCCCAATTTCCATTTCCGAAGCCACCTCCTGCAATAATGGTAGAAATTATTAAGAGACTCACAAGTGAAGAAAAACACAGAGAGAGAGAGAGAGAGAGAGAGAGAGGAGAAAAAACAAAAACAAATGTGGCTTGGAAACTTACCAATTCCACCAGAGTCAAAGGTATCACCCCCACCATGGCCACCTTCCCATCCTTCTATACGGCGGTCAGCATAAGTGCCTTGAAGGCAGAGAACGAGAACAGAGAACAGAAGAGCAAAGATTAAGACTGACTTGGAAGCCATTGTTGTTGTGTATACTATTACTGGGTATGTTTGAGTTTTCTGAGGAAGGTCTTGATTATTGTTGAAATGGAAAATTGAGAAACAGCAAGCGCGTCTTAAATAGTATTAACTTTCCTTTTCAAGAATCTCCATAGATTATACCAACAGCATCACATGTATTTTTTATTTTTCAAGGAGGAGGAAGCTTAAGTTGCAAATTGACTAACTGCTAGTTTGATAATGATGTGTTTTAAAAAACTGATGCCGTGCTGCGAAAATAATCAGGTAGGTACTGTAGGGCTGATACTTTAACAAGGAATATTCCTCCTGTAATCCTTATTGATGCTTTAATATTTTTTAAAAACATTATCTGGTTCGCTGCATTCTAAAAGTCAATATACTCTGTAAGCTTGATATTGATGTGCAAGTTGACTAATTGCTAGTTTGATATTGATGTGCTTTTAAACTAATTGGTGATTGCAAAGCAAGAAATCCGGATGCTGGTGTCTGTTTTTGGAGTTCTGCTTGAGGATTGTAATCCTTTGGGTCTTACTCTCGTGTTGCTGTTGTGTGGAGGACAGAGCATCTTGAATCCTGATATTATTTTCTATTGGTTCAGGACAAGGTCTTAAATATCGGTTGTATCGGAAATATCGGTAGGCCAAAAACACGGAAATTTCAATGGAAATATCGGAATATTATCAATATCGATAAAAATTGAATAAAAACCACGGAAATTGTAAGAAAAACTTGGAAATTTTTATTGAAACTTTGTAGAATGTTTATTTAGGCAATTATCTATTAGTTTATCATAAAAAAATTGGAAGGAAATGCATTACATGATGGATTTAACTGATTTAAGTTGATTATATAGCGAGCTGGCAAACACTGTGAGTGTAGAAAATATATAGTAATTAATAAAAAGAGATTAAACACACCATAATCAAAAGAAATTCACAACAAAAGGAATGGTGATTTGTTTCTGTACACCCCACATCTAGGCCCCAAACAAAAGAAATTCACAACAAAAGGAATGGTTATTTGTGATTATAAACTACATATCAATTGTGACTGGACACATTTTATTTTCTTCTCAAGATTCTTTTATCTACTATACTACTATTTCCTTTAAAATGTTCAAATTTTTTTTTTTAAAGATGAAATAAGATTTAATAAATAAAAGTTACATAAAAAAAATCATAAACTACTATTTATATAACATTTCTAACAAAAACAGAAAAACAAAAGGCTTAATATGCCAGCAGCCCAAATGCCAAATAACCTAATTAATAACCCAAATCCAATTAATAATAATAACCCTACTTTCTTTTTCTTTTTTTATGAGAGAAGGGGGTTAAAGAACCCCAAAAGAAAAACCTAACCCTACTTTCTTAACTCTTTTTTTTCCCTTTACCTCTCTTTTTTTTTTTTTTTTTTTTTTTCTTCTTGCCTCTCTTCTTTGTGCCGACACTCTCTTATCCTTTTTTCTTCTTCTTCTTTCCTCTCTAACCCATCCTTGCTTCTTTATTCAAGCCTTCTTTCTCCAAATCAGATCAGATCCACTCTACTGCCCAAATCTGCCGACTCCATCTCCTTTCATCTTTTTTGTTTTTGTTTTTTTGGATAGCTCTCTATCTCCATATCCTTGAAGTGGAAAATGCAAATCAGACCCTTGATGTCAAGCTTTGGTGGGTATGGGTTCTCGGCCACACAAAGGCTAGTAGCAAGTCTCCGATCGAATTGCTCGCCGCGAGATCTCGATATTATCGATAATTTCGATAATATCGAGATATTTTCACCGTTTGTGTGTTGAAGTTGTTCGAAAATATCGAGCTCGATATTTCGCCAATAATTTCGGCGACAATATCGATATTCGGACAAAATCTGTTTGGTTTGTTTCCGGTTTATCGGCATGTGAAAAAAACGAAATTATTGCCGATATTTCGACGATAATTTCTATTTTTTAGACACTGGTTCAGGATAGAGCCGCCCCGCCATAATCCTTATTGATGCTTTAATATTTTAAAAAACCTTATCTTGTTGGCTGTATTGAAAAAGTCAATATACTTTGTAAGTAATAATTGTACCTTTAACTTATATAAAGTCACAACACAAGCAATCACCTCTCAAATGACTATCTGAGGGAGTCAAGATTTGGAGGAATAAAAAATGAAATAAAATAAATTCTTTCACGTGGGCTTTCACTTGTGGGCCTCTTTGTGTGTTTTTTTTTCCTTCATTCCTTTCTGTTGTGTGTTTACGTCGGCTGCTGTATGCTTAGAAGAAAAAAATGAGTAATACACAAATGAGTAATACACAAAAAATGAGTAATACACAAAAAATTTCCACAAACAAATATTCTCTTATAATTTCTCATATTTTAGCAGAAAGGGAGAGATAAGAGAGAGTCGGTTGAAGGAGTTCATAGTGGATTTGGTGAAGGAGGCCCATTTTGAAAATTTCTAATTGTGTTTGAATTATGTACATTCTAAGAAGAAAAAAAGGAAATTGAAGTTGAAAATTAGAACAAAATAAAATTTATATAGTAATAAACTTGTTTGAAAAATATCAAATTTTCTATACGATTCAAAGCTTTCCAAAAACCAATCTGACTATCTTGCAGAATTGGAACATTACTGTCGCTGGTTTTCATGGGAGTTGGTATCGTTTTCTCGAAAATTCTGTGGTACATTGGTGGTACTGGTGCAGCCATCATCCAAGGGCTGATATTGCACTTTAAAAATGGGGTTCTTAGATCTAGGTCCAAAACAATTAGCTGTTATTGGGTTTAGTCCACCCGTTTTTAGTTTTAGATGTAGGTCCTTTGACTTTTATTATTTTTTTGTTGTGTCGATTTTGCCCATTCGGGTAAATAAGGAAAACACATTGAAAATCTAAATTTAATGCATTATTTCCTCATAATTGAATTTCATATTTTAAATTTTGAATTATTTCCTTGATAATATTTACCTAATATATGGATAAAATACAATTTAATTAATGAAAGTAAAAACCCACATATTATACCAATTATTCAGGCAATCGCCCACATGAAATTATGTATCTAACATACAGGTAAGTAGTGTTATTATTAGCAATGGAAAAAACTTAGTGATAAATCGTGTTACCCATAAGTCAGGAACATAAATTAAAAGACTACCTATAAGTTAGGAACATAAATTAGAAGACTACATATAAGTTAGGTACAAAAATAGACAAATAAAAAATGTATGTTACCTATAGAAAAAAAAAAAAGGGTACATAAAATACTATTATACATTGTCGAAAATATGAAAAACATATATTATACCTATGCAGTAGGCAATAGAACAATATACCTACACCATAGGAAAATATATCCACAAGAGTATGTAATATACCTCTACTATAGGGTGAACAAAAATAAAAATTGTTACCTATAACTCATGTGCTAAACGATGTGCTACTGTATTTGCTTCCCTAAAGACACTTGAACAATCAGTAATTCCATCGCCTGAAGGCAAGAGAAGCATGATGAAACTTACCCAAAGGATGGTCAACAACTCCTGTGCAAGCATTAGCACATCCAACGGCCATTGATGGACCACCCTTTCTAGGATGAATGAGGTTGGAGTGTGAGTCACCATCCTTAAAAGCACGGATTCGGGTCAGCCCAACGGTGTGGTTCTTAATGCAGCCACAACCATTTGGCTACCAGTATCTCCACAAAATGTGTTCAATTTTTTCAAGGATGAAAGAACTCAATTTGGGATATGTTTGTGATATTATCATTTTCTATTCAATGACAAACGTCATAAATGGTTAATTATTATCACATAAGTTACTAATACCCGATTCAAGGCATAAAGGGCAACATTGGAACAAAAAATGATTTATAAAAAAAAAAAAAAGATTACATCATAAAATATTTAAAAAGGAATGTAATCCTATGTGGCACAAAAGTCAAAGGACTTGTATCAAAGTCATCAAATCCAAGGATTAAACCCAACTTCTCAATGGAAATTTGGATCTATATCAACTTTTCTTCTCGAAAATTCTGTGGTACATTGGTGGTACTGGTGCAGCCATCATCCAAGGGCTGATATTGCACTTTAAAAATCGAGGACTGAGATTGAATGACCTGAAAACCTGCTCAACCCTTTCTTATTAGAGAGCTTCACTAATATACCCAAAATAGGGGCTGATTTTTTTTTAATTATTATTATTTTTAAAAAAATAAAAAAAACCCCCACATGGAATGCACTTTAGAAACACACCCAAAACTCATTTATTATATAAGAAATTGGTGTTGAAGTTCCTATCAATTAAATGACTGCCATTGATCAACTTAAAAGAAGCCGAACACAAAACACTTAAATAGCACCCAAAACAAGCCCAATCCAATTTTATATATTAAAAAAAAAAAACCCAAACAATTCATTACAAAAAAAAACGTCTTGAAAATTGTAGCTTCATTAACATGTCATGCGTTGGTGATAAAATATTTTTCAGAAGTTCATTTGAATATTAAACATGCATTTAATCAAATTAATCGCAGCGGAAGAATATGGTGGTTGTTTAAATTCAAAAACAAAACATCTTCCAAGTATCTTAAGCCATGAACATTGATATGATTTCATGAAATGAAAGTACAAGAGAAAAGGATGAGTTCTAATTACCCTTGAAGCTATAATATTAACCAAGTTGTGTTTTGGTCTTCTCTTGATGATTTCCCTTTGTTGATCTTCTCTTTGATCTTTCTCCTCCTTGTGAGCCAAAAAGGATATGGCCTCTAAGTCTCCACACCTATGGAACCTTGAGATGAGAGGGAAGAATCTTGGGAATTCAAGGATGCTACAACAAGATCCCCAAGACTTGGTTTCGATCTAAACCCCTTGAAAGATGATAGTGTTTCATTCTTGAAAACTCACTTTTATCTTCTTTTTTTTTTTTTTTTTTTCTCCCAAACCCATTTGGTTGATATTGGATTGTGTTTGTGTGTTAATGAGCTTGGAGAAACAATTCCCATACACATTTACTTAAGCATTTTCTGCCAAACCACAATGGGTTTCCAAAATTGGGCCTTATGACACTTAAACCATAATATTTAGGTGTCTTAAGCCCTTGGGCTTGATACCCAACCATTTGGGCTTCCCGTTAACTATTATTGAGGCCCAAATATGTTTTTACACGTAGTAAATCATCCACATAAAATCAATCAAATTGATTTCCTCATTCTCATTTGTATTACTCAAAGTTAACCATTTAAGGTGTGCGATCCATTAGGTTCTAATTTAGCAAGGCAGTGGGAAAATATTAGAACTCTTTTTAATCAACTGGAATTAAAACCCCTTTTTAATTCTTCTTTTATTTGGATCAATCACAATCAATCATAGGATTTCCACCAGCCAAGAGTGACATTTAGCAATATATCAAGGCTACCCAAGCTAATTAGAATAGCTGAAGAACCTATTCAGTTTGAATTGCAATGCAATACGGTCATTCTCTTATACAATGTTTCCAATCATATTATTAGGGTACGGATTGATTATGTCAAACCCCTAATATGATTAACCTCATGTGATTCAATAGAACATGATTAAAAACCACTTTCTAAATCATGTTCAAGTACTTCGGCCGAAAATTCACTGAATCATATCTTGAAACATTCTCCTTTTCTTATCAAAGGTACAGCTTTCTTATTGTACATTCACATGCCTTTATGATGAATTAAGAGATCCCAATAAAACATAATGAAAATCTTTTACGACTTGCCTTTGCGAGCTATCAAAGATCAATAACGCATCACAAGACAACCATGATGCCTTAGGTCTAAGGACTAATTTGCATTATTGCAACTATGAGTTCTCGTTTGACATATAGATAAATACTCCATACTAGAACTACAGTTGATCGCTTTCAGTGTACTCATTCACTAATGAGCACCCACATATTTGTATTAGTGTCAACTACACAAATGGTTTGAGACCAACCATCCTCATTATTGAGCATACATAATATGTGCTAATCTTGACGATTTATCAATGCCTATTTGATAACCCTATGATTAGGAACATTTTGGGATACTACAGTTAGAGATTAAAGGTCTCCTGAATCTAAACTTCTTTAGATTACTTTATCTCTTATTTAGTACACCTTGGACATTTGTTTCTTTATACGATATAAAAGCTAACAAAATAAGATTGCCATTTATTTATCATATATGAAATGTATTATAAGGAGATTACATCAAATGTATTAGCTCTTAGGGCACATTTCTAACATCATATTGATTAATGACTGTAATGTTCCACACCTTTACTATCATGTTGATTAATGGATGTAATGTTCCAGTCTAGAATAATAACACTGCTAGTTTACTGTCATGTTGATTAATGGTTGTAATGTTCCAGTCTAGGGTAATAACACTGCTAGTTTCCTATGACATCCTATTTCTAATGCATGTCTACAAGTGTAATGTTCCAATCTAGGGTAATAACACTACTAGTTTCCTATGACATCCTATTTCTAATGCATGTCAACCCCTGTAATGTTCCAGTCTAGGGTAATAACACTGCTAGTTTCCTATGACATCTTATTTCTAATGCATGTCTACCCCTGTAATGTTCCAGTCTAGGGTAGTAAAATTGTTAGTTTCCTATGCCATCCTATTTGTAACATCCCGACCCAAAATATAATTATTCGTTAATTTAATTAAATTAGTTAATTTTGAAATTTCAATTTTTGCCCCAGGGGGTAGGGGTAATTTGGTTACTTTTTTTAATCCTGAAGGATTTGGGGAAATGGAGGGTACTATTGCTTGGATCGTGCCGAGATGAGTCCGTAGACACGTAGTGGGCTCAAATCAGAGTTGTAACGAATAAGTTACGATCAAAAGAAACAAAGTGGCATAATCGTAAATATTTCAAATTGGGTTTGTTAAAAATAAAAAAATTCTCTCTCTCTCTCTCTCTCCCGTCGTGAACTCCCCCTCTCGAAAACAGTGACAACCGGCCACGTATGGCTAGCCACCGCCCAACTATGGCCACCATTTTGGGTGGCACCGGTCCCAAAAGGACCACCTTGATCTCCTCTCTCCATCTCACCCCATCTCCGCTGCCAACAGCCAACACCGCCGCCGAAAACTGCAAAAACGACTTTGGTTTTGACCCTTTTTTCTCATCGCTCGTTCAGACGATTTCGGCTACCAAATTTTGCGATCTAGGTATGCTTTTTCAACCTCTGAATGTGCTCTAGCTGATGGTTGGGTTGGTTATGATTAATTTCTGCATTTTGGTTGTCAATTAAGCGATTGAAGTTTTGGCCGGTTTTGGCCCTTGATTCCGGCCATCTCCAGCTACTTTTTGGGGTTGGTCAAAGAACAAAAGTTGCTCCACTTAATGTCCTGATCATGTAGGTATAGGTCTTGACTGGCGGTTTGGAGTTTTTCTTATCGCCAGAAATCGTTTTGGGAACCCAAGCGTTGCCTGCACGTGGGCACTGTTTGGGTGTCCCTCTTGGTTCTAAAATGTTCCCCATGTCGTCCTGAGCATGACGGTATGTTCGGATTTGAATTTGGTTATCGTTTGACCGTCGATTGGATATCGCATATTAGGTGTTATCCGGGTTCGATATGTTCAGATCGTTGAATCGACTCCAATTTTATATATGTTTATCTAAGCATCTCTAGGATCATGTAGGATTTCGCGGATCGTGAATCGGAACCCCGGATGTTCCGATTCAATAACTTAAAGTTTGTGTTAAACGATAACCGTGCGATCGTGAGCGATCCGACAGTTCGATTTGGACCAAACCTGAAGGACATGTTTAGTAAACCTTGTTGAACCCATAGGAACTTACGGATCATAAAACGGAGGTCGTGGGCCCCGTGGGCCCGGTTGACCCAATTTGGAAAGTTTGACCACTCGGTTGACCGAGTGTCTTCCGAGGCTATCCCATCATCCGAAACACATAGTTGGACCTTAGGAACCTCTCATCCCTTGTGCATATACTTGAAACCCGGGACACTAGGATTTTATTTAAGGTTCTCGTTCGAAGCGCCTTATGTTAATCTAGCACTCGTGTTTATAAATAGGTACTCCGGCTACTCGCACGCAGCAGGCCGAACCTTCTCAGGGTCAAGCAGTGTGGGACTATTTGTGAGTGGACTTTGTTTCCAAATAATAAGCATTGTTTTACGATGGAAAAAACTATGTGTTGCATTCCTAAAAGGACACAAATTAATGTGCAAACAACCAATTAAAAATACCCGCAAGTGCACGAATCTAACGAAGTATAGATTATGTAAGTACGGGGTCGATCCCATGAAGAACTTGTCGGCTTCCTATAAGTTCTAATTTGAGTATGTAAAGAACACTTACTTGACACACCACAAATGCACAAATGCAAAATGGAAACTAGAAATAAGTAAGGAAGTGTAAAAGAAATGAAACAACACAAGAAAACTAAAGAAAAACACAAACAGCACTTTCTATCACCCTTTTATCACCTATTTATCACAAAGGAAAAGTGCTGTGAACAATAACAAGCGACCGGTCGTGAGGTAAAAGAGACCGGTCGTTTTTTACAGAGTCGAAATTCAAATTTTGACGTGATGAGCGACCGGTCGTCAGGTAAAAGCGACCGGTCGTTTTTCACAGAGTCGTTTTCTCTGCTTTTCAGTTTCGACCTCTGTCCAGTGTTTTGCCTATAACTTTCTAACCGTTTGTCCAAAATTCACATTCTTTATACGGTTGGATTCAGCACAGAAAATGTAAGAACACAGCGCAGACCAAAAGTCCAAAACAATTACGGAAACAAACAAAATTCGGTAAACAAGACACACAACGTGTCAAACACACAACTCACACACACATTGGGGGGGGGGGGGGGGTTTGATTTGTTTCAAGTGACCTATTTCTATTGCATGAAAGGAAATGAACTTTGAATTTAAATGAGAATGGCAGAGATGAATTATCAAAATGTGAAAGTATCAAGTAACAAACACTAGGGTTTCGGAATCCACCCTAAACAATTCTACCCATGTTCATGGATACTCAAGTGATGAACTCTAAACGTGTTGATGAAGATGTTCGCAATCAAGACCATGGGTCGTGACTCAAGATGCATTGATTCTCTCTAATATACGTCAAGTGCATGGTTCGTGCTACAATACTTGTGCTCTTCTCATAACCGAACCTAGGTATGGTTCGTACTACGATTTGATTACAAAGAAAACCCATTAAGTTCAAAGAGAATATGAACATCACAAGAATCCTAATAGCATGGTGTTTACATTAGGTATTCAAGAAACCAATTTCACATGGATGGTTCTTACTCCATCCATTTGTTGCTTAGGAAAATATGAAGATACACACAATCCCAACAACCTCAAGAAGCATGCTTTCAAAGGTGATCAATCAAAGAAAAACACACATCAAGGATAGATTAATTTGGTGAATTGGAATTCATCAACAATATCTAGAAATTCATACACTCAAACATCAAAACAATAAGGTAATCATGTTTAGGGCTTCAACCTAAGCCCTAGCTATGGAGTTTAGTTGCTCATACTTATTCCAAATACAAATTCAAAATAAAATTAGAAAGAGTTTACAGATTTTGAGAAAATGGTGAAAGCTTCAAGGTCTTCAATGGTGGAAGTCTTCTTCTCCACTTTGCTTGGCTGCACCTTGGCTTTCTCCTAGCTCCCAGCTCTCCAAAATCTGCTCCAATGTGTAGAATAGTAGAATGGATAGCTTACCCACGTTCAAAAGCCTCTCCAAAATCAGATTGCACTCACCTTGTTGGTTGTTGGCTCAAAGAAGTCAAAAAGTTGAAATTCACTTTCTGCTAGTTATTGTTGTAGTTGGCTGTTTGCCTTGGTATTTGTTTGATTGGTTACTTTCGGCTGTTTGTCTTGGTTGATTGGCAGACAAATTGCATGGGCACATTAAGTGTTGGACGTTGGCTAATTAATTGGGTTGACTTCAGTAGTTGGCCTCATAACTGAAGTAGTTGGCCTTCACCCGTTGGCTTCTCTATAAATAGAGAAGCATGGCAGCAGCAAGAGAGTAGAGCAGAACCAAAGTCTGAGAGAGAAAAGTGAGAGAGGAAAAATAAAGGGTTGGGCAGCAAAACAATTGTTGCTGTCATTGGTTATTTTTCCCTTTTCAATTTGTACTCAATTTGTATTCCCTTTATATTCTTGAGTGTGTGAGCTTGGGTATATTTGGGGCTTGGGTTTCTGAGTGTTAAACACTATTGTATTCTCTCATTTGATTATAGTGGAATACTCTGTCGTCTCCAAACTGGATGTAGGCATTGCCGAACCAGTATAAATCTTGGTGTTCTTGTTGGTGTTGTTTTATGTTTTTATCTCTTGCCAAGTTGTTGTTTATTTTTCACTCACAGTTGGTTGACGCTTCCGCACAACACACCTTTCCCTTGCCCATCAATTTCCAGCTCACACTTTGAATATAAAAGTCATTCTTTCCTCCAAAGCCTTCACCCATTGTCCCCTTGCCATGATGAAGCTTTGTCCTTGAAAATATTCTCTTTGCCTCAGAAAATATCTCTTTTACTAAGGTAAATTCTTGTTACCAAGTGTTATGCTAACAAGAAGAATAAAGTGACACATTGGAGGTAAAAGCTGGACTACTTCGGATTTCCAGAGCTGTGGCAACATGCTGGATTGGTTGGATAGGCAATACTTGTTCAATAGAGCTCAAATTTGGATATGTTGTAGTTAACATCCATTGGAACAAGTCTCATGAAGATCATGACCTCATCCGAGCACCAGAGCATGTTGATCCCAGGCCAAGAAGTTGACCTACGAAAATGAACAAAAACAGAATTTATAACCAATAATGCACTTTTAGCTCATTTTCAATCTAACCAAGGTAAAATCTAAGAAAACACAAAAAGGAAGTAAAAAGCTATAAAATGTCAAGAACTAACTCAAAATAATGGGTGAATAACATGATAAATCATGTGTAAAAATGAACCGAACACTATGCATATGAATTTAATGGTTTATTGAATTCTTTATACATTCAATTGTTGAAACTTGAACTTAATATTTTGTAAAGTATTTGCAATATATTTGGGTATCTTAAATTTATATATATGGATTTTGAGAATTTCTAGCTATGGTTGGTTATGTGTGGGGTACGTGGGGTGTTGATGTGAGAATACGGAAAAAAGTGGATTTTAGTATGTTAGTTTGAAGTGCTATACGCACTACCCTATGTACCTCCTCGGATACTTGGAAATTGAGATACTTGGATATGTTGGAACTCGAGCACTCTTGACAGGGTGTTTTCGTAGACCCTTAGCGGGGATAATCTGCACGCGTAGGACTTGTCACAGGCGTACGAGTATTGAGGATTCTGCTGTACGTGCTAGTGAGCTTAGTCCCAATTGAACGGCTCGTTCCCTAGCCACATGGTCAATTGAGGATTCTTCTATGTGGACTAGTCAAACAATCCCCCTGGTTGGATTGTTTCCCCGGTACAAACTAGGTGATGTCATAATTATATATTTATTTATATATTTATATATTTCATATTGTATATATACAGAAATTCTCTTATGCGGACATCTGGACGTTATTATTGTGCGGACGCCGTGTATTTTGTACTACCCTTCTCTATTTTCTTGTCTATTTACAATAGGATCCGTACGATAATAACGTGCGGACATCCGGATAAGAGAATAACTGTATATATATATAACTATTTATTTATTATTATTTATCGGTGAGGATACTTCCTCACTCGCCGTGCCAGTGGGCACGCATCTCGAGAGAATGGTTTGGGATTAGTATGAAAGTTTTGATTGGGTTGAAAAACTAATTATCACTATGGGATTTCGGATTTCATTATGGTTTTGACCAAACTTTATATATATCCATGATGATTTGAATGCATATGGTTTTCGGCATCGTTTTCTAAACGGTGGGGTTATATTATGTTGGTTTCAATTGTGTACTAAACTTTATTTTTGTCCATTCACACTTTTCTGTTTTGTCCCCCCCAAACAGTAGTTGACTGAGCTGAGCAGCAGAGCCGAGCCCTGAGCTTCCGAACCTCGAGTCTCAGTAGTTTAAACTTTGTTCGTTCCGCTCCCGTTTAACTTTGTTATCGTTTGTAAACTGAAACTCTTAAATTGCTCTGTTATCGCCCGCATTAGGGTTTGATTTGGGAGGTCGGAGGCCTTTGTTGTAAGTTGTATGATTATATCTGGTGCATGCTACCTGTTGGGATATATATAAATGTGTATTTAACAGGTTGAGAAATTTGGGAAATGTCCGATTTTCAAAGGAGACTCTGCTGAAATTTCGGCAGAAAGTCTCGTTTCTTAGTAAATGGGCCCGACATCGGTAAGATGCCGGAACTTTCACGGGGCTCATCCCGAGGAATTCGGGGCGAGTCCTGTCACTATTTCTAAAGCATGTCTACTCCTATAATGTTCCTATCTAGGGTAATAACATTGTTAGTTTACTATCATGTTGATTAATGACTGCAATGTTCCAGTCTAGGGTAATAACACTGTTAGTTTACTGTCATGTTGATTAATGGCTATAATGTTCCCTTTTAGGGTAATAACACTGCTAGTTTCCTACGACATCCTATTTCTAATGCATGTCTACCCCCTTGTAATGTTCAAGTCTAGGGTAATAACACTACTAGTTTCCTATGACATCCTATTTCTAATGCATGTTTTCCCCTGTAATGTTCCAATCTAGGGTAATAACACTGCTAGTGTCCTATGACATCCTATTTCTAATGCATGTCTACCCTGTAATGTTCTAGTCTAGGGTAATAACACTATTAGTTTACTATCATGTTGATTAATGCTTGTCATGTTGTTATTTCTAATACATGTCCACCAAAGAAAAGATGAAGAAAGAGCAAACCAGACCAACTCAAAATAAGCTGAGCCTAGATTGTTAATACTATTATGTCATAGAAGTAGACCTGGCAAACGGGTCGTACTAACGGGTTTCGGGACATGTTCTTGTCAACCCATGAACTTAACGGGTTAACACGACACGACCTGTTAAGTTAACGGGTTACAAATACTAGACCCAAACACGACCCGTTACAATTTGCAAATATCCGATACGACCCGTTAAGAATAAATCCCAAAAAAAAAAAAAAAAAAAACAATAACAACTATCACCGAGCTTAGCCATCAACCCTTTATCTCTGTCTTCTCCCCCAAATATCCATCTCATAAACACCATAACCACCCCTCAAAACCCCAACCCACATTGATAGACAGTGAAGACTTCTTCACTAGTTCTTAACTTTTACGTCTAAATAAAAGATGGATTCTAAAAAGAGAGAGAAGGAAATGTACTAGTGAAGGAAACATAT
This sequence comes from Prunus kanzakura, assembly GCA_020521455.1. Classification (NCBI taxonomy): domain Eukaryota; kingdom Viridiplantae; phylum Streptophyta; class Magnoliopsida; order Rosales; family Rosaceae; genus Prunus; species Prunus kanzakura. Next base: position 39,787 of record BPUM01001051.1, read on the forward strand.
ACAGAAGAGAGAAGGAAATAAAATAAATAAAGAAGATGAAAACTTGGGAAATAGGAAGAAGAAGAAACCGTGCCATGAAAGAAGAAGAAAACAAGAAGAGGAAAAAGAGATTGAGAGAGAGAGAGAGAGAGATTCGGTGAGAGAGAAGAAGAATAATAAAAAACAAAGTGAGTTAGGTGAGTGTTTTGCGAATGGACCCGACACGACCTGTTAACTTAACAGGTGGCTAACTGGTTCACCCATTTTCAACCCGACCCATTAAGCTCAACCTAAATACTGATAATTTTGTGCGAATTCATGTCGTGTTAATTGGTCATGTGCAATATTGCCAGGTCTACATAGAAGTACATTGTTAATACTCTGTCATAGAAGTACATTGTTAAACAAAAATGAGATCCATAACTGAAATAGTAACAAAAGATAAATCAATCATCAAAACTTAAAATACATTTCGACGACAATGATGACAACAATGACGATGATGACGTGGCAAAAGATGAGTAGAGCTCCAATATGAGGAGTGGAGAGCATCTGATCGAGGTTCATTCATGGTTCTGAACAATCCCAAAAAAAAATATATCAATAGAAGCACGATTTTAGAACAAGAAATCGAAGGTGAAATATTGAAAATTGTAGATCAAATATGAAGAATATAGTTGGACCTGAGAAAGGAGAAAATAAATATGATTTGGTTTTTTGGCAAATCTAGTTTTTTGATAGATCTTGGCAGATATGATTTTTCTCTCTCAAATTCATAGTACAAGGGTAATATAGGTATTTTACACACACAAATAAACTAAAAAATAGCTATTAAATTGAAAAAATTGACAGCTGTCGATTTTTGGGTTTTTTTTGGGTGTGTTTATAGTTTTTGAATGGTATAGGGTTTCTTTATAAGACTATGTCTAAGATTGGGTATATAACTAAATTTGTAATATATAAAAACCCACATGGAATGCACTTTTGAAACACACCCAAAACCCATTTACTACATAAGAAATTGGTGTTGAAGTTCCTACAAAATTACATAACTGCCACTGATCAACTTTAAAGAACCCAACACAAAAAACTCCAAAAGCACTCAAAACAAGCCCAGCCCAATTTTTTAAAAAAGCCCAAACAATTTATTACAAACAAAACGTCTCGAAAAACGTAGCTTCATTAACGCGTCTTCTCTACAAACCGTCTCTTCATTAACTCGTCTTCATCAAACCTTCTCTTCAGACCAAAACTCCATAACCACCACCAAGCTTCATCTACTTTCAAAAACCAACACCACACACTAACCTCCACCTACAAAAACAAGAAAATTACAGAGAAAAATTTCAAGCAAAAAATGCTTCACATGTAAGACCTTTAAAAAGCACACATTTACTGTCATGTTAATTAATGGCTGTAATGTTCCAGTCTAGGGTAATAACACTGCTAGTTTACTGTCATGTTGATTAATGGCAATAATGTTCCAGTCTAAGGTAATAACACTGCTAGTTTTCTATGACATCATATTTCTAATGCATGTCTACCCCTGTAATGTTCCAGACTAGGGTAATAACACTTCTAGTTTTTTATGACATCTTATTTATAATGCATGTCTACCCCTGTAATGTTCTAGTCTAGGGTAATGATACTGCTAGTTTTCTATGACATCCTATTTATAATACATGTCTACTCCTGTAATGTTCCAGTCTAAGGTAATAACACTGCTAATTTACTGTCATGTTGATTAATGTTTGTCATGTTGCTATTTCTAATACATGTCTACCAAAGAAATGATGAAGAAAGAACAAGCCAGACCAACTTAAACAAAAAAAACAAAAAAAACAAAACCAAAACAAGCTGAGCCCAATTTTTTTTAAAAAAAAATTCACGAAAACCAAGCAGAGGCTCTTCATCGAAGTACATTGTTAATATTATGTCATAGAAGTGCATTGTTAATACTATATCACTATCTTGTTAATGCTACTATATCATAGAAGTACATTGTTAATACTCTGTCATAGAAATACATTATTAAACAAAAATGAGATCCATAGCTGAAATAGTAACGAAAGATAAAATGATCATTAAATACATTCTGAGAGTCAACTAAAATCCGAAGAGAAATACATAATTGTAGCAAAAGATCAAAAATATCAAGTCCAAACCAAACGACGACAACAACGACGATGACGAGAACGAAGACGACGACAACGTGGCGAAATCATCATCTTCCTCCACAACTGAAAATGACGAGTCACTGTTAAAATCTCACTTACTCGCAACGAACTAAAAATCCGAACAATCTAAGTACAAGAAAGATTTCATAACGAGAATTCGAAACAAAAAATTTGAAAATCGGAGCTCGAAGATGAGGAGTAGAGCTAGGAGCATCTGATCGAGGTTCCGAACAATCTGAAAAAAACAATATGAATAGAAGCACTATTTTAAAACAAGAAATTGAAGTTGAAATATTGAAAATTGTAGATTAGAGATGAAGAATATAGTTGGACCTGAGACTGAGCTTCAATGGAAGCTCATCTTGCTCCAACACTGAGAAAGCACCAACGAGAAACTAAAAAAAACTAAAAAATAGTTGTTAAATTGAAAAAATCGACAGTTGTCAATTTTGGGGGGTTTTTTTTTTTGGGTGTGTTTATAGTTTTTAAATGATATAGGATTTCTTTATAATACTATGTCTAAGATTGCGTATATAACTAAATTTGTATTCTTATTAAACCTCACGTGATTGAGAAAGGAAAAAATATTTCAACGGAAGTGACACGTGCACTCGAGCGTCTTCTAACAAGATGCGTATTGTGTTTCGCGTGTTCTGTTTGAAATAGGCGTCGTTTCGATGACACAAGTAGGCAGACGACGGGTCAGACTTGTTCAGCCCAAGGGAGTTTCTAGCCTATGGCAAGCTAGGCTCATGCCCGGCCCAAATGTTTGTTAAAAAAAAATTACCTACACTACATATGTCAAGCCCACTTAAATTAAACCTATACAAACCTTTTTTTTTCTTTTTCTTTTCCTTCTCTCATTTTTTTCATTCCTTTCCTTCTCTCTTCTCTCTTTTTTTTTCTTTCTTTTTCTTCTCTCATCTCTCCTCTTTTTTTTTTTTACATTCTTTTCCTTCTATCTTCTATCTTCTCTCTCTTTCTTTTCCTTCTCTCTCTCTCTCTCTCTCTCTCTCTCTCTCTCTCTCTCTCTCTCTCTCTCTCTCTCTCTTTTCTTTCTTTTCTAATTAAATTAAAAATTATGATTATTATTATTATTTTTGGTCTCAATAAACCCCAAGCCTGCCCTATAATTTTTTTGTCTCGCACAAAGACAACTGTTTCAGAAATTACGGAACATGATTGATAGGGATGTGGAGCTCAAGGTGGAAAGCCATAAATTACGAGTTGTGGAGCTCGAGGTGGAAAGCCAGAAACGGGTGTCATAATGGACGTCTATAAAAAGGAAATAAAAGGAGAAAGGAGGTCACAACTCAGGAAAAAAAAAAACCCTAGCTCAACCAATTTTCTTCATTCCCATTTCTCTCGATATAAACCTAGCTCCGCCAACACGTAAATAAAATGACCTATTCATTCCCATTTTCTCTCGATCTAAACCTAGCTCCGCCAACACAGACATGGAGGCAAGGGGCTGTACCGTTGAGTTTAGTATATAAGTTTTACCCGGTTGACTTTCGAATCCTAAAGTCGCCACTGGTTCAGCCCACCACTCTTGACTATCTTCATCTCTTCTTCTTTCTTCAAAGTTCGTCTCCTCCTCCTTTTGCATTCTATATCTTATTCTGACCCAGTTTTTCCAATACCATGTAAGCTTCTCTGTATTTGCAAATTGTTTCGTGTATCTGCTGACAACTTGCATTTGAATTTGAAAAACGCTTTTTAACTTTTCATATTGGCTTTGAGGATTGATCTTCCTCTTAAATCTGAAAAATGATGTCAGCCATATTTAATTTTAGCTTAAATTTAGTTCATCAATCATGAATAGTGTCATGTGCCCATTGCCGTTGTCCATAGCTTTTCCTAATTCTGAAATATTTTAGAAATTTTCATCAAAGCACCAGACCCCCCACTGTGATCCTTTTCTCCCTCAAGTGAATTTGATCTCAATCTGTATGTGCCCATCTACTTAATTACTTGTTCTATTGACCCAAAAAAAAATGTGTTTGCAGATAAAATTGGAGTATCCTCATGAAGTGCTGACTTGTATTACTGGGTGTTATGGTGGCATTACTAGAGATGAGCGGCCTCGAGTTATAAAGTCTTTGACATTTTAATTGTTAAAGTTCCTTTGTGAAATAGTATATGCAATTGTACATAGGCTATGCAAGAATTCACTCGTATACAATTATGGGTAATTGCAAGAAGGTTCACAATATGATACTTCGGTTTATGCGCAATTGCATACAGTTTATGCAATTTTTGACACCATATACAAAATTGCATATTGTAAACTAGAATTGCACTCAAATGCTATGAAATTACATACATGTATATTCAATTGCGTATTGTAAAGTAAGAATTGCATACATGGGCTATCAAATTACATAGATATATGCACTTGCATGACACCACAAAAAATAACTACAACTGCAAGTTCAGCAATGTTTTAGACTTTCGTCCATGCTACAAAAGATGAAATACGTGATATATGCCCATAAACATCATTCAACATGAGTAAAATTTGTCGTTCCTCGGATAAATTGATCAAAAGACCTTATTTACCAATCCAACGATACCTTCTTTGCTAGCTTTTGTTCATGTTGCAGGCTTTTGTTCTTGGTTCATTGCAATTCCCCACCATCATTTCGGTGGAAGGCAGGGCAGGCCCTGGCACAGGGCGACAACCCAGGGCCCAATTATATAAGGGACACAACATTTTCTCCTTAGACCATATGCATTTGCGTTTGAATTTGATTTTAATGTTTTCACCAAAAGCAAGATCAGATTTGCTTTGCATCCAAAATATTGCTCAGCCAAATACCAAACTCTCATAAGTCGCAGCCGTCATGTCCTAGGCCTCTCTGTATCAAAAGTTATAGGTAACTAAAGAATAGTTTTTAAATAATTTATTCAGATGAACAAGATATATCATTCTTATTATCTCTCTTTTTCTTTCTTCATCTATCATCATCTATTCTTCTCCCAATTTTCTCTCTTCTTCTTGCCCAAATCATCATCTAATCAATCGTTTTTATTTGATTGTGTTGATATAAATTAATAATTAGTTACATTAATTCTATAGGGACACTAACTTAAAGTTTCGCCTGGGGCCTTATAAAACTCACGACCGGCTCTGGTTGAAGGTGAAAGCTGCAGAACAAAGCCATGCTTGTATTCAGAAAGCATCAAGCAATCATCATGCATGTGCCTGACAAAGCGATAAAGAAAAACTGATGGACTTTATGAGGCGCACCTACATCGAAAGTGATATTCCACAATCCACGGCAAACGGACGAACGGACTTTGGGGCCCACCACGGTAAACTTAGCATCACTAAGAAAGGACGTGGGCCCAACTGTTGCAGAATCCTGTTTTATGGAGATTCCCAATGTTACAAAAAGAGAGAAGTATAGGAGAGAAACTCTCGTGTAACGGGAATAACACTTTTGGCTATCTCTAGACAATAATACAGTGATACATGGGATAACTTTTCCACATATCATTGTATTATTGGCCGGATATAGGAAAACAGTGCTATCCCCGTTATAGGTAAGTTTTTCTCGAAGTTATGGAGCTCTAACACTGACTGGTCTTGTAGCCCATGTGCTGTACCCTCTAGCTTGTAAATCAATACCATGAGTGGATACAAGTAATATTGGGAAAACGCGATTTATTCTTAATTACTTAAGTTATAAATTTTTTTGGACCCAAACAGACTGCAATCTTAGGAGAGTGCTATATATATAATCATAGAAGCAAGAGGTTACTTGAGCTACAAATTCTTTGGACTGAGACTGCAATCTTACGAGAGTAGCATATATTTTAATCATAGAAGCAAAGACTACCACCCTTTATTATATCACAGTGATTGATGGAATCCTTGAGTTGGTTCTTTTCCTGGTCTCTTAGATAAACTTAAAGTAATGGTGATACTTGTTCCTCTAATTGTTTAACATGCAATGTTTCAAAAGTGATAATGTGAACGGCTAATAATCGAGCCCTGTACAATAATTTCAAATGTCCCATTTGATAAAGTACAAAAATCATCAATACCCACTTCCAAATTAGATGCTGTGTTGAAGAACCCACCACAACATATCATTGTTATAATTTATAATAACAGACAATAAGAGACTGTTCATTTGAATTGAAGAGCCGTGTTATCATCAAACATCTATGCGCACGTGAACAATTTCTCCGACTAACTTACAAAATGATTATGATTAAGTCACAACCTCTAGTGATGAATATAATCGCAACTGAATCCTACCACATCATAACTTATAAGGTGGTAACAAAAATTGGTTACAATGTGTGGTTTCAAGGACTGAGACTTGAGTTTAGGGTTAGGTAGCAAGTCATTCTCAGTGAACATATTGAGGGGACCTAAAGAGTCAACACACAATGTCACACGTAGGCTTCAATTAAGTTGACTAGTATTGCTTCTTTACCATCATAATCCAAATGCAACAGATTGGCATGGGCCAGCGTGTGCCTTTCGATGCGTTTCTTTATCATCTTTAACCCTCTCTTTTTTCACCTTTCTTCACATGGAGCTCGTCTTAATGAACATAATCCTACTAATTAGGCATGCCTAAAATCCAAGCAAACCTTTCATGGAAGTCAAGCCAAGCTTGGCCATTAGTTCTTGACGTCAATTATTGCTTGCATCAAAGCATAAATGATATAGTGGGTTGGCACAAACCTAAAATACCAAGGATTTTTTTACCAAAAAAATCTACCAAGGGGTTTGGGATCATTTGGTATTACTTCTCCAAGAAGCACTTATAATACTTTTATTAGAACAATGTAGAGATTTTCATAAGAAATCCAAATGCTTCTCCAAAAAATGCTTATATGACCCATAAGAACTTCTAAAGTTTTTTACCAAGCGCTGTTAAAAGTGCTTTTGGTTATCAGAGAACGCTTTTAATCCTTCTAGAAGTACTCCCAAACATGCCATTTTCTTCACCTTGTTGTGTAATTTCCAAAACTTCAATTCATACTACTTAAGTAATAAGTTATGCTACGTGCATCAACTATTAACTCAATGGTTCACTGAAAATAGAGATAAAAGTTAGTGCTTAGAGTTATTGGTACTGAATATGTGACGATGATTTTATTTCGTTCATCATCGTAATTTTATTTTTTCTGTGCTAAAATATCTGTGATATTTTACCGCCACATTAGCTATTTTATTTTCTATAATCATGCTGGATAATATAGAATTCCAGCCATTGTTATCTATATATATAAAGTAAAAGGCAGAGTAGGTTAAAAAAAGCAAAGATATTTTCAAAGATTTATAATTTACTATATTTTCCATATACTCAAATACTAATGGGCAGATAGGATCACACGTATATGATTGATCATTGAGGAGGTAAGCCATGATGGCACGTAACAGGCATGCACATCATCTCCATCAGAACCGTTGATCACAATTTGATCTTACCCATCAGCAATCCGACGGTGGAGAGACTTAAAGGAAGAGGTTACAGTTCCAGAAGACGCCAGAAACACCCACCCTAACATATGTAGGCCATAAAGACAAGAGGGAAAACCGACACATACGTGGAAGGAAATAGGCATAAAGGGATTGGACCTATATGCATGGATAGACATGACGTATGATCATGCCACGTGTACGGTGCACATAACCCCATCTCTCCTCTCCTGCATTATAAATTGAGGGTCGTGGTCTTCTATAAAACTCGTTCAAAACAGAGTTAGTGTTTATCTGGTTTATATCAACTTGATCATAAATTTCAGTTGTGATTTTTTATCTCAGTCCAAAAATGTCGTCGTGCTGTGGAGGCAAATGTGGTTGTGGGGCTGGCTGCAAGTGCGGCAGCGGCTGTGGAGGGTAAGTTTCTGTTTGTTTTCCTGGAAACAAGAAAACTTTTCCAGAAATTTTTTGTGCTCTGTTTTCCTCTTACTTTTTTCGTTGTCTTTAAATCAGGCCCTGATCAAATTGTTATCATTTTTCATTATGTGGGTGTTTATGAATCTTCATGCAGGTGCGGGATGTACCCAGATATTTCCATGGAACAGAGCACCACAACTGAGACCCTTATAATGGGGGTTGCACCTCAAACCTCGTATGTATTTTGTCACATCCATGAAATCCTATAGGATATTTTTTTGCACTTTCCTCGTTTGAAGATTTCGTGGTTATTTTTTTGCTAATTATTTTGTATTTGGGTTTTTAATCTGCAGTCATTTTGAGGCTTCTGAGATGGGTGTTGTTGCTGAGAATGGATGCAAGTGTGGAGACAACTGCACCTGCAACCCCTGCAAGTGTGGAAAGTGAAAGAAAAATGACAGCTTTTGAAGCAGAGGATGATGGACTTCTAATATTGTAGCAAATAATCTATGCGTGTGTGGTTTTTATGATCCAAAATACCAAGTTTGTGTGTTTTAGGAACCGAGTTAGGAACTGAGTTTTAGAATAAAGTGGTCATGGCCCGTCTCTTTGCAGATCCTTCTAGGCTAGGATCTGATAAGCGTGATCCCAGGCATGCCTGCTTGTGTCTGTTTTCATTGTACAATAGTAGTATCTATATATGTATGTGGGATTGTGAGGTGTTTGTTGACTTGGTGGATCATATTTTATGTAATTGTGAGAGGAAAGAGAGAGTATTTGATGTTTGAATGATAACTAGCTCCTTTCTTTTACTTTAATTTGTGGGATTAATTATGGTTTTGGTGATAATGGTGACATCTTTGTGCATTATTTAAGGATTTGCAAAAACAACACGGCAGGTCAACAAGATATTATACTTATCTGGAAGAGATTTCAATGTACATGCGCTAACAAGACCTTAAACTTATCTAGAAGAAATTTCAATTAAGTTTTAAATGTCATTAACCAAACAAATTATTTAAGGATTTGTAACCCCACAAAATAATGTGAAAGTAGTGGAGAACCATCAACTTTTTCTTGAGAAAGTGGAATTCTACTCTCATGTTTTTTTTTTCTTGTAATTGATAGATCATTGAGAACAGCCTCAATGCCATTATAGCACTTTCACACATTTGCCATGGCAAAACACAACCTCAATGCCATAAGAACACTTTCACCCGTTTGCCGTGGTAAAACCAGATAAGATTGCAAGCAAGTTGTACTTTCATCCATTTGCCATGGCAAAACCAGATAAGATTGCAAGCAAGTTGTAGACTTAGGCCAGATAAGATTGCAAGCAAGTTGCAGACTTAGGCCTAACTAAGTTGGTTAGAGCGGATAGGTGTAGTTGGCTAGAGCGGATGTGTTCAATGCTAGAATATCGCTTGTATATAAAAAATAAAAATAAAAGATTGCAAGGCTGAAATTAATCTGTAGTACATTCCAAGGCTACACAAATCCAACAGAGAGGATTAGTCTTACAAGGACACATGTGATTCACGTCAGTATGGAATCTGATGAGCTAATTGTACAGACTCTGCTTCATAATGCTTACTACTTGACCTGTGAAATCTCTGAGCAACTGGGAGTTGCGTTTGTTTGCTTATCAAATATTCCTACCGCAGCTTTATTAAACAGGTTAACAATCTGTTAAACAAAATTTAGAAGTAGATTAGCATCTAATACATCATTTAATGGAAAAAGTTTTGACTCGAATATAAAACTATCTTTTAGGTTCACCTGCTTAGATGAGAGGCCTATTTTCTCCAAATCGCTCAGCTGAAACATGACATATTCAACTTCAGAATTATCTGTTAAATGTAATTCGAAGTTCATTTCATTGAGTTTTGCCTACCGATTTTAAAGGGCTCGTTTCTCTGAGCTCAACTATGTATTCAGCCATTTTGACACCTATTCCCTGAATGATACACAAAAGAGGGAGAATTTCAGAAGGCAGCAAATCAGTTTTAAGAACACAAATATGTGCTGTTTGTTTGACATGAACCTTCAACTCCAGTAGCTCCTCCCTGCAATTAACAAAAAAACAGTTAAATTTCATTTGTACAATTGAGTGTAAAAAAAGTGAAAGAAATGAAAATGAGGATATTTTGAAAAGACTATGAACCGTTACCTGTTGGCTGTATTCAAGAAGTCAATATACTCTTTAAGCAGGACGTTCTGTGAAATAAGAAACAGAGAGATGAGGATCGCATATTCAACAGCTTAAACTTATGAAGTAGGGTGCGTGTTTTTTGACTTCTATTGTTCCTCTCCGGAGGAGGAGTTTTTGGAGTCTCTGGCTCAAAGAGGAGGGTGCAATCTCCATTTGTGAATAAGGGTTCATTGAGGGGCTTTTGCTTTATATTGGTGTTGAGAGGAGAGAGAGCTTTTCTTAAGGAACTTCGTAGTGTGCTTTTCCTCTCACTGACAGGTGATGAGTCGAAATTTCTGGCGGAGCTTTCCTCCTGGTTTGATGCCTCACCTATGCAGATATCAATATAGAAGCTATTATTATTTCAAATAACTAAACATGCAAAAATAAGACAGTCCTTATTGTTTCTTTTCAAAAAAAAAAAAAAAGACAGTCCTTCAATTTGTTCAGGGTGTTTGAAGCAGCATAGCAAGTAAACAATTCATGCATAGCTGAAAAATACCAGGTAAACTTGTATTTGATTCCAATACAGATTCACCAGCTCCAGCATCGCCCTCTTCTTTATCACCAGCTAATTGCAGACTCTGAAAAGCAATTCAGACTCATAAATACACAATGACATATAATATGATAACTAACTTGGAATGCATTTAGTAGCGTTTCATTCCCATGCGGAGCTACTAAACTGGAACTTTTTTCTAAAGTTGTTAACCAATTATCATTCCCAATAATGTGAAAACCACAGTTACACAATACACAATAGAATGAGAATGTTAATCAATGGTAGTTTCATTATTATATAGTAATTACCTCAAAATTAGAATCAACGGTGCTTTTATTATTGAAAATGTTCCTGAAAGGCGCTTCTGTTACTTGTACCTTTCTTTGGCATTACAGGCGCTTCTGTTAGTCATAACCTTGGCTTTCACAGAGCTGAGGTTGATGGTGGGTTTCTTGACATTGGCAAAAGAACTTGGAGTTTTCTGCAACAAGGGAGAATTGAATGCTTGAATTCTTTGTGCACTCTTTGTCTTTCCTCTCGATTCAAGCCAAGCACGAAGTTTGGCTTCCATGTCAACTTTAACCTTTGGAGTCTCTTGCTTCTGAGCTGAAGGAACAAAATTGGTGCTTGGAGTTATGCTACGTGCAACTATTAACTCAATGGTTCACTGAAAATAGTGATAAAAGTTAGTGCTTGGAGTTATTGTTACTGAATATGTGACGATGATTTTGTTTCATTTATCATCGTAATTTTCTTTTCCGTGCTATAATATATGTGATTACTATTTTATTTTCTATAATCATGCTGGATAATATAGAATTCCAGCTGTTATGGGTAAAAAAATGCAAAGATATTTTCATAATTTACTATGTTTGCCATATACTCAAATACTATCGGGCAGACAGGATCACACGAATATGATTGATCATTGAGGAGGTAAGCCATGCACATCATCTCCATCAGATCCGTTGATCACAATTTGATCTTACGCATCAGCAATCCAACGGTGGAGAAACTTAAAGGAAGAGGTACAGTTCCAGAAGACACCAGAAACACCCACCCTAACTATATAGGCCATAAAGACGAGAGGGAAAACCAACAGATACGTGGAAGAAAATAGACAAAAAGGGATTGGACCCATATGCATGGATAGACATGATGTATGATCATGACTCGTGTACGGTGCACATAACCCAACTCCCTCCTCCCCTGCACTATAAATTGAGGGTCATGGCCTTCCGTAAAACTCGTTCGTATGAGAGTTAGTGTTTATCTGGTTTATATCAACTTGATCATAAATTTCCGTTGTGATTTTTTATCTCATTCCAAAAATGTCGTCGTGCTGTGGAGGCAAATGTGGTTGTGGGCCTGGATGCAAGTGCGGCAGCGGATGTGGAGGGTAAGTTTCTGTTTGTTTTCCTGGAAACCAGAAAAGAAAACTTCCCCAGAAAATTTTTCTGCTCCGTTTTTTCTCTTTCTTTTTTTGTTGTCTTTAAATCAGGCCCTGGTCAAATTGTTATCATTTTTCATTATGTGGGTGTTTATGAATCTTCATGCAGGTCCGAGATGTGCCCAGATATTTCCATGGAACAGAGCACCACAACTGAGACCCTTAAAATGGGGGTTGCACCTCAAACCTCGTATGTATTTTGTCACATCCACGAAATCCCATATGATATTTTTTTACACTTTTCTTATTTGAAGATTTTGTGGTAATTTTTTTGCTAATTAATTTGTAATTGGGTTTTTTATTTGCAGTCATTTTGAGGCTTCTGAGATGGGTGTTGCTGCTGCGAGTGGATGCAAGTGTGGAGACAACTGCACCTGCAACCCCTGCAAGTGTGGAAAGTGAAAGAAAGATGATAGCTTTTGAAGCAGAGGATGATGGACTTGTAATATTGTAGCAAGTAATCTATGCGTCGTGTGTGGTTTTTATGATCCAAAATACCAAGTTTGTGTGTTTTAGGAACCGAGTTAGGAACTGAGTTTTGGAATAAAGTGGTCATGGGCGTCTCTTTGCAGATCCTTCTAGGCTAAGATTTGATAAGGGTGATCCCAGGCATGCCTGCTTGTGTCTGTTTTCATTGTACAAAAGTAGTATCTATATGTATGTGGGCTTCTGAGGTGTTTGTTTGACTTGGTGGATCATATTTTATGTAATTGTGAGAAGAAAGAGAGAGTTTTTTATGTTATGAATGAAAACTAGCTCCTTTCTTTTACTTTAATTTGTGGGATTAATTACGGTTTTGGAGATAATGGTGACATCTTTGTGCATTATTTAAGGATTGGCGAAAAAGAACACAACAGGTCAACAAGATTTATACTTATCTGGAAGAGATTTTAATGTACATGTGTTAACAAGACCTTAAACTTATCTAAAAGAAATTTCAATTAAGTTTTAAATATGCCATTAACCAAACAAATTATTTAAGGATTTGTAAGCCAACAAAATAATGTGAGGCCATCCCCAATGGGCCCTCTAAAGTGGGCTGCACCATCATTGGGCTGCATATATAGCAACTGAAGGAAAAAAGTCATCTCCAGTGGTTTAGTTTTGGGGCCTTAAATGATTGAGCCCCACCGGAGCTATACCCAGATTTATGTTCATTGTTGAAGCCCATGAAAGTGAATGGGGTCCACATAAAGAAAAAGCTGTCAATCCATATGTGTTGTTGGTGACTTGCCTTGTGACTGCAGCTCATGATACTCTCTTCTTGACCAATGATTTCTTCTCTTTGTTTTATATTTTATTTCATGCGACCAATGAGAGGAAATGGGCCGGATAGCTTTTGTTTTTGTGTTTTTTACGGATGAGGCTTTGTTTTTTTTCAAGGCAACAATCAAGTTTTTTTTTTCATATAAAAGATTTTCAAATCTTGTCCAAATTTTGATTTTTTTTTTGTTTTGAAATGTTCACAAAAAAAAATTAACATACTAATATATATTAAAGCAAATAAAAAAAATTTATTTTAAAAATAACACGTATATAAAATTATATCAAATATAGAGCTCTAGATATAGAGCCCTTCTGTTGTGAGAGTGATTCCTTTAGAGCCTCAAAGACTCCATCGGAGCTCTAAATGGGGATCTATCAACTCCTTTTAGAGCTCCAACCATTGGGGATGGCCTGAAAGTAGTGGAGAAAAATGGAATTCTACTCTCTTGTCTTTTTCTGTAATTGAAAGATGTAGGGGTCTTTTTCTTCCAATAGCCAGATGAATGGGCTTGGGCTGCCGTAAAGGATGAGTGGAGGAGATTGCCCCTGTTTCTGAGTTCAAAGACCGGGCTCCAAGAGAGTTTTGAAAGAAGTAGTGAGAACCTTAGAAAACACCTTGGATTCTTTCACCAATCAACCAGACAAACGTGGCAGATTAGAAATGGAATGGCTTGGCTTGAGGAGCTTGTGGCATGGGAGCTAATTCTTCACACGTTTAGCAATTTGAGAGAGATAGACAAGAGCGTGAAATTCTTATAGAGAGAAAGGATTCAGAGTGGGGAAGGAGGAAAATGAGGAGGATTGCAATCTCAGAAAGGGAGAAAACAATGGAGGCAGAAGTTAGGGTGTCCAGAGTAAATTTCCAGTTGCTTGACAAAGCTTGGTCAGGTCTGGATGATGATCTTTCTGGGTAGAGAAAGCTCCCTTTTATAGGCGCTTAGAACCCTAATTACATCGATCTTCCATTCCTACTTTTCCTTTGCTTCTTTCCAATTACTCTTTTTTGGTGAAATTTCTTCAACTAGAGCTCATTGGTCCAATGTTCTTTGGTGTTCCAAGGTTTTTATGCGGCTGAACCTCCTCATGGGGGTGAGGCGCCACCTGCTTTCTTCCTTGGTTTTCAAACTAGAGCTCGCAGAGGAAAAAGGAACAGATAGAGTTGTATGTCCAATGGGTATTCCTTCTACACATATGAATTTCCTTTGGTTCTTGCAATGGCTTTTTGTTTGACCGTTATGAAGCTTTGAAAAGGGTGGGAATACAATGCTAGATTTTTTAACCAGGCTCTGGGCTGGGCTTTGTTTACAGTATAGGGTTATTAGTCTTCCCTTTCCAGCGGCTTGCATGTTTTCGCCAAGCTGCTGGAAGTGGCCTATTTGCTTTGTCTTTGGGTATTTCAACTAACGTGAGATTGTCTAAGTGCTACAGCAGACTATGAAATGTTATCCTAAGGTATTGGATCACCTTTTTCCCTTTCTCATGCTAACCCATGTGTTTGGGCCCGAGAAATGGGCTTGAGTTTTAGTGCTCCCAAGTGGCCGATAACCTTCATTCCTTGGACCCTCAATGGGCCCTGTGAGTCCTTGCGCCCGTCCATACCACAACCTTCTCAGCAAGCCCCGAGTGATTATGTGGCTTGGGCCCACTTAAGCTTGTAGCACGGCATGGTATTAGATTAACTATCCTTTACATAGCGTTACGTGTTTATTCATCATGCTTGTGCTTGGGTTCCATCATGCCACAATAAGCTATGATCGAGTCATGTAGTATTGGATAAGTTAGTAGGCGTGAATTTATAGAGCCGGTGCGTTTTGGTCCCCTTTGCGCGGCGGGCATGCATGTTGCTTGGCGTGACACGTGGCTCATGACTCACGCAAGTGCGTCTTACACGTTCCCTTATGTCCCAATTGGGCTCCTCTTGCAATCCAATCTTCGTCTTGGGCTAGGAATAAACTCGGGCCCAACGACCTGTTTTTTTGGGTCTCAACAAAAGATTATTGAGAACAGCCTCAATGCCATAACCAGATAAGATTGCATGTTGTAGACTTGGGCCTAGGGAAGTTGGCTAGAGTGGATGGGTCTAGTTGGCTAGGGAAGTTGGCCAGAGCGGATGTGTAGCTTGTATATAAAAAATAAATAAAAAATATTGCAAGAAAAAATAAATAAAAAAGATTGCAAGGCTAAAATTAATCTGTAGTACATTGCAAGGCTACACAAATCCAACAGAGAGGGTCTTTTTTAGTTTTACAAGGACACATGTAATTCACATCAGCATGGAATCTGATGAGCTAATTGTACAGACTCTGCTTCATAATCCTTACTACTTGACCTGTGAAATCTCTGAGCAACTGGGAGTTGCTTTTGTTTGCTTGTCAAATACTCCTACCGCAGATTTATTAAACAGGTTAACAATCTGTTAAACAAAATTTAGAAGTAGATTAGCATCTAATACATCATCTAATGGAAAAAGTTTTGACTCGAATGTAAAACTATCTTTTAAGTTCACCTGCTTAGATGAGAGGCCTATTTTCTCCAAATCACTCAGCTGAAACATGACATATTCAACTTCAGAATTATCTGTTAAATGTAATTCAAAGTTCATTTCATTGAGTTTTGCTTACCGATTTTAAAGGGCTTGTTTCTCTGAGCTCAACTATGTATTCAGCCATTTTGACACCTATTCCCTGAATGATACACAAAAGAGAGAGAATTTCAGAAGGCAGCAAATCAGTTTTAAGAACACAAATATGTGCTGTTTGTTTGACATGAACCTTCAACTCCAGTAGCTCCTCCCTGCAATTAACAAAGAAGAGTTAAATTTCATTTGTACAATTGAGTGTAAAAAAATGAAAGAAAAGAAAATGAGGATATTTTGAAAAGAAAATGAACCGTTACCTGTTGGCTGTATTCAAGAAGTCAATATACTCTTTAAGCAGGACGTTCTGTGAAATAAGAAACAGAGAGATGAGGATCGCATATTCAACAGATTAAACTTATGGAGTTACAAGTAACCATTGTACCTTTAAGTTTGACCCACAAGCAGTGAATTTATGAAGTGGGGTGCGTGTTTTTTGACTTCTATTGTTCCTCTCCGGAGGAGGAGTTTTTGGAGTCTCTGGCTCAAAGAGGAGGGTGCAATCTCCATTTGTGAATAAGGATTCATTGAGGGGCTTTTGCTTTATATTGGTGTTGAGAGGAGAGAGAGCTTTTCTTAAGGAACTTCGTAGTGTGCTTTTCCTCTCACTGACAGGTGATGAGTCGAAATTTCTGGCAGAGCTTTCCTCCTGGTTTGATGCCTCACCTATGCAGATATCAATATAGAAGCTATTAATATTTCAAATAACTAAACATGCAAAAATAAGACAATCATTCAATTTTTTCAGGGTGTTTGAAGCAGCATAGCAAGTAAACAATTCAAGCATAGCTGAAAAATACCAGGTAAACTTGTATTTGATTCCAATACAGATTCACCAGCTCCAGCATCGCCCTCTTCTTTATCACCAGCTAATTGCAGACTCTGAAAAGCAATTCAGACTCATAAATACACAATGACATATAATATGATAACTAACTTGGAATGCATTTAGTAGCGTTTCATTCCCATGTGGAGCTACTAAACTAGAACTTTTTTCTAAAGTTGTTAACCAATTATCATTCCCAGTAATGTGAAAACCAGAGTTACACAATACACGATAGAATGAGAATGTTAATCAATGGGAGTTTCATTATTATATAGTAATTACCTCAAAATTAGAATCAACGGTGCTTTTATTATAGAAAATGTTCCTGAAAGGCACAGTGATTGTCCTGCAAAAAATGTTAACCAATCAGGCAAGAGTGAGTAGTACATAGCATAAGGATGTACCATTCAACTAGTTACTTGTACCTTTCTTTGGCATTACAGGTGCTTCTGTTAGTCATAACCTTGGCTTTCACAGAGCTGAGGTTGATGGTGGGTTTCTTGACATTGGCAAAAGAACTTGGAGTTTTCCCCAACAAGGGAGAATCGAATGCTTGAATTCTTTGTGCACTCTTTGTCTTTCCTCTTGATTCAAGCCAAGCACGAAGTTTGGCTTCCATGTCAACTTTAACCTTTGGAGTCTCTTGCTTCTGAGCTGAAGGAACAAAATTGGTGATGTGGCGTGACCGAGCTGCCAAGCTGACAGTATGAACAGACTCCGGGTACTCTCCTGGATTCTATTATCAAAGAAAAATGGATTACAAAATAAATCACCGAAAAAAAATACAAGTGACAGGCCAGACCAAAGCATTGCTAACTCAAACTCCATACCAAGCAAGCAACCATCAAAGCCTGACTCATCCCACCTAGTGAGTCTTGCAATATACGAGTCAATTTACTCTCCCTATAGGGAACTCGGGATAAGTTGTTGTTCAATGCATAAATGACATTAGACAAGGCAAACAAGGACTGGTTGATCTTTGCACTCTCTTGTAGACGAATCCCTTCGTTGCAAGTTCTTCTATTATCTTCATTGCCTGTTTGAGATGTAGATTAAATATGAGAAGACAAAAACCATAAACTCAATTCCCTAGTGAATTTCACCTTACTTAAGCTACTGGAAAAAGGTTAGGAATATGAAAAAGACCTGCTAAGTCTATGAGATTCAACTTCCCAGTAACAACAGCCGCAGAACCATCATCACAAGGAGTGGAAACGGCAATCACAAGGACCCCATGGCTCCTACTAGAAACATCATTCAGACCTGTATGTGCGACTTTCCGCCTCTGAATCCCACAAGAAAAAGCCTCATAAAACTCAGGCATGGACTTTACAGGGACCCGAGAGAGTCCCCTAAGATGAATCTGCCCATCTTTGTCATCCAAAACCGCAATTTCCTTGGCTTTGATCTCTAACAGGTCATAACACCTGTCCATATAGACCTCGTAGTATGAAATTTCAACTGTGCTTCCTGTGCACTGGCACATAGACATGATTGTGGACATGGCCAGCGGCATTAGACCCGGCATCTCATCTGTGCCCTGGCACATCAATCACATGCTGAATTAAAATACTGCAGAAGAAAATTCTTCAAAACAAAGACTTGAAGCTGCATTTAGTTACTTGGGCAACACAAAAATTTTTGTAGACAACACTACCATATAATTCAGAATTTTCATTTTCTTAAGGGAAAAGTAGAGATGAAGTTCAGTACTTCATTTATCCTAATACAAAGATTTGAATTTTTTTTGGGGCCAATCAATGCATTGAACTTTCCACATTCATAGAAATGTCCATGATTAACCAAATTAATGCCTTCATCAAACTTAAATGCCTTACTAATGAGGGAAAAAACACTGAACCCAACAAAACTTTCATCTTTTTGGATAAATCAAATTCAAACCTGCATAGTGTAAGTCTTTCCACTTCCGGTAGCTCCATAGGCAAACACCGTAGCATTGCAGCCATGAAAGAGTCCTGGAATCAAAGGGCTCACTTCTCCGTAGAAGATCCGACCAACATTGTTGTCCTCTTGGGCAAAGAAAGAGTCTAACCGGTAACACTCGTTTCGGCTACACCCAGAAAACCAAAAATCATCCATAATTCAAAACCCAGCTTCCAAAAAAGATAAAAACCGAATAAATTTCTTCGAATTATCTGACAGAAAACTAAGAAAATCCCTCACCTTGATTCTTTATCTTTGAGATAAACAACCACTTCCTCAGTAGAAGACTCACATTCTTGTTCAATTACTGAAACACACGGCGTCTGATCTCCATTATTAGCAGCGATCTCGTGGGGAAGAAAAGGACGAACCCTCACAATGACCCTGACCTTAGAACTTGAATTGGGGTTGGCTTTTGCTGGAGTTGCAGAACTATCTAGAACTAGACCACCCTCCATTAGAGAAGAAAAATCTAGCTTGGGCTTGAAGAGAAAGAGAGAGATTGGGGAGTTGAATTTGCAGAGAGAGAGATAGAGAGGAGGGAATTGTAACTGAAAGCAGTAGATTAGAGGGAAGAAGAAGGTGGTTTTGAAACTAATTGACAATACCGTTGGTAGGTACAGAACACAAAAGTTTGGGCCTCGCTTTTCTAGTTTGAATTTGGATTTGGGGAGCAAACTTGCCGTTGGGCCTGTGGGGCCCCACTATTTTCTATATTATTAAGTGGGCCCCTATGGTCAAAATTTGAATTACCAAAAACTTGGAGGATCTGCCAGCAGCCGGCCTAAATGCGTTAAAGGGTTTAAGACAGAGGCTCAAAACCCTAAAACCCTAAAATTGTTGGAATCGAAGACGAAGATGGACAAGGGCATGCTGGCAGCGGACTTGGAGGGTCTTCCTGAAGAAGATAAGCATAGAATGGCCACCTTGATCGACCAGCTTCAGATTCGTGACAGGTTTTTGTGTCTTTTTATGTATAAAATATTTGTAAATATATGTTTGTGCCTTGTGAAAATGGAGTGTCTTTGTCTATTTCTTGCTCTGGAAATAGTGAATTTATTAATTTATATCTAGTGGGACATTTTCTGATATGGTGCATGGTAGATTGAAATCTTAGAGAAATACCAATCATGAAGAACCCACAAGATGAATTTATTTATTTATTCATTTTGCATAATTGTGTATTGAAAATATGGAATTAGGATGTAATTCCAGTGTAAAAAAGTACAGGTTTGTATACGCAGATGATGATTATCATGAGTTATAATTATGAAGTCTCCGATTTCTGATATGTTTGTCCAAAATTGCAGCCTGAGGATGTATAATTCATTGGTGGAGAGATGCTTTACTGACTGTGTAGACACCTTTCAGCGCAAAGCCCTGACCAAGCAAGAGGATTCTTGTGTTCGTAGGTGCGCCGAAAAGTTCCTTAAGCATTCGATGCGCGTTGGCTTGAGATTTGCAGAGCTTAACCAAGGAGCAGCAACTCAAGATTAAGCTAAGCTCCATATGAATCATCTTTGGCATGGAAATCTTATAAACCTTTTGAATTGGTTTATGACAGGTGCAATTGGTTTACCCTTGGTTTTAGAATTATGCTTCTTACATTGATTGGATTTGTACCTTTAGAAAGAAGAAACTTGTTGTCAGGTTTTACATTTTAGCTGGATATGAATCAGTTGCTAACTTATTATATATAAATTTTGTTCCATTTCCATATGTTCTTGGAAAGGCATGAACAAAAACTTTTGCCCCTTTCTAATCTGTATCAGATTGTGTGACTTTACAATAAGAGAAGCTGGGTTCTAAGGTCTGTGTTATTAGCTTGATTAGCTTTCTCTTTTGTTTCCCTTAAATTATACTTTATTTGGGACAGTGATCTTGACAGTGAACCAACCAAGAACTGCTTATTGTTCACATTAGTTTAGAGTACGTACAATTGGTTGGTAAAAAGATTTGACTTCTGAGCTTTGGCCCTTCGTGCCAAAGATGACAAAGGCCAAAATATGATTGAGAATTGTCTTGAGGTGCAGAGCTTGAATTGAATATGCTGTGGTATATAGCCAATTCTGTGCTTGCATATGGTTGTTGCTGTGATATACAGTCAATTCTGTGCTTGCATACTTTCACTTAGTTTTTCAACCATGTAAGATTGTTCCAAATCAGATTTTTCATCCATTTTTATTCATGGAACACGTTACATAAGGCGTCAATTTTAACTGTCCAAATTATATCTTTCATTCAATGTGATTCATGAGATTTAAACTTATGATATTTTTTCAACAAAATGAGAAATGAGTGTCTCAAATGATGGTTGGCAATCTTGCCGTCGGTTTAGTTCCTATTATTTGATTATATACTCTCTCTTTTTCCAAGTATTATTTGATTATATTCGCCAAGCTCAAAAGTGCAGCGAAACTAACGAGCCCCAGAAAACAAAACTAAAATGAACAAAAGTCGCTCAACCATTTTACAATCAAACTCCTAAAACAATTCATAAACTCTGTCAAATGTAGTATATAACTAGACTAAATGTTTGAATTGGAGCATTTTGATATGGTTAGGGAATTAAAATGCAGGTCTGGTAGTATTATATTATGGGAATCAAACTACAATTTAGACAAAAAAATACTATACAGTTCGGATTTGATTGTCGATGAAGTATGGAAAAGAAAAAGAAAATGGTCAAGTTGAGGGTTTTCCCGCCAACCAACGGTCCAGATCAATGAGAATAGATACAATCACAGCACAGAAAGACCAAGACCATCAGACACCGTACACTCAGCCATGATCTGACGTTCCAGCGAACTTTAATACCCTAAACCGCCATTCATTATAGTTAAACGTTTCTTTCCAAACAAAACCCACTTAAACCACGAGCTAGTTATGTCCAATCCAAAGGTCCGAAAATGCCCGCGAAGCAAGCCGCCCATCCAACGGCTCCAAACACGTTCGATATTTAACAAAGAACCTAGAGTGCCGTTTGAGGTTTAAACTTTTGGTTTTGGTCCCCTAACGTTCTGGATGAACCGTCAATCGCCGTTTAGGGTTTTCTAAAGCTCACAAAAACTCAAAGCCCTTTCGATAACGGTAATTAACGGAGACGTCGGTGCATATATATTCGTTATAAATTTATAATAGTTTTTTTATTATTTCCTTTTAACCTCTGTTTCTTTCTTTCTCTCTCTTCGTTTCAACGGGCGAGGATTTTTCGAAACCAAAAAAGCTCCCTTTCATGTTTCAGAGAAGAGGCTTCTGAAATCTGTTCGCCCAATCGATGAGCTCGAATTCGATTCCCGCCACTTCTTCACAAGCAGAGGTACTCTTACTTTCAGAAAATGGTTTTTGTTTCTTGAAAGAAAAAACTTTTCTTCTTCCTATTTTGTTGATTTGCTTTCATGTTTTTTCACTGGTCTCGATCAAGTTTCCACATTTTCTTGGACTTCAAGTTGCTCCGATTTGTGCTGGATTTATTGGGTTTTGGATATAAGTCTTGTAATTCTCTTTAATTGCGTTTTGGTAACAGTTTTTTGATCTGGAAACTCTTTTTAAGATCTGGGTCTTGCTTGTCTGGGTTATGGCGGTGAGGTTTTGAAGATTTTGGAGTAAATTTAGGGTCTGTTTTAGGGTTTTTAGTGTTTATGATTCGTTTGAGGGGTTATTTTTGAAGGGTTTTGTTTTATATTTGTGTGTTATGTATCTATTTATTGATTAGGATTTTGAATTTTGGAGATTATTTATAGGAGGAGATGGAGGAGGTAAAATTAGAAGAGTGTTGCCTTGAGAATAAGCAATCAACGGCTGCTTCCAGCTCGTCTGTGTCCGAAGGCAGTGGCAGTGCAATTCTCAAGTCCCCAGGGGTTTGCAGCCCAGCATCAACTTCTCCGACTCACCGGTACTCTCCCTTAATTCCTAACAGCTGTAATTTAGTTACAACTATAGTGATGTTCTCTGTTTAAAAATCCTTCTCTTCATAACCGGGATTAAATTATGAATGTGATGTTTATTTTAGGTTTCAGGCATTTGCTTTTAGACCTTTTATGATTCTCAATGAGTGTTTGGATCCTCACCTACTGGAAAATGGATATGCTGATCGATTTTTGTTGTGATCATTTTCCATTGTTTATAATTATCATCAACAGTGTTGTGGTTAGTGAACTGAAATATGTGAATTTGATCTTTCAGGAGAACTAGTGGTCCTATTAGGCGAGCCAAAGGCGGTTGGACTCCACAGGAGGTCAGCATTTCATTCTGTACTTGTGTTCACTTCTTTGTAATATCAGCTAGAAGCATGAACATTTTTGTGTTTGTTACTTGGCATATTGAAGGGAGAGGTTCATCATTGTCAATCATCAAATCATCTAATTTGGAAGGGCTTGAAACTGTCATTTCTTTTAGACTTTCTGGTTTTATTACTTCTGTTTTCAATAATGTACACCGTCTCTATCTCACCCATTTTCACCCATTTTCACATGATGTTGCTCAGATACATGCTCTTATGTTTTCTTAGCCATAACTCTTTTTGGTGCATGATTTTAATTTGCAATAACATGTTGATTGGTCACAGGATGAGACATTAAGGAACGCGGTTGCAGCTTTTAAGGGGAAGAGTTGGAAGAAAATAGGTTTGTCTCTGTCCTGATTTATGTTTTGTAGTTGCAAAATTTCAGTTGTTATGGTGCTTTTAGGTAGCAGTGAGTCTGCTCAAGCAATGTGCTCCCATAACTTAATGAGGTCTTTTAAATGGTAGAGATTTTGATAAACTAAAAGAAATCTTATTTTGGCTGAACAATAAGAATATATTCAGAGCTCTAAAAATTCAAAGCAAACCAATCATATGACATAGATGTCCCAGTAGACTGGGTGTGTTACTGTTCGTTCAATCCACTAATTCTGTTCTACCTATGTTGTAAATTACCAAAAGGGGGTAGAACAGTATATAAATTACACACACGACTAGAAACCTAGTCTCGGCTG
Organism: Prunus kanzakura; assembly: GCA_020521455.1. Taxonomy (NCBI): domain Eukaryota; kingdom Viridiplantae; phylum Streptophyta; class Magnoliopsida; order Rosales; family Rosaceae; genus Prunus; species Prunus kanzakura. Next base: position 63,600 of record BPUM01001051.1, read on the forward strand.
TATTACCAAGTATTTTATTTGTTGTCATATTATGCTTAAAATTCAGGCAACTAATCTAATATTTGGAACAATGTGTTTGCAGCTGAATATTTTCCTGATAGATCGGAAGTGCAATGTCTGCATCGGTGGCAGAAGGTTCTTAATCCAGATCTTGTTAAAGGACCGTGGACTCAAGAGGTTGGAACCTGATACCATCCTTACTTTTTGTGATCCTTTCTTGTAGCTTTACATTGAACTTTCTTTAACTTGATTGTTTTGTAGGAGGATGATAAAATCATTGAACTGGTAGCAAAGTATGGACCTACAAAATGGTCATTAATAGCGAAGTCTTTGCCTGGCCGTATAGGGAAACAATGCCGGGAGAGGTAACCTTCATAAGTTTAAGTCCTTATGTTGTTGTCATATGTGACCCTGGAACTCTTGAGCATTATAATGCTGACCTGATCTGTTTCATGTTCCTCTTAAAATGATCTTTTTCTTTCTTTCTGGTATTAAGATGTATTCTTTTTATTACCTTTAGTTTTGTACGACTCTGATGCTTTATGCATCAATGTATTCCTTCCATTGGCTTGGATCTTCCAATTGATTTCTTCATGAAAAGCAAATAAATGGTTTGGGCAGTGTATACACTTGTAAAAACAATGGAACAATTTTTTTTATTTTTTTTATACAGGTGGCACAATCATTTGAATCCAGACATAAAGAAGGATGCTTGGACATTGGAGGAGGAATTAGCACTTATGAAAGCCCATCGGATACATGGGAACAAATGGGCTGAAATAGCTAAGGTTTTACCTGGAAGGTATCTTTCTTGATTGATTTTTTATTTATGAATGGCATTGAGGTGCTAAATTAGGGCAGCATTGGGGTACATGTATTTTGAAAATCAAGTTCTTTGGTATTATTGTGCGTATGTACTGTTTACTAAGTCAAATTTTGTATAACTTTGTGTTTGTAGGACTGATAATGCAATAAAGAATCATTGGAATAGTTCCTTGAAGAAAAAATTAGATTTCTATTTGGCTACTGGGAAACTTCCACCAGCTGCAAAGAATAGTTCCCAGAATGGTGCCAAAGAGACAAGTAAATCCACTGCAACTAAAAGATTACTTGTTTGTTCAACTAAAGGATCAGATTCAACTGCTCAGACATCATCTGGAAATGCAGACGTATGTAAGCTAGATGAAGATGGCAAGGATCAGCTCGAGTCCTCCGCCCCACATCAGGATTTGGGTGCTTCATCAAGTGTTCTTCCAAATGAGCCTGCTGATTCTGAAGGTGTAGAATGTCAGCTGAGATCATCCTTTAGAGATCTTAGTTGCTGCAACTCAGAGTCAGGTTCAAAGTTTGAGAATTTTGCAGTAAACAGCGAGCCCCAGATTGAGAGTATCATTAACAGCCAGGCAGAGTCTGAGAATTGTGGATTTAACAACCTAATAGATGAAGACAGAGTTAAGAGAACACCTGTGCCAGTTGAAACTCCAGGCTACGGCTCTTTGTACTATGAACCACCGTTAGAAAGTTGTGGTCCATTTGATTCAGGTTTTTCAAGCATGCGTTGCTTTCAACATGATTATGCTTCTAGTCCAAATGTATCACCTATAAGTTTCTACACTCCGCCTTGTGTGAAGGGCAGTGGTTTATGCAATCGAAGTCCTGAATCAATTTTGAAAATGGCTGCCAAGACCTTCCCCAATACTCCTTCCATCTTGCGAAAGAGAAAGAATACTTCCCAAGGACATTTGCCTCCTAATAAAATTGGGTTGGTGGATTGTGAATCAGTCAGGGAAGTGCTTAATGTTTCTGATGAACAGGAAAGACACAAAAACAGTGCGGAGATGTCTGGGTTTCAAGAAGAAAGTTTGTGTGAGAGTCCAACCAGTCAAGGTATCAGCACCATTGGGCCTAATGGTAAGGCTTTTAATGCATCTCCTCCATACCGGTTAAGAGCCAGGAGGAATGCCATTTTCAAGTCTGTGGAGAAACAACTTGAGTTTACATGTGACAAAGAGTATGATGGTAATTCTAAATCTGTGGAGTTGTCTGCAAATGGAGGCTCTGGTGTTATCAAAGATTGTTCACATGCAACAAAGATGGAAGTGACCTAGGGCATGCACTGTAAGTTACAGTTTTGCTTATCATTGTTCTTGAAATCTTTTTCTAGAACTGATATAGGTTCATGCTTGGTAAAGCTGTCTTTTATAATTTACTTGAGGATGGAAACTGGATCTGATCATGTTTCTGCATGGAGGATCTATGTATGACATATAATAGCTCGGTCAAGTGGTGAATTATTTATGATTATAGCTTATCCAGTTGTTGAATTTTGTCCTACCATTAGATTTTTAATAACACACCTGACATGATACTTAAGTAGGTGCATGCACAGATGACAAGCTCGCTGAGGATAGTGCATAGATGTTTTAAGTTTTCTGATAAAGGAATCAAAGTTGTCATTCTTTGCATCATGGATATTAAGAGTTGGATCTATTTCCTTCCTCATTCTTTTCATTTTGTAGCCTTTGTTGCCAAAGTTAGAAAAGAGCCAAACAATCTTGCCGCCTTTGTTAGAGTAAAGTTACCATTAGAAAAGATTTGTGAAGATCCTAAGTCTCTTCAATATTGGTGGTACAGAATCCGAAGTGATAGAGAAGTCAATTACAAATGCCTTTTAGGAAAGATATGTGGAAATGTGAAACTTTCTTTTGTTTATATGAACTGATGAAGTAAACTGTCTCCTAGAGTCCTAGTGGTGAAGGAATTTGTGTACTTGAATTCATTTTTATTTTCCTGGTTAGTGATGAAAGAAATAGTGTTTGCATATTTTCTCACTGTATCTGCTCTAAATATTCACTTTCTTTAAGCCTTTTTATTTCGGCATGCTATTGGGTTCATCATTGAAATAGCGATGGAATGAAGCAAGAGGCAATTTTAAATAAGTTTCTGATTTGGTTTCCTCTGTTATTATTCAGGTACAAAGGAGGGTGATTCTATTGAAGTTGCCTGACACTTTTGAATTGGTGATATTTCCAAGTCTACAGAGCTCTTTTGAAAAGCGATTTATCGATTTATCAGACCACTCTCTGGTCTTACATCTTGGATGCCTTACAATTCATTAACTTGCAAATACACCACCCGTTCGTTACATTGGAGGGGTTTTTCAACACAGCAACTTGACAAAATACAGTGGCAGTGGGCTTCTGTTTTGTGTAGAATAAAAATGATAGGCCCCATTACTTGTGAAAATATATTGATTGTACAGAAAACCCATCAGCAAAGGAGCAATGATGCTTTATGCTTGAAAATTCCCTTAATGAAAGCGTAGCTCCAGTCATCTATTCGGTTCCTTACCCATTTTAACTTTACTACCTTCACACACACATGTACTCTTTTAGAAATCTTAGTATTGTTCTTTATTGCGCCAACTCTTTTTGTCTCCCATTTTCCTTGGGCAGTGGATGCGAGAATTTTCATTCATCTGATAAGTGTGTTTTGTGCATAGAAGGAAAGCCAAATTGTTAATGACCAATTTTTATTTTTTTATACAAGCAATATTTTACTTTAATATAATCTAAATTATGGGGAAGGGAATTCGAACTCGGTTGCAGTGTGGGGAGCACATTCGTTCTAACCAACTTGACTTAGTCCATGTCTGCTGTCAATGAACATTTAATCCAATGGCATTGGGTCTCCCCTCTATTGAAGGAGATTATGTTAGATAAAAAAAAAAAAGCCCCGAAAAACAAGGAAATTGGGTTGTGAAATTAGCTTAATAGGATGTACAAAAAAATTTTCAAAAGAAGCAACTTTCTGCATTCTGATGAAAAGCCCAAAATCGAAGCTGAATCGCGCAACAGTTCTCAGGCTAGAAGACGCACAGGACATGATTGTGCCAAAGAAAGTATGCAATTAAAGGTGCAAAGTTTTCTTTTTAGTCTTTATTTATTTATTTATTTTTATAATATTTATATTACCAGATAGGTGTCAGATGCTTATATTATTGGTAGACTGAATTTGTCTATCATCAAAACGACAATATTTGTCCATCAGACTGAAGAGTCACTAGTTACTGATTATGTTGTATAAGCACTCAAAAAATATAAAAATGAAAATAAACTTTGAACATGAACATTGAAGAAAAGTTGACTACCAGTTTTAGGCCTTTTTCAGGGACATTTGTAATGCAATTACTAGCCTAAACTGGAAGGCAATTCTTTTTAGGGTAAACTGTCGAATTGCCCCCTGAACTTGTACATAACTATCAATTTACCTCCTGACCTTTTTTTTTGCGAATTAAGGGCTCGAATTAAATTTTATTATCAATGTTCCCCCTGCCGTTTAAATCATCAACATTTCATCCAATTTGCTGTTAAATATGAGGGCAAATTGGTCATTTCATATGTTAAAAATAATTAAATACTGTAAAATAAAATAGTATGACATATAAAATAAAAAAAAATCATTTTAATAAACAGAGGGGTGACCCACCCACCCTTTCTTCTCTCTCTCTCTCTCTCTCTCTCTCTCTCTCTCTCTCTGCAACCAAACCATTTCTTCCCTCTCTCCCTACGACTCCCTCTCTCTCTCTCTCTCTCTCTCTCTCTCTCTCTCTCTCTCTATCTATCTCTATGCGACCAAACCCATCAGCCCTCACCCTCTAAACAGCTCCATTTTATTCAGATCTTGAATCCATTGATGAGTTGTGCGATTTAGGGTCGAGATTTTGGGTGAAGGGGCAATGAACTTGTGAGGTGAAGAGGTTTGGACCTTTAAGGCTATGGGGAAAAAATCATAGGTGAAAGGGCGCGAATGGGTTTGGCTTTGTGGGTAGGGATAGGGTTCTTTTTCTCTACTCTATGTTCCATGTTTCTGATTGGCACAAAGCCACTGATGTGGCTTCTGGGAATTATGGGTTCGTTGGGTGGGGTGGGGTTGGGGGGTGGGTGTTTGTTTGTGGGTTCTTGGTTGTTGTGGGGTGGGTCTGTGGTTCTGGGTTCGTTGAGGGGTGGTAGTCATGGGGGAATCGGGTTGGGCTGGGAAGGGGTGAAAACTCTGGGGGTAAAAGAAATTGAAGGGACATGGGGGGATTGTCTGGAGTGAAGGGTTGGTGGTCATGGGGAATGGGGTGGAGAAGAAGATGGTGTTTTGACTTGACAGATTTTTTTCTTTAATTTTTTCAAAAAAAAATATTTTTTAATAATCTAACAGATTATTGGATGACATGTTGTTGATTTAGACAATAGGGGGGAATTGATAATAAAATTAAATTCGAGCCCTTAATTCGCTTAAAAAAAGGTCAGAGGGTAAATTGATAATTAGATACAGTTCAGGGGGCATTTCGGCAGTTTACCCTTCTTTTTATTTTCAAACTATTAGCTTTGGCAACTTCAAGGGACATCAAAGGATTTATCACCAAGCCCAACCAAAAACATTATGAAATCTCTCGTAACAGCTCCAGAAGTCACTCCCCCTCTTTCCCATCCCCCCCCCCCCCCCCCCCCCCCCCCCCCCCCCCCCCCCCCCCCCCTCAGCTCACTGATAATTAAAAAGAATGTAATAACAAAACAATAAATAACTCCACAACGTGAAGGAGAGAGAGCAAGAGGAATAGACTGAGTTCCTCTCCATGCAAATGCCACTCTACCCTTAACCAGTGGCTCGTGACTGATGTTATAAAATATCTATGTACAACCGTTTCGCAATGACTCCACAACCCTGTATGCTGCCAGGCTTCAGCCTTAGGCATCATATTGAACTGTACAACCATAAAAAAACAAACGGAACAACCTGCCGACAGATTGTCTTCCCTTGGAACCAAATTTTCAACATGCGGAGAGGAAAATCCAAGCATCTGCCATTGTAGGTGACAAGATATTTAGTAACAGTAGGAAAATAATCTATAACAAGCAAACTAAAAAAGTAAGGTCACAGGCAAAGAGGAAAAAAGTTGTCGGAAATTTTATAGCGTTCCATATTGTTCAGAACTTACATTAACATAGCCACTAACCTCAATGTGCGGTAAACTGAACCATTAATGCAAGGTGCAGATTTATTGTCGGAACTGGATATTCTCTGTTACTATCAAGAATCCTTTGTCATCCCCCGACATAAATCTGTGTCACGAAATATACCGCCTGAGATGCCAAAGAATATTCAGCAACTTGAATAAAATGAACTAACACCCATGACTTTCATGATTGCCTTTACCTTCAAATCCAAACTAAACCATGAACAAAGAACCAATAGTAGTTTGCCCAAGAACCTTGGAACTTCGATCAAGACCATGAGAAGCAACCTGCCACGCAAAACAACATAAACTATTTACCATAAAACTAAATACTACAAGAATATTTTTCAATTGGAACGTATATAATTAAGTATGCTTCTTTATGAAAACACAGAACAGAACTGCTCAACACATCGCCTTCACTGAAAAAGTTTCAACATAACACCGTTGTCAGGTTTGGCCACAACAATGTCATGGATGGTTGGGGTGGGGCAAAGGGCTGCAGGTGGAAGGGAGGGGGCGTGAGAGGGAGGGCCAAAGTTTTTATTCAACTTTTAAATGAGTGATAAGTAAGTTGTTTGGAAGAAAGAATTTACCTATAAATTACCATAAGCAACTGTTAAGTGACAACGAATTTCAACATTTATTGCATTAGGTAAAATATGATGCAAACTTAAAATGTAGCAAAAGATTCTCACCAAATAAGTTAAAGCTGCATAGCGTTCGTCGTTCAAGTACAGTGGCTTTCCTCTTTGCATTTCAACATCCTGCAATAATTTTTTTTTACAATAATACAGAAACATATAGACCCCTATAAATCAATTAATGCAAATAGGAACAAAAACAAGAATAGGAGCATCCACAGTTACTTCTTCCAACTTCTTCATTTTTTCATAGGCCTTTTTGCATTTTATTCAGAGAAAGAAAAACATAATAACCGTATGCAATAAAGAAAGGGGGAAATGTCTAAACATCCAGAAAGGAGCTCAATTAACAAAGGAATTATGTCCTCTTAAATGCGTAATCAATTTAACCTTCTTTTGCTCCTTTCTATCCATGTGAAACTCTAAAGTTCTGGCCATAAATTACACCATCCATATTATTTTGTCGTTGCAAATCGTTTACGAGGGAAGATGATGAAAAAAACAGAGGAACAGAATTTCTGTGTGATTTACTGTAGATAAACTAGTTACCTCTTCCCCAAAAGCATCCAAGTACGGTGATGGCCAGGGAGCTTGCCGTGCACATCTTTGCAGCAGAATTGTTGTCCTCTAATAGAAAAGAAAATTAACCATCTCCATAAACAAGAAAAGAGGTAAAAAACTTACAAGATTTAAGAGACAGCTGCGACACATAACTTTAAAAAATAAAAATAAAAAACGAACTGCAATGCATACCCTGATCAACAGAAATACCCCAGTACCAGAACCACAGGCCAATGCATGAGTTTGGCATCCAATTTCCCTAAAGATACAATGTCAAATTTAGCAATAATGGGCAGAGCAATGGCCCAACAGGGCATAAACATGTATGCACCTAGAGGGACACTTTTCTTAAAAATAATGACAAATATTGGTGAAAATATATATACCGGCAGCACGACTTCCAGCTTGGAGAGCATAATCTCCCACAAAGCAGGCACAATGCGGGGTCCTCAAGGATGGATTTGCAATCAGGACAACGCTGTTTAATATACCTGAAAAAACACAATCTTTCTGAATGAGTTTAATTCTCGAACAATTTTTTTAATTTTTTTTTAAAGAACAAGTACTCCAGCAACAAAATGAGAAGCAATTTAACCAACCTCTGCAATAGGTCCTGGTAAACTCGGGGCAGACGCATCAACTGGAAGGGAACTGCAGGATTACAGTGTATGCTTCCTCTAAATCTTTGGACTTCAAACTCCTTGTAAAAATGACGGAACCATTTCTGAACCATTGAACGCACGACTTTATCCTTAAGAATAACATCAAGTGTAGGAATCTTGAACATTCTTTCTATCTCCTGAACTTCATTGAGCTCTTCCAGCGCCACATAAGTGGTATCCATCATGTCACCAATGGCATGAGATCTATCTAACACATTATACCTTTCAAAGAATGGTGCTTGGGCATTATAGTTTAGTAAATTCAACAGCAATGCACACCTCCGCAAATAAGGGAAACTCAAGCTACGAACTATGTTCTTAATATTACTGTTACAAGAAGAGCCAATATAGTTTGAAACAAAATATTGCTGCGGGCATCCAGATTCTCCCATGAGTTTAGAGACATCAGTAACCAGACAATCATCAACACCTAATTTACTCATATCGCATTGATTTTTCCCAAGATAAGCAATTATACCCTGCATTCGCCATAATGGATTAGGCCACTAGATGATTATAATGGAACTCAAGCATCAACCAAATAATAAAAGTAGATAATTACAGATAACGTACCTGAACTACAGAGACAACATAGAATAAGTGCACCAGGGATAACAAGGAATCTTCACATGATAAAAACCGGTATGGAAGACAAAAAAGAACCCACATCAATGATGAAAAAGGATCACGAGCAAGGACAGGATCAGATGCTCTATTCCAGAACTGAATATCAGGATATGATACCGCCATATCAACATGTTCCAAGATATGCAACATAGCCCCTGTAAAACATAGCATGGATGAGGATTTAATGACTGGTAAGAGTGGAATAAATCAGGAACCAAGATGACTTGTGATATACAAATGCCTAAACTTATATTGTTTTTGGCAAGCATAACACGTAAAATTTTGCACACATGAAACTGTAACAAGTATTAGTCCCTTCGGTAGCTTTGAATATGATCCAAGATATCAATTAGCCACAACATTATAATAAGAAAGGATGGTGCTACGTATCCCAAATTTTCACAACGTCTTTCCAACCTATGTAGCACTTGATATATACATGGCATCATTGCATTAATAAAACAACAATGTTGTAGAACCCAATGTGAGAATGCCATGTAAGTTGGATAGAAAGAGTTCGGTTCCATAGCATTACCGATCATCTCAAACTATTATGTTTTAAATTCATGTTTTAATAAATAAATAAAAAAGGAAGTAGACAATAACTCATTAAATTTAACTCTAACTGCATGCGATTAGTGAATCAGAAAGCAAGAAAGAAAAAAACTCCACAGAAAGCCACAAGCAGATAAGCCACAAGAAACACATGAAATAAATGGCACTTACTGGTAGCAATAACATTACCTTGTCCACATGTTTCGCTACCATGGTCTATGGAAACTCCAAAGCAAATAGATTCTGCAAAGCTCTGAATTCCTATAAATCTCTGAAGCATATGAAGAGAATTCTTACTTTTGCTTTGGACTAATTTCAGCAACAAAGACAATACAAATCTACTCGAGGATTCAAGTTCCTTATACAATGCATTAAGGTCATAGCTTGGTGTTGCATATTTCCCGCCAGAACGTGCAGCAATTTCAATTGATAATAGGGAGTACTTAATTGTGTCCCACATGAGCATTGGGTGGCTGACCCTGGCAGATCCTGATAACTTATCCTGTTTAGTCGGAAAATACATCTTACAGAGCAAACGAGAAATTTCAAGGTTTGAGGTCATTCTTCCACATCTCTGCAGGGGAAAACCTTTAAGATTTCCAACCTTCCCAGATGCCTTTGCTGCAGATTGCACAAGAGCCAAGCCTTGCTGAAGCTGAAGAGAATTAATTTCTCCACCTGATTTGACCAATGGACCAGTAGCATGTGATGAACTATCACCTGAATGCCGAGACTCCTTCGAGACCTTCTCAAACAACCCTGGCAATGCAGGCAACACAGAATTTGCAAGTCGACGGCATACAGGGCAGAGAAACTCCCCCTAAGGAGAAAAAGAACAAACATGCAAAAGATCAGTAACAGAACCCTCCTCCCTTCACAAGCAAGAATGAAAAATGGAAAAATATGTAGGCCTTGTACCTTATCTGGATCTACAATATGTCCTCCTTCAAAAACAATTCTTCTGAGATACCTGCAAGAACAGATACGAAGATGGGGGAAGTTAAGCCCTTTTCACTAGCACGTCAACATTCTTCCAGAGCGACATATATGATATATGTATATCTGACTTTTTTTCTCTTTGGTTGTTGCATCATAAGTACATAACCATTTAAGCATGAAATTCAATTTTTACTAGCAACAATTTGATCTGGCAAACTATAACATAGCCCTTTTGCTAGAACTTGTCAAATAAAGAAATTAAAAAAAAAAAAAAAAAACAGAATCATCAGAAAGGCAATCTTGATAGTTCACAGACTCTTCCCAAAGAACAAGGCAATTGCAAATTGTCAACACTGTTTCCTTGATATTCAATTGCAATGGAAGTCCAACTTAATCAGCCTTTTTTCTCCAATTCGTTTACATCTAAATGTGATTGTCTCTTAACAAAATATCTTAATACAGTTGTTTCATTTTTAAAAATTAAAACTTCTACCTTTCTTGCAAAATAAATCAAAAATTAGATAAAAGAGTGATAAAGAAATCCTAAATTACTAAGTAAGGATTGAAAACTTCTGCTCTTGATAGGCTTACCTTTCCTTCAGTGAAGATAAATAGCGATCAAGGCATCCCTGATGCACAGCATGCCCACAGGAAGAAAGATAAATTCCATCACAATCTATCAGGCCAAATCCATCATATGCTGAAAACCGAGAAGAATCTATTGGCACCTTTTCATTGGGACTTTCAGAGGATGAAGAATTTTCTGTCGTCTCTCTAGAAAGAGCAGCTGTATATTTGCCAAGCAACATAAATTCAGCATGCTCAGTTTTTTCTTGATCCCCTTCAGGAGTTGAAAATCCCTTATCCTCTGTAAGCTTAGAATGCAGCATCTTATCATGCAATTCTTTTTGGATGGAGAGGTACATAGTGTCTTCCATTGTCTCAAATGTACATAAAGTCTTTTCACTTTCATCATTTGATTCATGTGGCACTTGGATATTCTTTAATTCATGGAACCGGCCCTTTAAAAAATCTAGAAGAGCCTCAACATCCCTAGGTTGCCCATGACAGGCAAATTCAGTGACTGCATCCTGAACCAACTGTTTTAAAGGGTAAGATGGTACCACCCCTGAACCACCTGACGAAGAGCTTGTTTCAGATTGATCAGGCACCTCACCTTTGATAATAGAGATGTGCTCCTTGTCTATCCAGCGAGGCTGTTCCCATGAAAGGGGACCTCTGTCCATGAAATTCAAAAGCCTAGATTTCTGAAGAAGAACTAAGTAGGATATGGGATTTCTGGAATTGGGATCATGGCAAAGTGAGCAAACAACTTCTGCAGACTCTTCTGAATCATCTTCAATGTCAGGGTTACAAACCTCTTGCTCAGATTTTGAGCCATAATCCACAGTGGAATTAACGCTTGCCATAAATTTTGATTGCGCGGCTCTCATTTTTTCCAAAATGGCAGCCTGTCTCTCTCTGGCTTTTGCCTTGCGCTTCTCAGAGTCAGAAATTGAACCCGAGGTATATGTGTCACCATTTGGAGAAGATTGTAATACATGACCAATTACTTCAGGTGCAAGTAGTTGCAGTTTGGTCATACATCCTGAATCGATCTCTGCAAACTTCTTCAATAAGCTTCCAATTAAAGAAGAGAGGTCACTCCCAGCTTCCAAACAATTGTCTAAATTCTCTTTCTTATGCATCCTCATCAAGATCACAAGAAGTGACAACAAGCTTTGTTGGCCAGCGCCTAAATGTGGTCCTTCATAAATTTCTTCACCAGCAAAAGCTAGTATGGGAATTGCATCTCCGTCATAACAAGACTGATCACCAGATTCCTTATGTTGAAAACAAATGTCTAATGCTAATGAGAGTAAGTGCAATGCAGTTAAAAGAACACCATCAGGAGCTCGGGAATCAACTGATTTATCAGAAAAAATAGCATAAAACAGCACTGCACGGATAATTTGAAGGACTGCTTTAGAAGTGGCTATTCTAGCAACCCCCTTGAAAGGAGGATAAATCTCAGTCCACCTCGGTAGCTGAGTGGTCAATGCAGAAACGCTACGGAAACGCAAGTATCTTTCTTCTGCAGCTTGCAGATCCCTTGAGTTCCAACGAGAGTAGAACAAATCCATGTCTTTCCAAAATGTCCATCGTAGTGAATATGTCCCCTGATTAAAGCCAGAGGGATTGGAATATGCTGCAACAGTATCCAAAATTTCAGGAAGCTGATCAAACTTAGACAGATCACGAGGAAGAGATTTAACCAGTTGACTATGAGTGGCATCTGCAATGGCTAATTTATGAATCAACTCTCTTTTCAAACTTTCAGCTTTAGTTAGCCCACAAAATCTCCTTTCTTTGACTATTTGTATAATAAGAGTTAGCATTTCCTGCACTAGAACTGCTTCATATTCACTCGAGCGCTCAAGGTTCAAAGAAAGGTAGCTTGACAGACCAAAGCGTTTTACAATTCTATTAACATAAAGATCAGCTGGAGCCAAGGCAGCACAGCACTGAAGCAGAAACAGGTCAAGCTCCAAACCCTGTTCAGACCTGCAAATAAAAAATAAAAAATCATAATAAAGGGCCAAACATGAAGACAAAGAAAAAAAAATAGAGTGAATAAAAAAACCAATCATTACAAGAGGTACTTTTTCCCCTACAATGCATGTGTCAGATAAGAATAAATCACTTACCAGCGAACTGAACGATACCACTCACATGATAATAGGGCAGCATCCCCATTTTTCCGCCATATTCCAGCATGAACCTCAGCACAAAATACTCTGATCCTAAGGGGATGCTCCATAACAAAGGCAGAAAATCCATATGGGTGGCAGCCTCCTAGAAAATTTCCAAAGAAGTCAGTCAAAATAGCTGAAGATGAATTTGCAGAAGTAGCACTAGCCAAATCTGGCACTTCACCAAAACATCTTCTCAATGCTTTCTGTAAAAGCAAGGAAAGTAACCGATGTAAAGGAATGTGAACAGATATATCCTGCGAACTAATGTCATATGTTATATCTGGCCAATCCGATGAACTCAGAACACGTAAAGCATCTAAGTCCATGGCACCATCTACTTCCATGGCACTATCATCCAATCCTGCAGGACTACATGCATTAACTGAATCAATTTCGTCGGGAACCATTAATTTAGTTTCCTGGCCTGCAACTTTACCATTCTGGAAGTCAACACTCATATTGCAATCACTATGTAAATGCGATGAACATTGCTTGCCATGATTTTCACTTGAAGTGACAATTCTACCAAATATATTGCCTCTCCTGATCTTGGATAATGTTTTCTTCAGTGCTGAAAAATTGCTACCTGAGAAATTGCTAGTACTTGGAGAAGATGCATCAAGAAGAGCCCTGGAGGTATTATCAACTCCCAGCCAATTCTCAATGGCCCTCAAGCACTCATAGGTTAGCCACATCACAGATGGTGGAATCAACAAATCAGAAAGAGCATCTGATTTATCTTCAGAAACCTTCGATGCACATGCAAATGAACTACTCCTCCCCACTGCACTGCATACGGAACTTTCCGGGGACAACCGTCCTACTTTTGCATGTCTTAGGCTATCCCTGTCATCCATATCCAGAAAGTCTTCATCCATCTTGTCGCTAGCCACAAAAAATGCCCCATCCACCAATAGGGAATGAATGTTGGCAATTGAATGGCCTAGAACAAATGGCAGATGCATACTCTCATTTTCTTCTTCAATGCGGATGCCTGTTTCCCTTTTTTGTGGATTCATCCCTTGCACGAAAGTCAACAGTCTCATCCAAGATCTTGAAATATCTTGCTTGTCATGAGTTACATATTTGGGCACTACAGCATGGCTCATAACAAATCGAATATCTTCAATGACACGAATGGTGATCTCATACAAATTTGACCACTTGATAACCTGTAAGGAGGAAATTACCCACAATTTTGCAACATGAACCAAAGTAAATGAACAAAAAAAAAAAAAACAAAGGAGCCACAACAGAAATTTGAAGAAACAAAATAAAAGTATCAGATTCCCAATCACTATGCACCATAAAAACCAAAATAGGAACAAAAGAACCAGAAAAAAAGGAACTGAAATAACTCCAAAACCAAGGCATAAAAAAAACTCTAGTTAGAATACATAAAAATATACAGCACACCTTCAAATTGAAGCAAAGTAAGTACACAATCTAAGTGGCAAAGTCATCAGTTTTATCATGAAGTAAAGTCAGGAAAAAGGAGGTGAACGTGCAGGGGTATGATCATATCGTACCCTAGCACTTAAGGAAAGAAAAAAATAAATGCATTACCTGTAAACGACCGTCATCACCAGCACAGGAAACGAAAATATCTTGCAAGCATCCCATCAGCATAGGCAGTAGGTTCATTTCTTTCACAAGACGAGGTGTTAAAGTTGGCACTGTGAAGATTTGTACTGAGAATACAGAGAGAAGCGGATACTTTTTTAAAGAAACATCACTGAATTCCATTCTGGCTTCACTTACAACAGCTGGGTAATAACACAAAAATGCTTTGGCGAACTCATACTTGAAAATAGGTTCCCCCAGCAATTTCAGGAGCAACTCATGGAGCTTTTTCACAACAGCTTCGGTCAGAAACCTCTCTGCCCTCACAAGAATCCCCAATAAATCCCCTGATGATAAAATCATCTTAGATACAAAACTCAGCAAACTTTCACTGTGTTTGCAGAAGTCTAGAAGCATCTCAACCACAACAAAAGTTAACTCATTTGCAACCTTCTTATGCTCTGTCACATGGTCGGTTGCTCTAGGGGTTTCCCGGTAGGTAGTTTCAGCAAGAAGTAGCTTATTTTTCCAAGAAACAAAGACGCAATCAAGAACGGGCCCCACAATGTTTGCAAACTCCTCTGGAAGGGGTTGTATCTGTTCTGCACCTTTATGCTTTGAGCAAAAGCCTTCGCGCTTCCATGCTGTAACATCACCACAATCACAACAACCACCGCCAGTATAAATAACAGAATAATCATGATCCTTGTGATTCCCATTCTGAAAACACGGAACGCAAATTGCACACGTTGGGTCATGTTCACATGTTCGGCACCTGTATGCTATATCATTCTGCCCCCAAACAGCTCCGCAAACACCACGCTGCCCAACACTCATTTTGGAGAGATTCCTCATGGCTGAAGAAGGTTCACCCTCAAACATCAACCACTGTAACCACGCCATGCTTTCACGGAATCGATTTTTCATGGTTACTGCTGCTGATTGTCTTTTAGACCCCGGTTTAGCTTCATTTAGAACTTCAGCTACTTCCTCATCAGCAGGTAATATAGCAGAAACTAGCTCTGGTATCCGTTGCTTGTTCTTTTTGACAAAAGCAACTAACCCACGTTGGAACTGATCAAGAAACTCCTCAGGCACTCCCAATAGAGCAAGCCTCTGGTATAAATTAAACAAACAAATGTGAACCCACTTGTAACCCATATATCTTTACACTACAATAGGAATATGAAAGTAAAAAGTATATATGACTATACTTAAAAAGGTAATATTTTCCCAGCAAATGCATTCACTTACCCAAACAAGTAATACAATATAAATCAGCCCAAACAGTTTAAAAGAAAACGAGAGACAAAAGAAAGGGACAAACTTTCAACTACAAATGACCAATTAATTGTATCGCAAATGCCTCAACGATAGAAAATCAATTAGAGCTCCAGTTGCTCGATAATTCAACAAATTAACTACTGGAAAATAAAATCAAAATCAAAATTCGGATAATCAAAGAAGAAAAATCACAAGGCCTACCCGTATGATTCGATCACGAGGCCGGAGGGGTGTAATTTCCGGAGGCGAATCGACTTCCATGGTAGCGGAACCGCCAGAACGCCAGTACCGCACCAGCCAATCAACGCAACACAAACACCGCTTAAACCGAGAGCCTTCACTCCCCAGGATTACTTCACAATAAAATAATCTTGTGCATTTAAACCCTAACAACAATTCATCGTAATTCGTCGGTCTCGTCCAATTTTTTGAACCCCTAATTCACCAACTGAGCTTGAATTTAAGTTCCAGTCTCCCTTCTAAATTGTCGTATGAGCGTAGCTGTTTATGAAGGTCTCGAAGAATCTATCTCAAGAGAGAAGGAGAGAGAAGAAATGCGAATATAATATAAGAGTAGGATTGGGATATTTGTCAAAGATTGCGTGTAAAATTATGTTCCTCGCAGTTAATTTTTGTGTTTGTTGGCTTGAATTAATTAAATTTTTTTTTGTTTTTTGTTTGCACTTTTTTATTATCTGCTGCAGTTGCTCTGATCACAGACTCACAGTTTCATACCATTTGTGTTTATGGTTTCGAACTTTTTACTTGTCCACATTGGGTAAGTGGAAAGGGACTGCTATGTGGGCTATGGAATTGTGTGGACATCCCAACCCGACTTGAGAAAATAAGAGGTCAGCCCAGTTTGAGAAAATAATTGCTACATGGGAAGATGCTCAGGTAAATTGAACAAAGAGTCTTGGTTAGTATTTGGTGAGCGGGAGCTTTTATAATGAGGGGTTACAATAAAGGAGGTTCAATCTAATAGTTCAATAATAACTTTGCACTAGATCGAACGGCTATTAAGGACCTCCTTATAACTCCATGTTAGTGAGCCTAAATGCATTTTGGACTAGGACACGAATCTTAGACAAAAGTTTGAAATATGATGGACTCTGTGACCCAAGCTCAAACATGTGTCACAACTAGAGATGACTTAAAGCCCAGTATAGTGGTGTTTAGGCTCGTCCACCAAACGAGGCCTATGAACTATAGAATTATGCTGGGAAGGAGAGAGATAGAGAGTGAGAAAAGAGTTGTCGGGGAAGTCGGTGGTGTGATTTAGGGCGGATGGGAGTTGGGTGAGGTGGAATTTCCATACCCGACCCATGCCCAATTGTTGTTACCCATACTTGATCCTAATTGAGTAGGAGCCAAGGTCTAAAATATCGATGGTTCTGGAAATATTGGTGGTCCAAAAACACGGAAATTTGTAAGAAAAACTTGGAAATTTTTCTTGAAACTTTGGAGGATGTTTATTTAGTCAATTATCTATTACTTTATCAACCAAAAAAAAATGCATTGCATGATGGATTTAACTTATTTAAGTTTATTATATAGCAAGCTGACAAACACTGCGAGTGTACAAAATATGTAGTAATTAATGAAAGAAGATAAAACATATCATAATCATTTATTTATAATGATTACTATAATATTTTACATTTTATACATTGCATGGTAAAATAAAAGAGTAACTTAGTACCACATCGGGTTCCTATAAGATTTAAATTTGAGTTATTTACACCAACACCCCCTTTGGTTTTCGGCTTTTTCACAAAACTCCTTGAGGTTTTAGAAATTACAAGAACACCCCCTGAGGTTTTAAATTGTTTTCACAAAACTCTTTTTCATTGATTTTTCATCCAAAGATTGATGATTTTATAAAAACAAAATTTCTTCAAATGACAAAGTTGGTCTTTGAGATTAGATTGCTATACTTCATTGAGGTTAATTTTGTCATTTGCATAAGTATTTTTTTTCAATGAAATCATCAATTTTTGGACAAACAATCAATGAAAGGGGTTTTGTGAAAACAAACTGAAACCTCAGGGGGTTTTCATTTAATTTTTTAGACTTGAGGGGGTTTTGTGAAAACACAAGAAATCTCAGAAGATGTTAGTGTAAATAACTCTTCAAATTTTTTAATGTCTTCATCATCTTGATATTATCGATATTATAGCAATATTTTGGCCAAATGTTGCTGAAGTATGAGAGAAATTATCGACGTCTATATTTTCCGAAATTATCAATACTTATACGATATGTGTATGAATATGATCCAAAATATCTTAAATCCCAAAAAAGGATAATATCTTCAATATTTTGTCGATATTATCAATATTTTAGTCCTTGATAGGAGCTCATAGGTACTTTGACCACCAGAAGGGTGCAGGTGAGTTCAGTGGGGGTGGCATTTAAGCTTCAACCTTTATTTTTAATATTTTTTTACTCTTTCCGTTACATTGGCAAAACTGAAAGTTTAGGACTCATCGTATCAAAAAAAGAAGAAGAAAGTTTATGACTAAAATAAAATAAAAAATAAAAAGAAAGAGGTCCACGTCTCATGCATGCACAATATACATGTATGAAACAAGTCAACAAAAAAAGCAACTAGACGTTGGACCTGTAGCTTGGGCCAATGGCAGGGAGAAAAAACTCAGATGTAAAGCTAGCAAGAGCAAGTAGGGTGTAGGCAAGTGTTTCTCCAATATGGCATGACCTGTAACTTCAATTGCAAATTCAGGAGACTCTGAGTGCTTTTAATTACACAATCTGATGAGGATTTTAATTGCCTAAGGTTTAAAACTATGGAAGAAGGTGTGGCAAAACTTTGCCATAAGAAAAACCATCGCAGGATACCACTAGAAAGTTGTAATCTACAATATGAGTGGGGGGGTTTTGAATTTCCAATGACACATAGCCTGTGAAGACAAGGCCATGCACTAACTCTTCATACGTGTCAATTTTGATAATCCCGATGTGGTTTTGTAGGTTTGGTGCCATCTAGGTTATTGGTAGAGGCAGTGTTCAGATGATGAATGGTTTAGATTATTTCTGGGTTGTTGGTTGACGTCATTAGGAAAGTTTCAGTGATGGTAATACAGTAAATATGGTATCCAGGACAAGCTTATCATATTTGGGTTTGGGACAATGAATTTAAATGTGTAGTGTGAGAATCTGGCCTAGATATTGTCAAGCAATTTCCCTGGATTTTTGTCAATACCACCTTTCACAGTTGGTAACAAAATGAAAGCTCTATCATTTCACGTTTTTTTTGCAGGCACTGCTTGGTGAATGTACATGACCTTCTCTGATCTCTATAAACCTTGAGCACTTTCCCTTCACCATCTAATTCCTTGCTTTGCTGCTCCGAACTCTCTCGCTCTCTCTCGCTCTCTTTCGCTCGCTCTCTCACTTTCTCTTTCACTCTCTCTCTCTCTCGTTGATCAAGATGTCTGATTCATCAACACCCTCCTCCCTGGATGTATTGGTGTCAGCTGCTTGTGCCTCGGAGGAAAATGACTTCTCTAACTTTCCTCAGGCAGTTCTCGTGGATCCCCATGAGATACAGTCCAATGTGAATCAAAAAAGTACTAGGCAAATGGAGGGATCTAGCATTACCCCTAACAAAGAGTTGGAGAAATCGCAACTCTTCAAAACACTTAAAAAAGTGGTCGCCGTAAGTCACTGCCTCTCAATTCCTCCTGTCCTCGGTCTTTAATTAAAACTGCTAGGGTTTAATTACAGGTTAAATTTGCTCTGAACATTTTCATTTTTACACAGAAACAAATAGCAGAGTTGAAAGGCATGTCTACATCGAAGACAGATGAAACCACCACAAACCTGCAGATCGTAACCAGTACTGTATGTGGTTTCACCATTTGCTCAAGTAATCTGTAATTTGCTTTGGGGTTGGGGTTTCTAGATATGATTGTTATTCTCACATAATTTGCTTGCATTTTCAGTCACAGGAAACACCCCAAGCAAAGCAGACAAGATTGAGGACCACGCTGACCGGAGAATTCTCAGTCTCATTTGAACTGCCTGATGATTTTCCTGAGGATGCAAATGTTGATACGGTATATATAATTGAAGTGATATATATCATATTATATATATATGAGGGCCTATATTAATATAATTAGATTTTTTTTGTGGATGGCTACAGTTAGTGCCTGAGGGGAGTGAAACTGATCCTCCCACTTCGCGTCAGTTGTCTTTCTCTGAAAGACTAGATGGCTGGAGGATTACCCAAAGAAAACGGGTTAAGGGAATATGTGACATGGTAATTTGATTAATTAATTGGTTATGTGATTTTGTAGCCCTAATTCTTTATCTTTTTTCCCTAAAAACCCTAGTAAAATAATTTCATATAATTATGTATAATATCGAGAGATGAATGTTTGATGCAGTACTACCGACATGAAAGGTCGAACGCCAGTTTGAGATCTGTTGTCGAGGTGGTGAGATTTATTCTGTATGAAGAATTACCAAAACAGCAATCGGCGAACAAAGGAAAGTTGAAAGGATTGGTGAGTTGGACTGATCAATTTATATATAACTTTGGCATGTAAAATTTTGAAATATCATGCACATAGTTAAGTTTGAGCAATATATGAAATTTTGGTTTGTATGCTTAGGCTGAGAAGATGACAAGATCGGCATCGATGAAGAGAAAGTCTTCAGATGCTGGCTGTGGCAAAAACCCTCCAGAGGAGAACAGGGAGGGCCTTGATGGTCCACCAAAGGAGAAGTTGGTAAAATTGTCACCAGAAGCCATGGAAGCAAGGGTAAAAGCATTTCTAAAGGCAGCCTATGAGAACTTGAAGAACTTCAAATATTTTGTTAGTAAAGAGGAAAAGGTGTCAGATGGTAAACATTCATTCTTTCTCTGCTCATCCACTTACAAGTTTATCTCTTGTTCCCTTTAGTTTAACTACTGTTTTAATCCTTCGATTTTTCTCAGGGGCTAAAACAGAAGAAGTAAAGGTCTCAAAGGAAGAGGGGGAAAGCATTGTAGCCCCATCTTCTCCAAAGGTTGCTTCACCTAATGTTCCTTGCAAAGAAGAAGAAGCTCCCATTAATCCTCCTACGGAATTGGACCAACCAAATCCTCCTACGGAAATGGATCAACCCAATCCTGCGGTGAACCATGAGGAAGTTGGCCATGGAAACGCTTCCCAAAATGATGGCAATGGAGGTGACCTAATTTATGGCCTTCTGGTGAGCCCCTACCTTGATGACCATATGGCCATGTTGAAGCATGATGGCGGTTCACCTAAATGAACTGTCAATATATGAGATGGAAATTTTGGTGCATGTCTTCTTTAATGATTTATGCATGAATTATGGACTCTCGTTTCATCCCATTTTTAATTGTTCAAATTTCTATGGATGGAAGTGTTTGAACATGAGTGTTAAAGGTGATTTAAAAGGTTGATATCCCATCAAATCATGTCCATCTATCAGCTGACTCGCTCAATTGTACTTCAAATTTAAACGAGTTTTGTCTAGAAATTCATTTTAATTTGGTTCAATAACCAAAACTTAGTTACATTTTCTACACTTATCAGAAGTGACTTCTGTGTCACTTACACCTGAACTGCATGCAAATTTATATATGACAATTGAAAAGACTACCAATCTCTGCTAGTTCTCGCAGAGATATCCAACTCAGTTTTTTCAGTACTGACTCTTAATTCTGTGTGTGGGGGGGTAGTAGGTGCAAGCAAACACACCAAAGCTAGCAACTATGGAGGATGAGGGCAATTTCTCACTACTGCCACCAAGTGACATTGAGATTAAGAAAGAACAGTTGGAAATGTTAGGTGAATTTGATCACAAAGTTGTACAGCTCCAAGAGGCTAAGGGGGAGTTTGAAGATGAAATGTTGAGCGGAGATTCTAGTGCAATAAAGGCCGTCCCTATTCAAGCTATACCAGCTCAAGCGGCGAAGGTGACTATTGTGGATGGAAGAGATTATGAACTGCCCATGGGATGGTTGGTGGAACAAAGGCCACGGACCTCTCTCAAATACTTGGGCAAAGTAGACCTGGTTAGTTCTTCTTTTTTTCTTTTTTTTGGATTGATTACAACTATTTTTCAAATCTGAATAATTCATCAAATCAATCGAAATTATTGTTGTCAAATTTTTAGCTAATTATAGAAGTTTGTAAATTAGTGTATATATATCACACTTAATTCATACACGACCTATATATGTGTGTGTGCATATATCTCAAGTACTGAAGTTGGTGTATACTATTTAATACTTACATTTAAAGCATAACATATATATATTTCAAGTATTTGCATGTATCGCGTGCATTTCACGCGTGCACACACACGCACGTTATATATAATTACCAAATTATACATGATTCAAATTACCAAAATACATGCATATATACATGGTGTATCCAATACACCAATTAAGCTAGCACATTGTATCAATGCTATAGTACCATACCAGGTGAGGTTTCAATGGATCTTTCATTGAGGTTTATCACCTTATGCCTTCATTTTAAGTTAGTGTTCCTTATTGATCCCTGTTAAGCTTCTGTGCTTTAATCAGCAGTGTAATTCATATTGAAGTTGCATATATCTCTTGAATTTGGTGCCGGTGGTATTAAGCTCTCTCCATTTTTATTATGTCAGCATGCCTACTTTGCCTAGTAAAAGTACACTTGAGCTATATGGACACTACGGGCTCAATTCGTATCAAACTTTATGAATATCTACTCATGCATACATTTCTTTTTCTTTTTTATGGACTGTCGAAAGTGCAGTATTTTCATGAAGTTAAAACCAGAAAACGATTCCGATCACTGAAAGCTGCTAAAAATTGGATTATGGAAGCAAATCAAGGAGAGCAAGCACATGAGCCACTCGAAGCTGGTGATGGTTCTAATTAAGGTGAGCTCGTGAATTTATGTATTGGAAGAAGTAAGAGGACATACAAAGTATTGTATGGTGAATTAATTTTAAAAAAAGGTTTGCTTTATGTGATCGTTATGTTTGCAAAGGAGGTTTTCAACTATTGATGTAAAATTTATATTAAATCTATATACATACATACATGGGTGACAGTTCTTAGCATTAAGCACCAGGTGATCAACATGGTTGATGTTATTGTATATTTGCTTATGTAGGCTTCACAGAATTAGCACTTCGACGTTGCAAACCCACCTGAAAACATAACATGGGTCCTCACTGATGCTGAGAATGATGAATGGAGCCTGTACGTATGTCGAAGATAATTAACATGGTTCCGGATCAGGTGAAGAATTCAATCCGTCTACGTGTGGAAATGTGTGAAGGAAATCAACGAAATAAACATGTTTATTTGGTTTTTGAGGGACAAGATGAGGGGACTCAAGTTGCTTCCAAACTTTGGTTTTTCTTTTCGTATTGAACAAATTCCCCTTCCTTATGTTCCCGTTGAAGTGCTTTCTGTCACCTTTGGAAATTAATGTATAGTGCATCTGGCTATTATTGGGCTGGTGAATGAGAAACATTAAACTAACTTATATACAAACTCTTGCGTATTGACCCATGGAAGCACTAGCGGACCCATAATTTTTTTAACAAATGTGCAATATTGACTAAGTATGAAAAATGATTTTTTGAAATAATCATTTTCTCAAGATAATTTTTGGCGGCTTTTATTCCTTACACATCAAATAAGAAAACTTGATTTTATGGGATTTTAGTATGAAGTATATATTGACTTAATGAGCCATCATTTTTAGCCTAAATAGTATTTTGCACTAAAACCGATTTTTCATATATATTTTGATTTTGTGGGAATTTAATTTTCTAGTATTTTTATTTGAATCCAAATGGAGGGTACTTCCTTATTTACATTGTAAACTTAAGTAAATGGAGTAATATAAAAATATATGAAAGTAAAAGGACAAAGAGTAAACATGGTAAGAGTAATAATACAGTAAAATATGGTAAACATTGCAACCTTATCATATCCGGATTTGGGACAATGAATGTAAATGTGTAATGTGTCTGGCTCATATATTGTCAAGCACTTTTCCCTGTATTTGTCAATACCACCTTTCATACATGGTAACAACATGAAAGAAAAGCTCTCGTTTTACGATTTTGGCAGCAATTGTTTGGTTAATATACATGACCTTCTCTCTGATCCCTATCAAACCTAGAACACTTTCTCCTTCACCATCCCATCCCTTGCTTTTGCTGCCTTCAAAACCTCTCTCCGCTCTCCTGTACTTCAATTTCAGTCAACATATTTGTTATTTAATTACCTCTTTATTCATGTTGCATCGAGAAACTCACAAAAGAAACAAACAAAAAATAATTATTTTTTTCAGCATAAATTCTTTTCAATAATAAAAAGTTGGGTTAAATGGTCAAAAACTAAATCGTTACACTTTCCACGCTTATCAGAAGTGACTTAATTATGTGCCACATACACATGGACTGCATGCAAATTTATATATGACAACTGGAAAGAGCACCAATCTTTATTGGCTTTTGTAGAGATATCCCACTCAGTTTTTTCTGTACTAACTTAGATCTGTGTTTGGGGGGTCAATAGGTCCAGAAAAACACACAAAAGCTAGCAAAGATGGAGGATGGGGAAATCCATCCATGTTGCCACCAAGTTACACTAAGATTAAGAAAGAACGGCCGGAAATGTTAAGTGAATTTGATCAGAAAATTGTCCAGCTCCGAGAGGCTAAGTTGAAGTTCCAAGATGAAAATGAATCTGGACTGCTGCCACAGAGTGACATAGAGACCAATGCAGCAAAATCAGAAATGTTGAGCGGAGATGGTAGAGCAATAAAGGCCATCCCTCTTCAAATGATACCAGGACCTACTGCGACTTATTTTGATGGAAGACCTTATGGACTGCCCGAAGGATGGACTGTGGAACAAAGGCCACGGACATCTCTCAAATACTTTGGCAAAATAGATCAGGTTTATTCCGTCACTAATTTTTTTTGGGGGGTGAATATAACTATCTTTTTTCAAATAAGAGGATCTGAATAATTCAATTGAAAATATTTAGCTAATTATAAAAGTTTTTTAATTAGATCTAATGCCTCCATTCTCAGATCTATTATGTAAATTTTTTGAAAACTAGCAAGGGTTGTTGTAATCTGATAATTTTGTGTTTTGTTAGTTTACTCGTGGAGTGTGGAATTAGTCTTTATTTTTTTCGTTTTTTTTTTCTTGTCTTTGTGGTGGTGTCAATGTTTTGACTAATTATATAAGTTCGTACATTAATACATTTAGTGCATCCACCTCAGATCTATTAATTTTAGGCTTACTACATGTAATTTTAAATATAAAAAACTAGGTAGGGTTATTGTGATCTGATTCTGTGTCTATCAATTTAAGTGCGGAGAATTGGGGGAATTTTTGTTCTCCTTGTGGTGACGGTACCATGTACCTGTTATAAACTTGCAATTCAATTTTGATTTGTGTTCTTCGCTTTTGCTTATGAATTAATAAAGTATATAGGTATATATGATTCATATACATGGCCTAATATTATATATCTGGATCGGGATCATATTGAAGTGTTTTGTACACTATTTAATTAGTATTGATATTAAAAGCACGTAACATATATACTTCAAATATGTGCATGTATAGCGTGCATTTCACGCGCTCGAGCACACACATATATATAGTTACCAAATTATACATGCCTCAACTTACCAAAATATCTGCATAGGTAGAGTATACACACGAGAACATACCAATTAAGCTTGCACTTGGGTTGGGAAGCCACCGTTTTAGGTTGAAGGGGATAATCAAATATGGGGAAGGCTTCAAGAATTTTCTTGTTACTTTACATGTCTGTACAATGTTATGGTACCATATTCCACGCCTAGAGTATTAACATTCAAGCATATTATCATGAAATTCACAAAATCTGGTTGGAAGTAAGTACCTTTAAAAGCCAGCAGGGGAGGTTCAATGGAGGCGGCACATCTTTCAGTGATTTTTATCACCTTTTATGTAAGATCCCACTTTGACCAACGGAGAGGGGGTTGATGTGCCTTATATGTACATGCCCGCATCAATCTAGCACGAGGCACTACTAAAAAAACAAAGACTAGCTACTGCTTTGAATTTGTGTGTATTATTAATTTTGGATACAATTAATAGCCCCCTTTAAGCAATAGCAACTATGCAGCCACCATTAAGTTAACAGTGTCCTAGCTTGGGGTGGGTATTGCTCAAAAGAGACCATTTGAGTCATCAGTCCATCCTCTTATACAAAATAGATCAATAATATATTTGAGTGAATCAGTCCCTTTATTAATTTGTTTTAACATTTCTTAAGTTTAACTGTCCCTTTATAATTTTCTTTTTAGCAATTGATATCAGTCTCCAAATGGGAATAAGATATTTTAAAAAAAACTTTCACACTTAGTAATAGTTAGTATTGTTCAACGGCTTCTTCCTTTTGATTTGAATTCATTAATTTTTTCAATTTGTGATGTCCAAGTATCCATTAATTGGTGTTGTCCGTTGTCCACTAGTTTCTTCTTTTTGCTTTGAATCAATTTTTTGCCTTTCAATTTGTGAGGTCCAGTGGTATATAAGAGGATTCATAAACATGGTTACATTTCAACAAAAAACCATTTTCACTAAGCAATCCCGTGGATGAATCACACAAAATTTATTTATTTATTTTTTTTGTTTTCTTAGGAAAAGAAGAAACCTAGAGGTTTAACCTTGAACTTGAACAACCATTCTTCTGTTTTGCAAGCAATCTTTAGGCCCAGGAATCGACCACAGCTCCTATAGTTCAAAAATCAGTTTGTAAGGATTACATTTAAAAATAATAATGTCAAAACAGAGCAGGTTGAAGAAAAGTGAGTAAAATAGAACCAAATCTTACCAATCACCCATGTTTGTTAGATCAATTGACAAAAACAAAGCAAATCGCCATTAAAAAAAAACCAAAACGAAATGGAAGACCATGTGAGAGACAGAATATGAAAGAATAAAACATAAGTAAATAAAATAGAGAACTCAACAGAGTGTGGAAATCAAATCTAGCAAGACAAACACTGAAGATGAGTATCTTGTGTTGGTCGAGAAAGATATAAATTCATTAAAGGCAGAAAACCCAAAACAAAATACATCAAAATCCACAATGGAAGGGCAGATAAAAAAAAGGAATAGAAAAATCCAACTTCTACCAAAGGCAAAGGGGAAGGAGAGCACGTCGCTTATCCTGTTTGTGGTTGAATACGAGTATTAAAGCTTAAAAAGAGAGGGATTTTTAAATTTCAAAAATTGAAATTTTGGGGGAAAATTTTTATACATGTCGTCAAAAGGAGCCTCAGTGGGGATTGATGACAGAGGCCCAAATATTTACAACAAAAAAATGAAAATCATTGTATTTGTATTACACACCAATGTCTATCCCAAAAACCTTTAATAGGCAAAGTGGGATTCTTAGTTTCCAAAAAAAATTATACGCCACTTTTATAAATTTGTATTTACATAATCAGTGGGTAATGACTGATTTTCTAGTAGTGTCCTTTGACAAGTTGGGACTGATAATAACAAGTTGGGACTGATAAAAATGCCCAAATACTAAGGAAAAATAATGAAAATTACTTTTCTGTATTAGACACCAATGTCTATCCCAAATATCTTTAATAGGCATGGTGGGAGAATTAGTCTCCAAAAAAAATTCACAAGGCACTTTAATGAATTTGTATCTAAATAATCAGTGGCTAGTAGCCACATTTCTAGTAGTGAGGCCTTTTGGGAGCTCACTGGCTTCGGAGTTGTAGGAACTCCGAAGTTAAGCGAGTTGAGGGCGAGAGCAATCCCAGGATGGGTGACCCACTGGGAAGTTGGTCGTGAGCTCCCAGAAACAAAACCGTGAGGGCCAGAGAGGGGGGGCCCAAAGCGGACAATATCGTGCTACGGTAGAGCCGATCCGGGATGTGACAATTTGGTATCAGAGCTACTCTGCCGTGTGGTGCGAGTGTGCCGACGAGGACGTCGGGCCTCTAAGGGGGGTGGATTGTAAGATCCCACTTTGACCAACGGAGAGGGGGTTGATGTGCCTTATATGTACATGCCCGCATCAATCTAGCACGAGGCCTTTTGGGAGCTCACTGGTTTCGGAGTTGTAGGAACTCCGAAGTTAAGCGAGTTGAGGGCGAGAGCAATCCCAGGATGGGTGACCCACTGGGAAGTTGGTCGTGAGCTCCCAGAAACAAAACCGTGAGGGCCATAGAGGGGGGGCCCAAAGCGGACAATATCGTGCTACGGTAGAGCCGATCCGGGATGTGACATTTTATGCCTTGAGTTTTCCTAGTCTCTTATGCATTTTTTCCATCAACAGTTATATTCCTAGTGATTCAAGTTAGTGTTCCTTATTGACCCATGTTATAATTTCAATCTTCTGTTTAATCAGCAGTTGTTAATTCATATTGAAATTTATCTGCATTTGAGCTTTCCTAGATTGTTCAAGGGCTTCAATAAAGGAAAATAATCATGCTTTGCCGGTTGGGTTATTATACTATAGTTTTGCCTCTCATGACATAAAATGAAATTTTCTAATAGTCCCCCTTCGTAATTAATTGACATCGATTATCAAAAGTGCAGTTTGTTTATGAAGTCAAAACAAGAAAGCGATTCCGATCCATAAAGGCTGCAAAAAAATGGATTGAGGAAGCAACTCAAGGTGGGCAGGCACAGGAGGCATTACCAGCTGGTAATGGTTCTGAGGTGAGCTCATGAATTTACTTTGTATATTGGAGGTAAGATGATACACAAACTATTGTGTGGTAAATTTAAAACGATGTTTGCTTTATGCAATCGTTATGTTTGCAAAGGTGATTGTCAACCATTGATGTAGAATTGATTAAATTTATATACGTAAATGTACAACATGCCTAAAATTATGATCAATATATGGTTGATGTTATTGTACACTTGCTCATGTAGGCTTCACAGAGTGCCAAACCCCCTCGAACAAGTACTAAAAGGAGAAAAGCAACTCGAGGCTTCGACTTTGCAAACCCACCTGAAAAGCTAATATGAGTCCTCACTGATGCTGTGAATGGTGAATGGAACCCGTACGTCGAAGCTACCATGGTTCCGGAACAGGTGAATAATGAATGGGCCAAGGCATTTCAATTCAATCTGTCTGTGTGAAGCATCTGGCTATTATTGAGTTGGTGTTAATGTATAATTATAGCCAAAGACAATGAAAAACTGCTTTTACTCTTCGAACAGTTGCGCCAAAAAATAAAATGTCGTTGTCTTTTGAACATTCCGTGACTTTTATTGTCAAACCCTAAACTTTCGTTTTTCTTAGATTGGTTGTATTGTAGTGAGGTTTTTCTTTTCTTATTTAATAAATTCCCTTCTCTTCTAACAAATTTAAAATGAACTTGCAATGGTTTTTTTTTTGGGGGGTCGTATTTAATAATGAGTGCTGCTATGTCCACCAACCTGTCCTATTTTCCCACCCACCTTATTTTCAAAATTTAAAAGATAAATTTATTCCTTTATAAAATTACTTCAAAGGACTTGAAAAAAACATATTTAAAAATTCATATAAAGTTAATTAATTTTCTTTCACAACACAATATATTAGTTTTTTTAAAAAGGGGAAAAAAAAAATTCCTTCCTCCATCTCTCTTTCATGTACAAAGAACAATCTTATTTAACATATGTTGTTCGTTTTCAAAATTTGCCCTTTTCTTCCTTAACATCAACAACGTAATCTCAATCCTTCAATCTTTTTATATGGGTGGTCTCCATCTTCCTCAAAATTAAAAGAATAAAAAAATTGAAAAAATAAAAAGATTGTACAGAAACCACCAACCATCACAAACCCAACACTACCTCCCCTAGTCGACGCCGGTGGGATATGGATCGCAGGTCCAATTGAACCCCAGTCAACTTATGGGTTGATCCACAATCAACTTATATATTCCTTGTTTTCTAGAGAGAGAGAGAAAAAAAAAAAAAAAAGATAAACAAAGAGGAAGAGGGAGGGGTGGTGGGTGGTGGGCCGGTGGTTGATGGTTCATTTTTATTTTTTATTTTTGAATTTTTATAATTGTTTGAATTAAGTTAAAGGGTATTTTAGTGATAATGGTGGGTGAGGAAATAGGATTGTGTTTTTTCAAATTTATATGGTGGGTGAAAAGATAAGGTGGGTGGGAAAATAAGACAAGGGGGTGGAAATAGCAGCACTCTTAATAATGAGAGTCATTGTTAATCTTTACCATTTATTATTCGGGGGCTTAATTTTGTGGTGTTGGTTATTGGGGGTACGTAGAGTATTAGAATATGAGCATCAAAGTCAAAATTAATTGAAAATGCAGCTCTGGTGCCATCGAGGTTTTTGGTAACGGTATCGATATGATGAGTAGTTTAGATTACTATAAGGTTGACCTTAGGAAAGTCTAGTGAGAGTAATTAAACACTAAATATGGTAAACAGGGCAACCTTTTCATATCTGGAAATGGGACAATATGAATGTAAATGTGTAATGTGAGAATCTGGCTCATATATTGTCAAGCACCTATAACCTGCATTTGTCAATACCACCTTTCATAATTGGAAACATCATGAAACTCTCGTTTTACGTTTTTTGGAGACATTGTTTGGTGAATATACATGACCTTTTCTGATCCCTATCAAACATAGAACACTTTCTCCTTCACTCTATCGCTCCCTCTGCTGTCATGTACTTCAATTTTAAAAGAATTTTATCTTCACCCTGTGGAAATTTCTGTCAACATATTTTTAAATTAATTTCCTCTTTATTTATGTTGCATCGAGAAACTCAAAAAAGAAACAAGCAAAAACTTTTTCTTCTTTTTTATCGTCATAAATTCTTTTTACTAATAAAATTTGGGTCAAATAGTCCAAAACCAAAACTAAGCAGTTACACCTTCCCCTCTTATCAGAAGTGGCTTATGTGCCACATACACTTGGACTACATGCAAATTTATACATGACAATTGAAAAGAGTACCAATCTTTATTGGCTCTTACAAAGATATCCAGCTCAGTTTTTTCTATACTGACTTAGATCTGTATGTGTGGGCAGTGGCGGTTCCAGGATTCGAAAGCCGACCGGGCAAAACTTATATAAAAAACTTGACGAAACGAGTGAATTTCATTAATAAACATAAATAAAAAAAATTACATAGTGAGAGGAGACGTAATAAGCCTTACCCTCAAATGCATTTATATCTACAAATACAAAAACTAAAATAAAAATTAAAAGAAAAAAATAGAAAAAAAAATATTTTACATTAAAAAGAAAGATAAAATAGGGGACTACATTAATTTTAAAAAAACCAGATTTATTTCGAGAGAAATGGGAAGGAAGAAAATTGGCGGAGCTAGGTTTTTTTTTAAAAACCAGTTGTAGCCTCATTTCTCCCCTTATTTCCTTTTATAAACGTTTATTATGGCATCCGTTTTTAGCTTTCCACCTCGAGCTCTATAGCCCTATCAATCATGTTTCGTAATTTTTGAAATAGTTATCTTTGTGCAAGACAATTTTTTTTAATAATCATAAGTAATGTAGGTAATATTTTTCTAACAAAAAGAGAGAAGGAAAAAGAAGAAATAAGAAAGGGAGAGAAGAAGAGAGAGAGGAGAGATGAGAGAAGATGGAAGAAAAAGAATGGAAAAAAAAAAGAGGAGGGATGAGAGAAGGAAAAGAAATAAAATAAAATAAAATAAAGAGGGAGAGAAGAGAGAAGGAAAACAACGGAAAAAAAGAGAGATAGAGAGGAGAGAAGGAAAAGAATAAAAAAAAGGAGAGAGGAGAGAGGAGAGTGTAAGGAAAAGAATAAAAAATGGAGAGAGAGGAGAGAGGAGAGTGTACGGAAAAGAATATAAAACAATGGAGAGAGGAGAGAGATGAGAGTGTAAGTAATTTTTTTTTTAACAAAAATTTGGGCTGGGCAAAAGAGAAGAGAGGAGAGAGAAAAGTGTGGGTAATATTTATTTAACATAAATTTGGGCCGGGCATGAGCCCAGCCTGCCACAGGCTGGAACCGCCCCTGTGTGTGGGGGTCTCATTAGGTGCAAGAAAACAAACCAAAGCTAGCAACAATGGAAGATGAGGGAAATTCATCCCTGCTGCCACCAAGTGACATTAAGAGGAAGAAATAACAGCCAGAAATGTTAAGTGAATTTGATCGGAGATTTGGTCTGCTGCCACATTTTGACATAGAGACCATCCCTCTTCGAATGCTACCACCCCAAGAGGCTGAGACTTTTTGTGTAAGAAAGGCCACGGACATCTCTCAAATACTATGGCGGAATAGATCAGGTTAATTCCGTCATTATCTTTTTTTTTGGGGGGGGTTATTATAACTATGTTGTTTCAAATCTGAGGATCTGAAGAATTCATCAATGCAATTGAAAGTTTTTAGCTAATTATAAAAGTTCGTAAATTAGATCTAGTGCCTCCATTCTCAGATCTATTAATTTTAGAATTACTACCTGTCAATTTTTTGAAAACTATCAGGGGGTTAATCTGATGATTTTGTGTCTATTAGTTTATTCGTGGAGTCTGGAATTAGGTTTTTTGTTGTTGTTGTTGTCTTTGTAGTGTTTTCAGATCTATTAATTTCAGGATTACTAGCTAGGGATATTGTGATCTGATTTTGTGTCTATCAGTTGAAGTGTGGGTGGGATTTTTTTTTCTCTTTGTGGTGACAGTTCTATGTATAACTATTATATACTTGCAGTTGCAATTCAATTTTGAACTGTGTTCTTCGTATTTACCTTTGAATTAATAAAATATAGAGCTATAAATCATTCATAAATGACCTTTTTATATCTGGAGCGGGATCATATTGAAGTGTTGTGCGCACTATTTAGTATTCACATTGAAAGCACGTAACATATATACTTCAAGTATGTGCATGTATAGCGTGTATTTCACGTGCAAGTTACCAAATTATTCATGCCTCAAATTACCAAAATACCTGCATAGTGTACACGAGAACATACCAATTAAGCTTGGGAAGCCGCAGTTTTAGGTTGAAGGGATAATCAAATATGGGGAAGGTTTCAGGAATTTTCTTGTTACTTTACATGTTTGTACAATTTTATAGTACCATATTCCATGCCTGGAGTATTAACATTCAAGCATATTATCATGAAATTCACAATATTGAATATTTTGCTCATGTAGGCTTCACAGAGTGCCAAAACCCCTCAAACAAGTACTAAAAGGGGCAAAGCAACTCGAGACTTCGACTTTGCAAACCCACCTGAAAAGCTAACATGGGTCCTCACTGATGCTGACAATGGTGAATGGAACCCGTATTTCGAAGGTGTCATGGTTCCGGAAAAGTTGAAGAATGAATGGACCAAGGAATTTCATTCTGTCTCTGGAAATATGTGAAGCAGACCCAAACATTGCTTTTCAGCTTACTCTTCAAACAGTAGCCAAAAATAAAAAGTCTTTCTCTTTTGAACATTCCATCATGACTAGTTTATTGTCTTCAATACTAACTTTGTTTAGTCAAAGCATTAGCTGCCTGGTTTCCCAGCATTTGCCAATACAACCTTAATTTCATACTTGGTGACAACATGAAAGCCCTCTATTTCACGTTTCTTTGCAGGCATTGTTTGGTGAATGTATGTACATGACCTTCTCTGATCCCTATAAACCTAGAACATTTTCTCCTTCACCATCCCATCGCTTGCTTTTGCCTTCAAACTCTCTTGCTCCCTCTACGCTCTCTTATACTTCAAATTTAAAAGAGTTTTATCCAGAAACTCACAATTTTTGGTTGCATTGAGAAACTTCAGTCATAATATTTATTAATTAATTTCCCCTTTACTTAGGTTGCATTGAGAAACTCACAAAACAAACACACACAAAATTTTCTTTTGTTTTTTCAGCATAAATTCTTTCTAATGATAAAAATTGAGGTTAAATAGTCCAAAACTAAGCAGTTACACTTTCCTCACTTATAAGAAGTGACTTATGTGCCACATACACATGGACTGCATGCAAATGGTTATTACAGAGATGTCCAACTATGGTTATTACACTTTCCTCACTTTTCTTTTATGTACTGATTCAAATCTATGTGTGTAGGGGCAGAGATATCCCTCGCTTTTAAAAAAGTTTTATCCAAAACCCTGTGGAAACTTCAATCGACGTCTTTCTTAATTAATTTCCTTTTTATTTAGGTTTCATTGAGAAACTCACAAAACAAACACACACACAAATAAAAATTCAGCATAAATATTCTTTTTAATAATAAAACATTGGGTCAAATAGTTCAAAACGAAGCAATTACACTTTCCCCACTTATTAGAAGTGACTTATACATACACATGGGCTGCATGCAAATGGTTATTGCAAAGATATCTAACTCATTTTTTTTATTTTTTATACTTACTTAAATCTGTGTGTGGGCGTCAGTAGGTGCAAGAAAATACCCCAAACCTAGCAATGGTGGAGGATTCATCCACGTTGCCACCAAGTGACACTAAGATTAAGAAAGAACAACTGGAAATGTTAAGTGCATTTGGTTTTTGAAGCACAAAATGAGGGGATTGATATTGGAGAACCAAAGTGGAGTCAGAGTTAAGATGCTTCCAAACTTTCGTTTTTCTTAGATTGGTTGTAGTGAGGTTTTTCTTTTCTTATTGATTAAATTCCGTTCCCTTGTAACAAATTTAAAATTGCACTTGCAATGTTTTTAGGTTTTGTCTTATCCAGTGATGAGAATCATTGTTAACCTTTACCATTTGCTATTTGTGGACTCAAATTTGTGGTGTTGGTTATTGAGACTAGAGTATTAGAATGTGAGCATCAAACTCAAAACTAATTGAAAATGCAGGTTTGGTGCCATCTAGGTTTTTGGTAGACGTATCGAGATGATGAATGGTTTAGGATTACTACTAAAGTTTACCTTAGGAAAGTCCAGTGAGAGTAACACAGTAAATATGGTATACATGGTAACCTTATTATATTTGGATTTAGGACAAAGAATGTAAATGTGTAATTGAGAATCTGGCTCAAAAATTGTCTAGCACTTTCTGGATTTGTCAATACCGCCTTTCACAATTGGTAACAACATGAAAGCTCTCATTTCAAGGTTTTTGCAGGCACTGCTTGGTGAATGTACATGACCTTCTCTGATCCCTATAAAACCTAGAACACTTTATCCGTCACCATCCCATCCCTTGCTTTTGCTGCCTTCAAACTCTCTAGATCTCTCTGCGCCTCTCGCTCTCTCGCTCATCAAGATGTCTCTGTCGACATTTGATGTTTTGGTGTCAGCCGCTGTAGCCTGCAAGGAAAATGAGTTCTCCAATTTTCCTCAGGCAGTTCTCGTGGATCCCCATGAGATACAGTCCAATGTGAATCCAAAAAGTACTAGGCAAATAGAGGGTTCCAGTAGTACCCCAAACAAAGAGTTGCAGAAATCGCAACACTTCAAAGCACTTCAAAAAATGGTTACCGTAAGTCACTGCCTCTTAATTTCTCCCGTTAATTAATCTCTAGTTAAAATTGTCTCTAATATTCTTTTTACACAGAAAAAAGTGAAAGAGTTGAAACCCCTGTCTTCAGCGGACACAGATGAAACCACCAGAAACCTGCAAATCATACAACCTCATGCAAACATTGTATGGTTTCATTTGCTCAATTAATCTGTAGATCTACATATATATAATCGGTTTTGAGCTTTCTAGCAATATTATTGTATGATTGCCATTCTCACATAATTTTCTTTGCATTTTCAGTCACAAGTATCACCCGAAGCAAAGCCCGCGAGATCTCGGACCACTCTGACTGGAGATTTTTCGGTGTCATTTGAACTGCCGGAAGATTTTCCTCAGGATGCAAATGCTGAGACGGTATATTTATAATAGCGTCACTATTAGCTATAAAGTGATAAATATACATATCATGTTGAAATTATTTATGCATAGATATATATATATATTCATATAATAATATGTACTTGTGGATCTACAGTTAGTGCAGGAAGGGAGTGGAACTCCTCACACTTTACCTCAATTATCATTCTCTGAAAGACTTCAGGGCTGGAGGATTACTCGAAGAAAACGAGTCAAGGGAATATATGACATGGTAATTGTTTGATTTATTAGTTATGTAATTTTGAAGACATAATTTTAGTTTTCCTAAAAACCCTAAATTTTATAAAATATAATCAAAAGGGTTTCAAATCTTTAAGATCTGGAAGAGTAAAATATAATTTCATATAACTATGTATATTTTCTGAACAAGAAATGTTTGATGCAGTACTATCGACATGAGAAGTCGAATGTCAGTTTGAGATCAATTGTGGAGGTGGTCAGATTTATTCTTTATGAGGAATATCCCAAACAACAAGCGGCAGGAAAGGCAGAAGGAGATCAATCAGTGAGTTAGACCAATCAATCAAATTATATATATATAATATATTTTTGGCATAAAAAACTTTGAAATATCATACATAGTTCAGTTTGCTCACTATGCAATTAATCTTGTTTATGTTTAGGCTGAGAGGAGAATGGCGAGATCAGCAACGTTGAAGAGAAAGTCTTCAGATGTTGATTGTGGCAACAATGTCTCAGAGGAGGATATGCAGCGTTTCGATTGTGGACCGAAGGAGGATTTTGTAAGGTTGTCACCTGAAGCTAAGGAAGAAAGGGTGAGAAAGTTTCTCAAGGAAGCCTATGAGAACCTGAGGAACTTGAAATTTGTTGTTATAGAGGAGGAAAGTGAATCAGAAGGTAAACTTCGTTCTTTCTCTACTCAATGCACTTACAAGTATATATTGATCTTTTTATTAATTTAGTTTAATCATTCTCTTTTAATCCTTAATTTCTCAGGGACCAAACGTCTAAGGGTTACAATAGCAAAAACCAGTGTAGCCCCATCTCCTCCA
This sequence comes from Prunus kanzakura, assembly GCA_020521455.1. Lineage (NCBI taxonomy): Eukaryota > Viridiplantae > Streptophyta > Magnoliopsida > Rosales > Rosaceae > Prunus > Prunus kanzakura. The sequence goes on from BPUM01001051.1 coordinate 100,118, forward strand.
AATGTTGTGTCATCCAATACTCCTTCTAGAGAAGATGAAGTTTCCAACCCTTCAACGGAATTTCATCAAGCCGATCCGGTGAACCATAAGGAGGTTAGCAATGGCAACCACGTGCAAATTGATGGCATCATAAGGGCCAGTCCTTTGGAAACAACAAGGGTGATGAGAGCAAGAGCTGATCAGAGTGCACACGACTTACAAGCCTATATGGAGGAAAGAGAATCAGAAGGTAAACTTCATTTTTTCTCTTCTCAATGCCCTTAGAAGTTTATATATTAATCATTTTAATTAGTTTAATCATTCTCTTTTTAATCCTTTGAATTTTCTCAGGGACCAAAATAAAACATGTAAATGTCCCAAGTGTAGCCCTATCTCCTCCAAATGCTCTACCCAAGATTTCTTCTAGAGAAGGTGAACCCTCCAATTCTTCCATCGAATTTGATCAAGCATATCTGTTGAACCAAGTGGAGCTAAGCAATGGCAGCCCTGTACTAATGGATGCCGTCCACGGTGCCAATCCTTTGGCGGCAACAATGGTGAGAGAAAGAGAAGCTTATCAGAGTGCACACGAAGCCTATATGGAGGAATGTGACCTGATTAATGAAATTCCGGAGTGCTCTAACTACGAGGACCTTGTGACAAGCCTCGCATTAATGAGAGCCAGGTTATTCCTTAACGATTTCGACGACTATTAGGTTATGTTTAGCTAAGGTTTTTAGCTTTTCTTGACAACTTTGTAATTGCACATGTAAGTCATCAAGCTCTAGGTTAATTAGACTAGGATAGTCTAGTTGAAGATGATTACTGTGGTCGAGATCAACAGTGGCACGATGCAATCAAAATCTTTAAAGGTAAATCATGCATTGCATATATATTAGAACATATTGAGTCAACGTGATGATGATGATGCCTTAGATCGAAATGGGAATGTATAGATTCCCAATTATAATATACAATTCCTTTCATTTTCGTTTGTTGTTAATTATAAGTTCACTATACCAATTTTGGCGCCTATCTTCTATTATGAACTTTACACATTTGGTCCATTTCTCAACTTGTTTGTTCGTTCAAGCATGATTAATTCCTCTCCACCTTGCTTTCACAAGTAACTCACAAAAGAAAATGAAAAAAGAGTTATACACCTATTGATGATTAGGAGATAAATTTTATAAAAAAAACATATACACGGGGTATATTAATGAACCTTGCCCTCAAAGGATGTTGCAAGTTTTGTGTTTATATTCAATAATGAACTGTTCGTCTCGTTAACCTTAAGTTAATTATTATTAGGAAACTCGTCCATCGATCTTTTTCCTTTTTACTTTAATTTTTCTTTTTGTTACTAATTATTAAAAGGTACAGTGATATATCACCACCAGAGATTTAAGTTGGTCCGAAGAACCACCCTAGGATACCACTTGAACCCGATGAAAAATTATAAGCTATAACTTGTATCTAGTTCTTGGATTCTTGGTTTTACTTGCCATAAATATATAATTAAGGAAAAGTAATTATGTAGTGAGTTGGGCAGTTTTAAGTTCCTAATTAGATAAAACCTGTAAAGATAAGAGCCACTATTTCTTGTTTTCACATTGGAGTCGTGAGGAGATTGTTGGAATGGTTAAAATGGCAGGGAGGAACTGATATGGAAGTTAAGAAACTAATTAAGGTATACAAGGGTAAGCTAATCATAATTGGATTTGGGACGTTGAATGTGGTTACACACCATGTACATATGCAAATTCAAAATTCAATAAAAACATTCTGAGTCAGATTTTATCAAAACACTTTCCTTTAATTTGATATACCATCTTTCATAATTGGCAACCCAATGAATGTTCACATTTAATTAGTTTTCTTCACACCTAATTTGCTCAGTGTACATGGCTTTCTGTGCCGTTGTGTCTTTTTTATAAAATCTAGTGCCGTTTCTCTTTTCAGTATCTTTCTGCAATTTCTCGTTTCTTTCGTACTCTCGTTGCCATTCTTTACATAAAATACTCTCTTTCTCTCTACCTCTAGATCTTCTGTCCAGAATGTCTTCCTCTGACAAAATTGTGTCATCAACACCGTCCTCATCTCAGATGGTGCCCTTTGAAGCTAGAGTGGACAGAGAGTTGCATGAGCAACTCTATAAAAAGCTCAAAGCAATTGTTTCAGTAAGTCACTGGCTCTTAATTCCTTCCACCGATCTATGAACATGTACCTGCTTGATGAGCTTGGTATCTATAAATTATATGTGGTTAGTTAGTTAACTTTCGTTTTACGCAGAAATCTACCGAAGAGTTGAGATCCAGAGAGTTAAATCAACCCATAGAGGAAGGGACTAGCTCTACTACAAACGGAATCATAGGAGCAGTACCTATGAACTCCTATGTGGCTAAGGACTCTCTTCACAATCCAATGAAAATGGTAATTTCACTTTAGTTGCTTAAATCATTTATTGATCTCCTACATATGATGCTTTTTTTGTTGCTGTTGGCACTACTACAAAAAACACTTTGCGCGACGAATGTTTTTTGGTCGCGCAAAGGAAAATTTCGTCGCGCAAAGTTTGCGCGACGAAATTTTGGTCGCGCAAGTTCTGTCGCGCAAAACTCGTAAAGAAAGGGTTTGCGCGACGGCGAAAATTCTTCGTCGCACAAAGCCATTTTGCGCGACGAAGGATAACAACTTGCGCGACGAACCATGACGACTTTGCGCGACGAAAATAACAACTTTGCGCGACGAAAATAACAACTTTGCGCGACGAACAATAACAACTTCGCGCGACGAATATTAATTACTTTACGCGACGAATATTATATACTTTGCGCGACGAACTTTGCGCGACGAACGTTAATGTCCCGCAAGTGTACTTTGCGCGACGAATATTAACGTCGCTCAAAGGTTTGCGCGACGAAATATTCATTTTTTTGTATTTTTTTTTTTGAAAATTTTAAACTAAAATAAACTCATTTAATAGTTTGCGCGACAAAATATTTTGTCGCGCAAGGTTTTTGACATTTTTTTTATTATTTCTCTTATATCAATTTCATTATATTAATTTTTTTAAATTTAATTTAATTGTATGATTGTATTTTTCTTAATTACTTTAATTTAAATTGACATATTCAAAATAAAATTACATAAGAAAAATAGTGGTCAAATTATCCAATATACATAATATTCAAAATGTACACTTAAATTAACAAAGTACAATAATAAAATCTACAAGCCTCTTATATCAAATCCTCAACTTTAGCCATCAAAGCCTCAACAATTCCCTACAAAAAAAAAAAACAAATATTGTCAAATAACAAAACAATAACATAAAATAATGACAAATAATTGGCATAAACTCAAAACTAACTCCAAAAACACATATTAATGAAAAAAAATTAAAATTTACGGAGAAGTGAGTGTGAGAGAATTAGAGATGATAGTGAGAGAGAGAGATGAGAGAGTGAGTGAGAGAGAGATGAGAGAGTGAGTGAGAGTGAGAGATGATGAAAAGAGAGATGAGAGAGTGAGTGAGAGAGAGAGAGAGAGAGATAGTGAAGAGAGAGATGAGAGATTAAGTGAGAGGAGTGAGTGTGAGAGAAATGGTAGGATTTGGGGAGTGGAAAAGAGAGAAATGGTAGGATTTAGAAGACATTGAGAAAATGGTGGAGGAGTTATTTTGCTTTTAAAGAACGTATCACTTTACGCGACGAAACAATATATTGGTCGCGCAAAGTGTTTAAAATTTTTTTTTAAAAATGTTCCCATTTTCGGTGCCCGCCAAATTTTTTTCGGTTTTGCGCGACGAATTTCTGGTCGCCCGAACTTTTGCGCGACCAAAATATTCCCGCGTCCCATTTTTGGTGCCCGCCAAATTTTTAGGGTGTACTTTGCGCGACGAATATTTATATTTTGGTCGCGCAAAGTCGAACTTTTTTTTTTAATTTTAAAAATCCCATTTTTGGTGCTCGACAAATTTTTAGGGTGTACTTTGCGCGACGAATATTTATATATTGGTCGCGCAAAGTCGAAATTTTTTTTTTAATTTTAAAAATCCCATTTTTGGTGGCCGCCAAATTTTTAGGGTGTACTTTGCGCGACGAATATTATATATTGGTCGCGCAAAGTCGAAATTTTTTTTTTTAATTTTAAAAATCCCATTTTTGGTGCCCGCCAAATTTTTAGGGTATACTTTGCGCGACGAATATTTATATATTGGTCGCGCAAAGTCGAAATTTTTTTTTAATTTTAAAAATTCCATTTTTGGTGCTCGCCAAATTTTTAGGGTATACTTTGCGCGACGAATATTTATATTGGTCGCGCAAAGTCAAAAAAAAAATTTTATTTTAAAAATTCTATTTTTTCTGCTCGCCAAATTTTTGGAGTATACTTTGCGCGACGAAATACCAATTGGTCGCGCAAAGTCTTAAAAAATATTTAAAGCTAGTAATAAATACATATACTATTCAATTTCTTAAGTGTTATACGTACAAAATAAATAAATTTAAAGCTACTCAACGATCCAACCGTCAAACTTGTTTGTTTATACTTCGAGATCATATACACCAAAATTCAGAAAAAATAAACATTAAGAGATCAATTAATGGGACAAAACATTTCGACGGTTATAAACGAAAAATCATGATTTAACGGTTATTTCAACCCTGATTTTGATGATTTTTTACAGCTACACTCCTTGATGCTATATGAATACAATGACTGCATTCGATCGTCAATTTAAAATATTTACACTAGTAGATACCACAAAATCTTATGTTATATTTAATAAAAGTATAAATAAACTCTTATTTGTTAGTGAATATATTATTTTCATGTCATACGCATTCTACGAAACTAGTTTCAACGATCCAACCGTCAAATTTGTTTGTTTACACTTCAAGATCATATACGCCAAAAATCGGAAAAAATAAACATTCAGAGATTAAGTAACAGGACAAAACTTTTCGATGGTTATAAACGAAAAATCACGATTTAACGGTTATTTCAACTCTGATTTTGATGATTTTTTACAGCTACACTCCTTGACCCTATATGAATACAATGATTGCATTCGATCGTCAATTTAAAATATTTACACTAGTATATACCACAAAATCTTATGTTATATTTAATAAAAGTATAAATAAACTCTTAATTGTTAGTGAATATATTATTTTCATGGCATACCCATTCTACGAAACTAGTTTCAACGATCCAACCGTCAAATTTGTTTGTTTACACTTCGAGATTATATACGCCAAAAATCGAAAAAAATAAACATTCAGAGATTAAGTAATAGGACAAAACTTTTCGACGGTTATAAACGAAAAATCACGATTTAACGGTTATTTCAACTCTGATTTTGATGATTTTTTACAGCTACACTCCTTGAACCTATATGAATACAATGAACCACTTCGATCGTCAATTTAAAATATTTACACTAGTGGATACCACAAAATCTTATGTTATATTTAACAAAAGTATAAATAAACTCTTAATTGTTAGTGAATATATTGTTTTAATAGCATATGTATTCTATGAAACCAGTTTCAACGATCCAACCGTCAAACTTGTTTGTTTATACTTCGAGATCGTGTACCCCAAAAATCGGAAAAAATAAACATTCAGAGATCACGTAATGGGACAAAACTTTTAGATGGTTATAAACAAAAATCACGATTAAACGGTTATTTTAACTCCGATTTTGATGATTTTTTACAGCTACATTTCTTGACCCTATATGAATACAATGAACCAATTTGATCGTCAATTTAAAATATATATTTTCTAACAAAAACCCAATCCGAACTACAATAATATATTTTTCTAACAAAATAATTTTTTTATTTTAGTATAGACTTTGCGAGACGAAGATTATTATTTCGTCGCGCAAAGTCATCCAAAAATTTTTTAATTTTTTTTTAAAATTTTTGTAAAGACTTTGCGAGACGAAGATTATTATTTCGTCGCGCAAAGGCATCCAAAAAATTTTAAAAATAATTATTTATTTATTTATTTTTGTAAATACTTTGCGAGACGAATCACTATTCGTCGCGCAAAACTCTGTGCACCGAATTCTATTATTCGTCGCGCAAAGTTACTTTTCGCGACGATTCTTTGTCGTCGCGCAAAGTTTTGTCGCGCAAAGTGACTTTGCGCGACGATTTGTTTTTCGTTGCGCAAAATTGAGTCGCGTAATACTTTGCGCGACGATGATTCGTATTTGTCGCGCAAAGTCACTTTGAGCGACGAATTTTGTTTCGTCGCGCAAAGTTTGGTCGCGCAAGGGGTTTTTTTTAGTAGTGTGGTAAAATATATGTTGGGTTTTAGAGGATCTAATGATATGCGTGCGCGCGTAAATTTATAGTCTCATAATTAAACCAATGTGCAAACTGACTTGTCTACTCAGATGCCGTAATTTAGTTGAATATGTATATGAGAATTTTCAAGTAAGGATATTTGCATATATATATATTTTTGATTTTTTTTATTTGGTATATGCTCCAATTATCGGAACTGTTCATTATTTAGATTTTCTTCTAAGGCATCATCCTTGCAAAAATTCAGCCAATTGAGAAATGTTTTAGCCGGCCGTTTGATTACCATTAAAATCATTTCACTTTTATCTAACGATATGTATTTGTCTGCACAATTTAGTTACAATTACTGATTTAGCTAATTTTTCACAAGAATAATACTTAAATTGCGACTTCAAAAATAGACGATTTGGATCATTTAATAGTGGTCCTACTGAAAGGTGATTGTGTATAATATATCGAGAGTATCATCCACTAATTGGAGAATGAATATTTTGCATTTGATTTTAGACTGAATGCTCACATTCTAACACACACACACACATATATATATAGCTTTAGTTGAAGGATACCTCAAGTAAGCTTAGTTGAGGGACATCCTTGTAGGGCTCACCACACATTGTATTTCAATGATCCGAACTATTTAGTTTTTAAATTTCCCTCAAAGATCATCTGTGCAAAAAAATCACTTGAACTCAAAAACCATTTGATCACTTAATTAGATAGTTGTTATTATAGTCTTTTCTTGAAGAATCGTGTTCTTCTATTTTGTTGGTCCCAATTAGATGCCTTAATGATCTTCAATTTGCATGATTTTTTGCAAAGATGATCTTTGAATAAAGACTTAAAAAATAGATTGTTTGGATTGTTGAGAAAAAAATATATATAGAGGACCCTACCTCAAATAAAATTATAGTTTCAATAGAAATGTTGATTACATTGTGGTTATCAAATAATTTGCTTTACATTTTCTACCCCGTTACAGAAGGAGTTTAAAAAACGACGAGTACCCGCCACTCCGGCTGGTGTTATTTTTGTGGACTACAACCTTCCAGAAGATCTCACCCTGGATGGCTTACCCCTTGAGGAGGTAACTTCACTACACAAACAGTAATATGATGACATGCATTAATTCTCTTCCAGTTAATTATTTGTGAATTTAAAACTTTATAATATACTATTTGTATTAGTATGAATTAAGGAACTCATATATATAGTGGGTTTGTGGATGGCTACAGTTGGTACCCAGGGAGGAGACGTTTGCTGCCAGTTCTAGTCAAAGGCCACCACGCCAATTCTCTTTGGCGCAGAGGCTCAAGGGCTGGAAGATCGTGCGTAAACAGAGACGCACAGGAAGATGTGATCTGGTAATACCTTTTCTTTTTTTTCTATGAAGAAAAGTTTAGAAGGAGATTGGCTACTCTCACCATCAGTAATACTTTGATTAATTGGTTTCTTGTGTGGATCTGATTCAACTCTCTCCTATGGAAAATATGTTGAAGATTTAGTGAACTTACCCTGATAATTAAAATTTCTTGTTATTATTATATATGCAATATATAGAATACATTTACAAAGTGCTCAAATCTTTGAAATCAAGACAAGTACTACTTGTACAAGAAAAAGAAAATGAAAGATATGATGACAAGATATATTTTCTAAAAATGAATTGATATGTTTCCTGCAGTACTTCATACACCAGGGATCTAATACGCTTCTGAGATCATATGTTGAAGTGGTAACCTTCATACTTTATGAAGTACATCCACCGAAGCCGACACCGAAAAGAAAGTTACTAAAGAGTTATGAACCAGTGAGTTATATATCACACAAATCTTTTACATATAAAGATTAAAACTCATATATATTTTTAGTTCATTTTTGTTCACTATATATATGCAATGTTTGTTCTGATCCGTTTCAGGCTTACAAGTCCTGTCAAATCATCAGGAAGTATTATCAAATCAGTGAAGAAGAAGTGCGGGAATTTTTGAGGTCGTCCTATGAGAACCTACTGAATTATAAAGAGGGTAATTAATTGAACTTTCATTCTTGGGTGCTACAAGTTTATAATAATTAATTTACTAATATTTAATCAAATATCTTGTTGTGGTTTACTCTCTTTTAATTCTATTGTAGACCCATCTCCTTCAACTGATGCCAACACTCCTGTGGACAATGAACGTATTGCGCCTGGTCTGCAAATTGACTTGAATCTGCCGGCAGGAGAAGCCGAGGGTGGGGAGGAGCCACCGGTAGAAGAAGCCAAGGGTGGAGCGGAGGCAGAGTACTAATCAAGCATAGGGTTAACCAAGAGGACGTCTAGAAGGACTTGGGCTGTTGCCAAATGGAAATGGGCAATTTGTAAATTAATTACTATGATTGCTGTAAATTTAGATACAGTTCTTTTCTGTTTTCCCTTTCTTTTTTCTTGGGTTTTAAATTTGGACACCAATTTTATCTGTAACCTTGTTGAATGCATTGATCTCATTTGGTGTGCCTAGACGGCTAGACAACACCAATTAAACAGCTTCCTATGCAAACTCAACAATTTTCTCTTCTCTTTTATTTAAATTTTAATGATTTTTATATGCACTCCAACATTTATTTGCAATTTTAGTTAATTCGACCAATGCCTATGTAGATGTATTAATCCCTTGTTATGATGATATGGGAAATTCTCCCATAAATGTTTTATGTTCAAGCGTGAAATTGAAAGTTTTAATTGTTTAAAACTTCAGGAGATGCAGACATGGGGTGTTTAAAAATTGAAAGTCATATATATATATATATAGCTCATATGTTTATCTTTAACCATCACACATTACTGTTTGTTGACTCGAACTTGGGGTGTTAATAGAGCAACTTAATAGCACACATATGGATTTAATTTGGGCCCCAGAACCAAACTTAAGGCTACAAATGATATTAAGTTTATTGGATTCTCATGCCATAAATACATAAAAGGAAAAATAATTATGGTTTGAGGTATGTAGAATTTTAAATTTCAAATCACACATCACATGTGAATATAAGGTAAGGGCCACTAACCCTATATGCATAATGCATGCCATTTTTGATAATTTCAAGGTTTCCAGGTTTGGAAACATCCAAAGGTTGTTGAGGAAGTCCAGTAAGAATAAGACAGTGTATATAAGTTGTGGAGCAAAACTTATCATACTTGGATTTTGGGACATTGAACATAAACATGGAATTTGAAAATCTAAAAATCAGATATTTTCTGGCACTTTCCTTTAATTTTTTGCACATCAACTTTCCTAATAGGCATTTTCACACAGGAACATTTTTGCTCATCACTTTAACTCAAGGTATATGCTCATCGCCTTTTTCAACACTTGATATGTATCCATAAGCATAATCATGGTTACATAAATCAAAATAAAAACTTAATCATGGTTATACCTATTGACACGTGTTAAGTATTAAGAAGGATGGTGAGCATACAGCCAAGGTTAAAGTGGTGAGTAAAAATATTTCTTTTTTCACACAACAACTTTCCTAATAGGCAAAAAAATTCTTCAAATGAAGGCTCTCATTTAATGATTTTCCCAAGACACATTCTTGCTCAAATCTATATGACTTTCAAGCAGGTTCTGTCTTTTTCATTAAATCTAGAGAGCCTCCTTTTTCTCAACCCACAATTGTGTGCTTGTCACCTTTAAATTTTTGTGTTCTTGCTGCCTCTATTATCTGCATATACTACTCTCTCTGTCTCTCTCTCAAAATGTCTTCCCCATCTGAGAACAGGAGGTCATCAGCCACCAAACCAGAAATGGGGAAGTCAGAAGAAACATATGACCCTCAGTCTCTGGAAACCGTCCCCCATAATTCACAGTCACCCACATTTGATGGTGACCAGAGGAATTTACAACTGAAAAATGATCTAGCTCTAGTTTGCATTCCACAAGCTAGAGCAGATGAGGGCACTAGTTTTTCTCATCACCCAAATGAATACAACGTGCATCTCCGACTCAAGCAAACCTTGAGCTATATTATCTCAGTAAGTCACTGTGGCTCTTAATTCGTCTCCCATTGATCTATAAACCTGCTTGAGTTTTGCATTTATAAATTATATATGTGAATAACTTGAGAATTAATTTGACAGTCTGAAATTTTTCATTCTACACAGACATATACTACAGAGATGAGATCCACGCAAGCTGCAGGGCATATTGTCATAAAAGCAGAACCCATATCTTGCGTTCGGAGTGTTCAAGAGGTCACTTGCTTAATTCATCTCTAAAGATCTATCTATACATGATGGGTTTTAACTTTTACACTATCTGATTAATGTAAATAAAAATAGTCTCAAAATTAAACCAGAAATACTTGTACTTTGCAAATTAAGTGACTTGTCTACTGATCAGATGTTCATAATCAATTAGTGATCTAGCATAATTTGCTTTGCATTTCATGTTACAGGAAAATTTGAAAAGAAAACGAGTAGCCACCACTCCGGTTGGCGAGATTGTTGTCGAATCATTACTACTTCCCCAATATTTACGCCTCGATTGTCTGGACCTGGAGAATGTAAAACACTTCACTATATAAACAGTGCATGATATCCTCACATGCATATTTTTTTTTTCCATTTAACTATTAATTGTGTGTACTGTCATGAAGGGACTCATTATTTGTTTGTGGAATATGGCTACAGTTACTTCCGTTCGATGAGGAGCTCTATGCAAGTATCGTGCATAGAACACGAAAATATTCTTTCGCTCAAAGGCTCCATGGTTGGAAACTTGAGCGCAGACAAAGATCCACATTAATGTGTGACATGGTAGTGTGCTCAATTTGGTTTCTTGTTTAGATGACATCTCGAACTCTCTTATATGGAAAGTGTTGAAGATCCAATGACACTACACCAGATAATTAAAGCTGTGTGATTGTAAAAACCCTAATTTTTTTTCTATAAACCCCCTAAATGTATAGGTATTTCGGTACATCGAGAAACCCTAAAGTTATTAAATGGGACTATGGAAACCTGAATTCTTTGGTTTTTCGTTTAAAAACTCTAGATTTATCACTTGTTCAAACCTTTAAAATGTAGACAAGTAAAAAGAAAAAGAGTTATATAACTAGATATACATTTTCTAACAATTAATGTTTCTTGCAGTACTACAGGCACCAAGAATCCAATATGTTCTTCAGATCAAATACTGAAGTTGTAAACTTCATACTTTATGAAGCAAAACCACAAGATAAGCGAACAACAAAACGAAAGGCGCGAAGGATTGCTGATTCAGTGAGTTAGATCATTCAGATCTTTTATATTTTTAAATGAAATTCATTTGCTCACTATATATGTGCAATCTTTTTGTTCCCTTTCAGGCTGAGACGTCTGAGCAGGGGAGGAGGAAAAGATTAACGACGCCAAGAACGCGGAGGGGGCAACGAGAGGCTGATCATTGTGAAAGCAGCCATAGGGGGGATGAATATTCCATTGGATCTGTAGTACAAGCAGCGGTGGCATTGCTTCAGTTGTCCTTGTATGAACAAATCCATACCGGTAATTAAACTTCATTCTTGATCCTCTAATCATTGTGCTATGTATACAAGTTTATGTTATTACAAATTTTCTATCCATTTTTTCACTAATTAGATATCTTGTTGGTTAATTTGCTCTCTTTGAATTCTATGGTAGGCTCATCTGCTCCCCCAACTGCTGTTTCACATGAACCTGAAAGAGAATGGAACCAAGCAACTCTCATCCCTCTGAATGGCCATGCCAACAACAACCCTGATGTGAGCCATCCGGTGGATGCCGAGCCGAACCCTAGCCCTGATCAGCAGGAAGACCAGCCCGAAAACCGGGACGTCAACCCTCCTGTGGAAAGTACTGAACCAAACCCTAAGGCGCCTGCTGATGGCCTGAATGCTAGTGATCAAGCAGAACCCAATGGTGGAGATGAGGAAGGAGTTAGGAAGGTCAAGGCAAACGACACTACAACCGTTGATGAGGATGAGAACCTGTTCGAGGGAATAGAACAGGATTGGAAAATAATCCCGGATCTCAACTCTCCTGTCGACAGTACTGAACCAAACCCTAGGGCGCCTGTTGATGGACTGAATGCTGGTGATCAAGCAGAACCCAATGGTGGAGATGAGGAAGGATTTAAGACGGCCGAGGCAAACGACCCTAGAACTGTTGATGAGGATGAGAACTTGTTCGAGGAACTAGGACCGTTAGATGGCCGACTTTTTTATTTACCTGAACTTTAGCAGACATTTATTTTTATTTTTTTTGGTTGTTGTTGTCTGTTTTTGGATTTGGAGACTTTTTTTTATGGGTCTGGACAATACCTAACAGCATTTTGTGCAATTTAATAAATGATTTAGTAGTTCACTTCAAGCCTTAAATTTTCAAATTAGTACAAATAATTAAAGCTTTCCTCTTCCGGTTGGAGTGGAAGGAAAAAAAATGTTATTACGGTTCATTTTAAACTTAACATCCATGGATGTCACTCTTGAATAGTAACCTATTGAATGTCACTGTGAGGCAAGTTGTCGTGGCACAAAAGTGAATAAAAAACTCTATTAGAGATCAATCATTTTAACAACAAAAATGCACCCATTGTATTGTTCTTCTTTTAAAGTGCTTGACTATTTTATCTTTTTAATGGTTCTCTCCAACATCGATTTTCACTAGTTATAGATGTATTTCTTTGTTATATTATATTGATCAGTCGACTTGCCGATATGGGCCTCCAAGCGACTCATGCACAAGATGATAAGAACCCAAAGGTAATTTTTTTTCTTATTTTTTATTTTGTAAGGGATAAATTTGATTTTGATTTTGTTATTTTTCATGAAATGTGACTGCTTAAAGGAGATTCAAATGGTTGGCATCATCTTGTGAGAGCCCAATATTTCTCTTCACGGTTTGTTCACGTATGTAAACCGAGTATCCTTCTTGTGCTGATAACTTGGACTTGTGTATAGTTTGGCAGATGTGCGACCAACGGGGGTAGACCTGCGCATGTAGGATAAGATAAGAACAAGGGCGGACTGGGTCGTGATCCCAATCGAACCCTCTCCAATGGCTAAGTCAGAAACTTATCTTTTAGTGGGAGATCAAGATGGATGTAGGGTTTTACTATGAGAGTCTTTATTACCTTTGTCCAGAGATTGGTGTGGGGTACTTATAGGGGGGAGAAGATATTTAATGAAAGAGATCTTCTTCCCAGATTCCCTGGATTGACATTTAATGTTCTGCTCCTGATTAACATACTTCTTGACAGGGGCCAAGTGGAGAGGTGACAGGTAAACAAAGGTGCGTTGAATGTCCTCTCTCCATCACCAGCCTGTTCACCTGGAGGGCAAAGGGGCAAAGCGACACCTGGCTAAGGATGGGATGTGCTTCAACCCACCTTTTCTCCCTTGCCAGGCTACTCCATTAATGCCTTCCTTGCTTTGGGGTAGAGAGCTACAGTGGTCGGGTCGGTGGACAGTCTTTCCGATCACAGGTCGAGCCCCTGCTCCGTCACACCCTGCTCTGAGGACCGGGTCGGTAGACAAGTGACCTAGCCCGCTGTAATTACGTGGCGATTTATGATAGGCTCGGCTCATCAGTCTAAGCAAATGCACAACGTTCTTCTTCTTGTAAATAGTAATTTGATTGTTTGAACAATAATACCCGTTTGTGTGTGTTATACGTAAGCGAGAACATGCTAATTAAGGTAAGAGTGAGATCTCTATAATTACATTTTCTCATACAAAATTACGTATCACAAAACGTTGAATTCCTATTTTTCATGCAGAATTATGTACGTAACACGCAAAGTTTGATCCTCATTGCCCAAAGCAGCGCGACTATCGTACCATATGTGTGATTAATTTCACCTATAATTAGGAGCACAAGTACTTAACCTAATGGATACCATATTGATCATCCAGGTCCAGCCTTTGGCTACTTGCAGTACATACATCTTTTTATTAAGGTAAGTGTTTCACAAGAAAAATACGAGTACTGTTCTTACATCCTGTTTGAAGTTTAATAATAAAACTCAAAAATAGGGACTTCATAATCATTGATCGTCTAACCCACACGCAACTTAAATTAGAAACCAAGGATTGGGATTCGAAATTCATTTCTGTGACCATTACAAGAAAGCGACTCCAATCACTCAAGGCGACCGAGAGGTGCATTAAAATTGAACTGAAATCAGGGAGGAACTGAGGCATTACAAGGTAGTGGGGATTCTTCTTTCTATGGTCAGTTTATGAAGAGTACTAGTCATTTATAGTGGTGATTGCCATATGTTAATTTATGTGAAACTTGTTAGGGGATCGCGTGAACAACTGTCATTAACATTCCTCAAGCGATGAACAATCCTCAAGTGATGTGTCATTTGGTGCTATTGTCTGTTCATGCAGGGAACAAGAAAACTCCAGGCTTCGCGACAGTTCCAAACCACCTAGACATAACATGGGTCCTCACAGATGCTGAGGCCTGAGAGTGATGAGTGGAGCACCAATGAGAATGACCAACATGATATCATGAGTCCTAATAAGGTGAAGAATTATTGGGCCCAAACCTTTGCAGCTCCAATGGATTGGACTTGTGTATTGGTTCTCCAGAAACCAATTCTGAAACAATGAATTGCATCATATCTCTCGTCTATTTGAAATGTGGAAACATAAGTTTTGTGAAAACAGTTAAAATACAATTGTAATATAGCTGCTGAAATTATAATGCAATGCCACCTTAGAGTCATTCGGTCCAGGCCAATAGGCAGACAGTATATGTAATTAGACACCCTATAACAGCATTTCATCAGAGGATGCACACAAGACCGAAAGAGAAATGATAAACAAAACAGAAAACCGAAATTTGGACCTCATACGATCTAAACTGACCATGTATAACAGATATCTCTCACCGGCCATTAGGCTCAGCCAGCCTTGGCCTGCCACCCATCTGCTCAAGAAACTTAGAGAGACGCAAATGCTTTGCAACCCATTGCTCAGTCAACTTCTGTTCCTTTGCTTCGGCATCTCTTCTTAGCCCTGCTAATTGTTCCCTGTATTCTGATTCAATCCTATCCAGAGCAGCCTTCTGCTCTTCCCTTAGAGCTTTCACCTTCGCCTCAATCTCTTCCATCTTCTCCCTCCTCCGACAAGCCTTCTCCGATTCCAGTTGCAATTCTACTCTCCTTAACCTCCAGGATGCTTCCTTTTTATGCGCTGCCCAAGCGCGATGCACTTCCTCCAACTCTCTAGAGCACTCTACCAACTCAGATATTACAAGGTTCTCTCCACAAACAGGAACTGAGCCATGATGTGGCATATTGCCCAAAACTAGACTATTATCTGATCCTCTATCAGGCTGCAGCCAAGGGATTGGAGGAGAGGGTGCAACTGTTGGAGACAGACTCAGGGTAACAGACGGAGATGGTGGCCTGACATTGGAGGTCACATTGGAATTAGAAAGCCAAGGAGGAAGCATCGTAGGCGCAGGAGAAGATGTTTCAGTATGAAGATAGGACCCATTTGAAGTAGCCATGAGATATGATGGGGCAGCACGCTCCTGCACTAGCTTCTCAGCAAAAGTTTCAAGAATTCTATCGTATTTACCCTCGTCAACAGGGTCAACTGTCTTATTGTTTTTCTGTTCTCTCTGCTGCTTCTCTTTGAACACTTCCCACCACTTACCCAATCTCTTAGCAGTACGTCCAGGGACTTCAGCAGCAATTTTCTTCCATTTATTACCGTGTTTGGCTTGAAGGCAAATGACAAGGCGCTGCTCCTCTTCAGTAAGTGATCCTTTCTTGATGCCGGGCTTGAGATAATTCTTCCACCTTTCTAAGCAAGATTTGGCATCCCTGTTTAGGGGCGTATTCATGCGCTGTGATACAAGGTTCCACTCCCTTGGTCCATATTGCTGCACATACGCACGTAACAAAGCGTCCTCTTCAGCTCTCCAACGTTGTCTCTCCTTCATTTCCATGACCAAATACAACTGCCCATTGCTTCAAACCGAAACGCTTCATAATGTAACTGGAATCCAGAAATCACCATGTTAGTCCATC
The DNA here is from genome assembly GCA_020521455.1 of Prunus kanzakura. Classification (NCBI taxonomy): domain Eukaryota; kingdom Viridiplantae; phylum Streptophyta; class Magnoliopsida; order Rosales; family Rosaceae; genus Prunus; species Prunus kanzakura. The sequence goes on from BPUM01001051.1 coordinate 116,475, forward strand.
TTCTACTGTGATATGAATCATGACGATGTGTTACCAATGTCAAAAATGAACTGAATAGCGAGATAGAAAGGGACTAAACTCCAGGCTATGAAGAAAAGCTGATAAGGCAACAAGCTGATAGAATTAATAAAGGATGGACCAACTAGTTGAATGCTCTGTTTGAAACCACGATAGCAATTTCATCATCCATTCATGCGTTTAATACAAGAAAACAAAGGAAATACTGTAATGCTCAATGCCTTCCTCTTTTCACTTCAATTGCCAACAGCCAAATACAGAAAGCAGAACAGAACAACTCCTAGTAAGAAACCCTTTCCTTATTAACTTAGTAAATTGTAGACAGGAACAGGACACTAACAAACTATAAGAACGGGATATATTTCATATTTTTAAAATGATGGATAATTAAAAAATTTGCACATTCAATATTTATTGTCTTTTGGTAATTAGTAATTAATAATTAATAGGTATTACTATTTAACGAAACCTACACTTATATACTCCTTATTCATAGTATATATATACTCAGTATAACATACTGATGTTAATTATATAGTTAACTATAAGATATCTTTATGACAATTAAGGTTCAAAATTTTAACTTTAAACAATAAACAACAGATAAAGAAATTAGATAAAGGTACCCAAATTTGATTACAAAATAAGGTGACAAATGAACGCACTAACACTAACAATGAACAATAACAAAAACTGACAAATTACTAAAATTTCGATAATATGCTCCAATATTCAACTAAATATCCCAACACTATATTAGATGCAAAACCCAAAAAGCCAAAATTGAGAACCAAAATAATCAACCACTGAAGAAAAACAAAACTGAGTGAAAAAAAACCCCCACTGATTTTATCCCAGTACATGGCGCTGGAAATTGTCCTGCTGACTGGGTTGGGGACTGGGGATGTGATGAGATATTTTCCACAGGAGAGAAATTTGTTTTCTTCTCTGTGTTTCTTAAAAAATTATCTGTGAGAACTACCCCACACCTACTTCATCCAGACCATCAAATTCATTCACCAAACAAAAGTACAACAATTACTTTGAGAAATGAGACAATACAGAAATAGCCATCACCAACTATGCAAAGCATTGTGGCTAAATCACTCTATCACTAACTTTTTGCATCATTTTAAAAATAAAACAGAGAATGAGGTTGCAGATAAAACTAAAAACAACCCCAAGAAACTTGTTTTGAAAAGAAAAAAAAAAACTTTCTTGCGAACCAAAAGGACATCCCCATAACCCAACAAGGCAAATTGCAGAGTAAAAGAAAAACTAGAAACTTTTTCAAACAATCAATGACAGGAAGCAGGTACTCGTTTACAAGTTGGAAACTTTATCTCTTTTTATCTTTCAATGCTTTGCATAATGAGATGAAATGCGGAAATTAAGAGAGAGAGAGCTTACATGTCTGCTTAACTGCACCAAAGAACCAAGCTTGGTCTTCGACGCATCTCCTCCAACCAAACTGCTAATAATAATAATAATAAGACTGTTGTTGGGATGAGGAAACAGAGAAAGATAAAATTTTGTTTTTGCTAAAGAGAGAGAGAATGAAAAAGGGTGGAGACTCAAACTCCAAAACAAACCTAGAGGGAGAAAAAATCCCAGGCTAGAGAGAGAGACAGAAAAAAAAAAGGACAGAAGAGACTAGACTTATGTGAAGAGAGAGAGAGAGGGAGGAAAGAGATCTGACAGAGAGCGTAAAAGGAGGGCACGCGAATGGAGGGCTAAGGAGGCAAACGCAGACCCCAGACCAGCCGATGACGTCGTTTTAAGGGGAATTTGCAATATCATCAAACCACAAAACAAAATCAAAAATAAATAAAACAAACAAGAAAAGAAAAGCTAAGGTCTACTCTACTGCTCCAGTACTGTGTTGTGTGTCATCTTCACCCACCATGGCCCTGCCTCAACGACTCGACGACAATTCAAAACTCACACACATAAAAACGTAAAAGCATAAAAATCAAAATGAAAACTAAAAAAGCTGCAAGCTTTTGCTAGAGAGAGAAAGGATGAGAGAGAGAGAGACGCGTACGCTCGATTTCAGCGCTTATATCTCCTCCTTTGTGTCATTTGGGGTCGTTGGGTGGCTCATAATATTTCATCAGTGTTTCGCGGGAGTAAGCAAAGCTACTACGATTACGTGCAATTATTATCTTAATATTCAGCTAACAAGACGCAGAGAGGTCTTTGGGCACATGGGTCGGGCATTAGGTACGTGGGCGTTACCCGTGTTTCATGATTCGGGTGATTCATTCACCTTTGATGCCACCTGCGTCAGGGAGGGTGGCGAACGTACTATGGAGGATAGGAAACCGCATTTTTCACATTATTGGGTTGCGGGCCATATCATTGCACGTGTCTCGTTTAAGCACCTTTAGGTTACATTTGATGGGTTGGACTATTTTGTTTAAAATTATAAGAGTATTGACTGTTAGTCAGCAAGGTCTCGTCCAGCGGTAAATAGTTGTGACTAGCAGATAAGTGATTTTAAATTCGAACTTTCATGGCATTTTGGTACTGTTTACGTGAGAAATTCTCATCCCCTTTAGTTTAGACTATCCCTCTATTTGGTGTGTTGAGACTGTACTTCTTCAATTAAACATTCCTCCAACAAAGCATGTGTCTCGTCTAAGCTACTTAACAACACGTTTAATTGTTTAATGTGTACAAGAATCATGACCATTGTTTAATATGTTGAGACTAGATGTGCGAAATTGGATAGCAGTTCAACTTATTATGTCTTACAAATTTCACATAGAAAAATGAAACTCGTAACAATTGGTTTCGACACAACTTCAATCCAATATAAGCCCGACCATTAAACAAGACAAGACCTTTCAACAAAATTAAGCGTAAAGTTGTAATGGGTCAAATTATAATGCATGAATTAGTAACGTCACACACAATAATTTTTCATTATTTGTTATTATTTTGTATGATAGTAAGGGTACAATTATGAGCATGGAACCCCCATGCATGCTGTGAGATCTGACCGTCGGTTGAAGAAAAGAGTAAAAGATGAGAATGAATGAATTCCAATTCCATTACGTCAGGATGCTCACAGAAGAGACAAGGGATTGCTTGGGTTCCTCTAGGTAAGCTCGCACCGTCTTATTCAGCACCCCATTCATATCATCCATCTCCGTCGCTCTGCTAAAACAAAGACCTCCTATGATCCTATGGTCAACAGTGTAGATTATAGAGTAGGAGAGCAGGGCAGGGGTGCAGGCGCAGCAGGGGATCAAAAAGGAGACAAGAGAGAAAAAAGCCATCATTAGGATGGGGTGGGCCCCAGACGAGGTGTGGTGGGGGGGACTGTAGTCCGGGTTTCACGGCACAAGGAGACGAGTCTGATTGAGACGCGACCTTCTGATCCTGCTCAGAAGCCCCCCCTCAGTTGTCAGTGATACGTTACGTCCCTTTTATTTTTTTCCCCTATTTTCCTAATTTATAAAATTAAAAAAGAAAATGCCCCTCTCTCTCTCTCTCTCTCTCTCAGTGTGTCTGTCTTTTTACTCTTTTCTGGGTCTTTTATTTTGGGGTTGACAGCGCCTCTCTCTCTCTCTCTCTCTCACAGTGAGAAAAAAACCCTACCAGATCACCACTTGCCCATCTCACATTCTTTTTCTTAATCTCCCCCCCTGCCACCACCAACCCACCCTCCATTTACTCAACTTACCCCCCCTCCCCTCCCTCATCCTCATCACTGATGAGATTCCCCTCTGCCTCCTCATTATTTCTACATTATACAGTATATATTTGTGGCAAATGGAAAACCAAGCAAAACAATTGATCATTTTTGTCTTGCATTGCATTGTCTCTGGGCCGTAATTCTTCTCTTGTCTTTATACAAAAATGAGAATTAAATATAGTGCCAACGTCTTTTTGTTTACTGCTTGTTGACTTGGATAAATTTTAGGGGCTTCCGTTAATGGGTTTTATATTAATAATACACCAAAAACTATATGCTAAAAACTACAATAAGATTGAAAGTGACACCAAATAATAATAATAATAATAAAATAGTTGAACTTGGAAAACCAAGAGCTAGCGCTTGAAGGAATTTTAGAAAACAGGACTTGATTAGGTTTTAAAGGTGTGAGAATGTACCTCTGATGATGGTCCCATATCACATGGATCTTCCCGGCAATATTGATCAATGCTCCTACTTTAGGGCAACAATCACTCCCTTACTTTATAAAGTTATTGGAAAATCACGACATGATTTGAAAGTCATTCTAATTATAAACTTTCTATAAGTGGCTTGTAGCTTAAGTGGTTAAGAACATATAGTTGTGCACCCGAGATTATGTGTTCGATTCTCTTCTTTCCCAGTATCGCTTGTATAAAAATATATAAAAAACTTCAGACTTTCTAATATTTCAAAATACCGCGGTATAATTTGAGACCGAACAATACTATAGCCTTATAATAATTAAGTTTGTTCTTCGCACATCAGAGAATTGAATGAGTATGTGATTCCTTTCTTCTGTCACTTTCCAAGTAATGATAATTCAAATGAGACCTTTTTTATCCTGTTGAAGATTGGGTTAATTAATTTTTTTTACTGTAGAGGTGAGATACGACTTGAAGAATCACTGTTGCAGAAAGTCGCTGATTTCCTTGTCGTTTTTGCTAGAGTAGTAGCAGTTTTGCAGTGCAGAGAGAGCAGAGGGGTGGGTTTTTTATGAGACAAGTACAGCAGCAGCTACAGAAGGGCAACCTTGGAATTTTACAAAAAAAATCCTGAAATGACACATCAAAGCATCAAAACATAACATTTATATATATTTGTATAAAATTGAGGGTTGATCCTCCCCTATAAAATCTCCCCCTCTGAGCCCCCTGACCCTACGCTCTGCATTTTCTCTGAAAAAGCTACAACTTTTTTTTGTGGTAGGAAATGACTCATATATCATTTACCACAGTAAAAAATAAATAAATAAAAACATGAGTAGAGTGTGCAAAGTGAAAGGTGCATTTAGTATAGGGATTGGTGTGAAGGGGAAAGAGAGGTTAAAAAAGAAAGGCTGTGTGTGATTGAGTGAGTGAGTCTCCATTTAACCTCAGTTGTTGCTCTGACTCTGGTTTTAGGCTTTTTCCCCAACTCGGTTGGGTGAAAGGGAAACATCTCAGATCCCTTTCAACAAATTCCATACTTTCTTTATTTAAAACCCAACTTCCTTCACTTGCCCTCACATTCATGTTGATCTTGTTAGTTCTGTTTGCTACCTTCAAAGCCCAAGATAAATAGTTCACATCAATTGGGCCAAGCCCAAACTTGTATCCAGATAAATTAAAAGGTTTTTTTTTCTTCATTTTTTAATATATATATATATATATATATATATACAAGAGTATTTCCACCGGGAAGCCCCAGCTCGGGCTAGAGGTCCCCCAGGGCCTCATATGTGTTTCTAGCGCCCAATTCTTGCCAGGGAAAGAGCTGGGCTCCACTAACTTGGGCAAATCCAAAGGCAAGACTTGCACTGCTACCTAGGCAAGCTGACTTAATGCTGACGTCATTGTGATGTCAGTATCCAATTTAAATAACAAAAAAATTGAAAAAAAAAACCCAAAATTTCAAAAAAAATTTGGTTATAAATACCTAGTCATATTCTTCACTTCTTACACCAAAACTCTATACAAATTCCTCCCCTCATATCTCATGTTGTAAGGGCTTTTTCGTTCCAGCAGCTTGACGAGTGGGTCTGGGCTGGTGTAAAGAGCAAATGACTGGAATCGCCCCTTGTGTCTGAGTTCAAGAATCAGACCCCAAGAATGCTTCGAAAGGGTAGCGGAGCCTTAGGAAGTACCCTGGTCATCTTCACCAACCAAAAATACAAATGCTTGCAGATAAATGTTATGGCTTGGCATGAGAAGCTTGTGGTATGGGAGCTGAGCATTCGTGAGTTTAGCATGAGAGAGAGAAGGCTTGGGTTTCCTATGAGAAACAGAGGCTTGAAGTAAGGGGAGAAGGAATTTCGAGAGCATTTGTTGAAGAGAGAGACAGAGAGACAGATGTGGGAAGAACAATGGGTGGCTTAAGTAATTTTCTGGCAGCTTGACGAAAGCTCTATCAAGCTCTGGAATAGCTGGCCAGAGGAGAAAATGAGAGGAGATGGAGGAATAGGGCACAAAATTGCTGGACTTCAGAGATGAGAGATGATGCTTGCTCTCTGGACGTGGTTTATGGGAAATAGAGGAAGAAGATGGAAGAAGAGAGCAGGTAATTGAAGGGTTCCAGAGGGGATGCTTGCCCTCGATGAGTTCCATGGTTGCTAGGAGGCTTGCAGCAACCAAGGTGAGTTGTTTTGCTGGGTAGAAAGTGTCTTCTTTTATAGGCGCTGGAAACCTTAATTTTGTCAAGCCTCCCTCCCCCTTTTCTTCACTTTCTTCCATTTAATCTTGTTTGGTGAAACTTCCCTAGCCTAAACCCATAGGTACGCAGCTTTTTGGGGTTCCAAGGTCCTCAGGCAGCTAGACTTCCCCATATGGGTGAGGCACCACTCACTTTTCCTTCTTGTCTTCTCACCAAAGCTTGTAGAGGAAAGAATGGGTAAGGGTGCCGGTCAAAAGGTGATTCCATCAGCACATGGGTTTTCTTGGTTTTGATGGTTTGGCTTCGATCTAGTTTTAACAAAGATGCTGGATATTTCCACGATGTTGGATATAAGACACTAGGCTGTTTTGTTTCCAGCAGCTGGAAGTTTTGGCTGATGTGGGATTTTTCAAGTGTTGTGGGCCTTTTCTTAAGTTGATGGGCTATTGGGTTTTCTCTCTCATGTTTACCCATATGTTTGGGCTCAAGGAATGGACTTGAGTTTTGGTGCTCCCAAGCAGCCCAAAACTTCCACTCCTTGGACCATCAATGGGCCTCGAGAATACTCGTAACCATCCATACCACAACTCGCTTAGTGTTGAGGCCCAAAAATCCAGAGGTTAGGCCCAAGCTTGTTCTCGGCCCAGCGCAAATAATTAATCACAAAAGAAACCCGATAAGGGCATAATGGGAAATTGTAGGGCCCGCCTACACGAGCCATGTGTTACGCATCACGCCAAGCAAGCATGCCAAAAATGCCACAACTTCGTAAGTTCGCACTCATAAACCTATCCGGTGCCATTTAATTCAATATTGGTTTAATAGGATGCGATAAATGCAAGCACAAGCAACACGCGATGCTATCATGCCATGCTACAAACTCAAGTGGGCCAAAGCCACATAATTATCCGGGGCTTGCTGAGAAGGTTGTGGTATGGATGGGTACGAGCACTCACAGGGCCCATTGAGGGACCGAGGAATGGAAGTTTTATGCCACTTGGGGGCACTGAAACTCAGGCCCATTCCCCGGGCCCAAGTACATGGGTTAGCATGAGAGAGAAGAATAGGGTCCAATGCCTTAGGAAGATATCCCATAGGCTACTGTAGTATTTAGGGAAGTCCACGATAGTTAGAAAGCCCAAAAAACAAATAAAACACTTCCAGCAGTTGGACGAAAGCGTGCAGGCCGCTGGAAGGGAAAACACCAGCAACCTCAAAATTATGCACGAAGCCCAGCCCAGCGTCTCCTAGGAAAAATCCAACATCGAGCTCCACCCATGCCAGAGCTCCCATGTGGTCAACCAAGAATCACAGCAAGGACCATAGGAAATCCATAAGTGTAGGAGAAATACCCAGTGGACAAACGACTTCCTCTGTTCTCATTTTTCCTTTGTAAGCTCTGATTTGAAAACCAAGGGAGAAAGCAAGTGACGCCTTACCCCCATGGAGAGACTCAGCCGCACAAAGCTTTGGAACCACAAGAAGCCATTGATTCAGGTGCTCTGGTCAATAATCTTGCACAAGAAAGGGAGTAATCGGAGAAAGGGAAAGGAAAAGTGAGAATGGATGGTCGACGAAATTGGGATTCCAAACGCCTATAAAACAGAGCTTCCTCTACCCAGCAACACACATCATTCCAGAGCAAGACCAAGCTTTGTCAAGCTAACTGGAATTTACCCCATCTTCTACCCCCCTTGTCTCTCTCTGTTCTAAGATAGAAGCCATCCTAATTCTCCCTTCTCCCACTCTAAAACCTGTTTTCTCTGCAAGAAACTCATGCTTTGGTCTCTCTCTCTCTCTCAAATTGCTAAACCTGTGAAAACTCAGCTCCCATGCCACAAGCTCCTCACGCTGAGTCATTAATGAAATTCATGCGTTCTTCTGGGTGTTGGTGAAAAGAACCCGAAAGTATTTTTCCAAGGCTTCAGCAAGTCTTTTAAAAATTCTTTTGGGAGTTTGGTTCTTGAACTCAGGCTTCAGGAGGATCCTTTTTGTTCGCTTTCTTCTCGCAGCAGCCCAAGCCCATTCGTTAGGCTGCTGGAACAAAAAGACCCCCACACTTAGCAAGCCCCAAGCATTCGCGTGGCTTGGGCCCACTTAAACTTGTAGCGTGGCATGTTGCTTATTTGCTTGGCATGGCATGTGTGCAAGCTCATATGACGAACTCTTGCGTATCCAAGTTGGGTTTTTTTCCCAAGTTAGGTGTCTTGCTGGGCTAAAAATATATTTGGGCCCAGCCTTGGATTTTTTGGGCCTTAACACATGTGAATAGTGGTTGCCATGGCAATGGGTGGAAAACCAACAAAAAAATTGTTAGGACAGGCATTATTTATGTGAATAGTAACAGCCTTTGCTTCCCCCTTTCCTTTTGTCATGACAAATGGGAGGAAATGCTCTAAGAGAATTGTGAAGGCAAACTAGCTCCACCATGGTTTGTCTATGATCATTTTATCTAGTGATACACTATTTTTGTTTTGTTTCGGAAGCTCTTGAGTTTGAATTTTATAAACGATATTTGTCGTATCAAGGAAAAAACAAATAAGCTGAGTTCAAACCTTAGAGCATGTCCACCCCTGCGTCAAAACCGGGCAAAAGGCCCCCCAGGCCAGCCAAGCAGGCCTCCAGCGCGATAGAAGGAGCCCGAGCAAGCAATGGGGCCCACCAACCCTGGCAAGCCCACGGACAAATCTTGCCTGGGCTACAGCCCGAAGGCGCTAATGTCACCGAGCGAAAAAAAATACCAAATTGGGATGGATTCTTTTTTCAAAAAAATACCACATTTTTTTAATATTTTGTTGCATAATCTTTTTTTTTTCTTGCCCTTGCCCTAGCCTTTTGGGGTGGAACCAAAAAAGGCAAGGCTGCCACTATTCACGTGAATAGTGACAGTCCTTACCTTGCCTTAGCCTTTTGGGGTGGACTTGCTCTTAGAGTGTCGTACGAACACATTGACCCAGTGGTATAATCATATTATGTGTCGAGTATAGGCACAAGCCCAACTCTGTCTAGGTAGGGCTTAAGCCCGACCCCAAATTCTTGTAAACCTTCCTTAGCCTATATAGCCCAGCCCAGCTTCTTTTAAAAAATAAATATAAAAATAATAGCCCAGCTTATATCCTATCCCCAATCCGATTTTATCCCACAACAGCCTTCTTCTCTCTCCAACCAAGAGCCAAAACGTGTGACTTTGTCTGCTCATCTTGCGTGCTCACTTCTCTTTCTGTTTTTTATCTTTTTCTTTCTCCTGTTTTCCTTCTTCTTGTCCACTACTTTTTTCTTGTGATTTAATTATAAGACTATTTCCAAATTTTGATTTAGTGATCTAGAAATATATATATATATATATATATTTTTGCTGTTGATGTGTAATTTATAAAGTTATACATGTTACTCTCTAGAAAGTTTTTACTTATTTATGAAAGTTGTGCTATTAAGTTACCAACACTTAGGTGTGTGTTTTATTTCTTATCAATGAAATTCATTCGGGTTTTGTTAATGTATAATTTGGGAAGTTTTTTAAAAAGTAATTGAAGATGTAGGAGTAAATAATAAAAATGTTTATTGTGTTATATACAAATTGGAAAATATCATTAAAAAATAAAATAGATTATCGAAATTTCAATAGAAACTTTCTGATTGGAAAAATTGGCCTAAAAATTAACCCTAGTTATTTTTAAATCCTGAATCCGTGCCTGATCGAGTATAGTTGAATATTTACTAATATTATACTCTACAGTAGAAACTGACATCCATTCATATGATGATATAACAATACACAAACGTCTTATACCAAGCGATCATGTTTCAATGCCACCCGATAATTTTTCATATGCAGCCACCTTTAAGTCAATTGTTAGGACAACCGTCGTGAATTTTCTCCGACATAATTCAAACATTGATACCATAGAACATAAAATAAAATAAAAAGCTAACGTGGGGACCTTACTTTGGCATAATTAGAAGGGACAATGAGACGTGATTGCCTTTTGTTACTATTTTCATTTATTTATTAGGTGAGAAACTAAGAAATAAATTGATTTTCTCGCGTCAGTTGTGAAACCACACCATGTTTTTTTTTTATTCAAATTTCTGTGAAATTGGTGCAATAATAAAAGTAAGAAAATAATTTCCAATTAAAAAAAACAGAGAGTTAGAAATAAGTTTGGAGAACCCATCAACTTATTAATTTTAAATTCTTAATAAATTCCAGGAAGGTCACCTTTATTAGTTTAATCTGCATGTGTAGAAGAAGATTCAAATTTCCAAAAAAGAAGCTTCCCAGCAACCCCAACACTGACTTATTCCTCAAAACGTCATGTTATGGATAGACCATCAAACTCAGAATAATCCAAGAAATGGTCAGAATAATGTGTAACATAATCAACTAGGTGTAATTAAATAAGTAAATAAGCACGCAATTTGACTAATTATCATTGAGTGAGTAGATGCCATTACAGAAACAAAGGAATGGTCTGAAAATTGATTAACAATGAATGAGAATCTACAAAAGCACACCGACAACTCCAACCAGCATATTATTCATGCCTCCGCGTGACAAGTTTAACAAAAACATGCGGCAAACACAATAAGCATCAGCCCTCCATCACAACCATCCGATCATCATAACTATTATCAAGTAGCTGATTAATTAGAGAAAAATAAAGAGAAACCATTGTGTTGTCGCCACTAACTTATCCATCTCGGATTCATGCGAGTCAGTAATTCTTTTGAGTGATTGTTATACTGCCGCGTGTCGTGATAGTGTGATGGTCACACATTAGAATTTTTCCATATAAAAAGAGAAATAAAGATAGAATTGCAAGTGAATCCAGAAAAAAAAAATGGAATTTTTCTCCAACATTTTAATAAAATCACATCAGAATATCATTTGAAGAAATTTTATACGACTATTGATTCTGATTTCCAACTGTGTAACATAACTGAATCCCTTAAAAGAACATCATTATTAATAAATCTTATCTACTTTAGAAACAAAATGTAAAGAAAATTATATTCCTCATATAAAATGCCAATAAATGTGTTAGTTGGAGTAGAAGACAGAGAATCTAAAAAGCAAGTCAACCGTCTATTGCTCTGTGCTTCGCGGAAGTCTAAAAAGGCAACACAGAAGCTCCAATGGCAAAGGCTCAAAGGACCCTTTCTATTTTCTTCCTCGGTTTTTTTTAGCTTCTCCTCCGAAAACAAAACCAAAAGAAGCAAAAGGAACCCAATAGCATCAATCATCTATACTAGCAGCTATAGCTAGGATATCTGTAAAAGAAAAAAGTGTGATCTTTTTCGTGTCTGAATTGAACTGGGGTTCAGTATGCATGTCTTTTTCTGGTGAGAGGGTAAAAAGCTTTTTGGGAGATTGTACCCAGAAAAGAAAATATCAGTCCGGGACAAAATCTCTGTTTTCTCACGAGCCTTCATATTGAGTTTTGTTGAGGTTCTCTGCATTTCAAGACTTTGTTTTGTTTTGCTTGTTGAATTTGTTTGAAAGCTGGGGAGATAGAGATTTGGGAAACTTTTGTTTGGATGGGGGTTTGCTGGAGCAACAAAATCAAGGCTGAAACTCCTTCTCATACAGGTATTGCTATTCTTTCTTGGAAAATAAACTCTGTTACTACTTTCATCAGAGAACATGAAAATTATGATTTCCTGAATGTCTTCTTTTTGTTTGGTTAGATGGGTTTGTTATTTTGAGGTAATTTTATAGAATTTTGATTGACGCTATAAGTTTTTGTTGCTAGGACTTTGTAAGCTTACCTAGGATTTTGATAATGCTTAATATCATTTTCCTCTATGCTATAAGCTAGAAAGTGCTTTTAGGGAACTATCGAATTGGTAGCACCATGACTGTTTAAGGTTTTGTTTTGGAAAATATTATTCTGGTGATGAAAGTTAGAAGTACAGTATGTTTTCACTTTTCACCTGTGCCTATTGAAGTGAACATTTGGTAACATAGGTCCATTGGATTACTTTCTCTGTAGGATTCAATTCTAAAAATGGGAGTGCTTCAAATAGCAAGGCCTCATCAGGTTCCATGCCTGTCACTCCTCGGAGTGAGGATGAGATCTTACAATCTACTAAATTGAAGAGTATCGGCTTCAGTGAGCTCAAAAATGCCACAAGAAACTTCCGTCCTGACAGTGTACTAGGAGATGGCGGTTTTGGTTCTGTTTTCAAAGGTTGGATTGATGAAAGTTCTCTCATAGCTACCAAGGCCGGTACTGGCATGGTGATTGCTGTGAAGAGGCTCAACCAAGATGGAATCCAGGGTCACAAGGAATGGTTGGTGAGTGCAGTCATCTCCTTTTCATCTTTATGAGTTTTGGTGGTCTGGTTTATTTACTTGTGTGCATTGTATGCTTAAAACTTCATGTCATAGTAGTTTATGGCTCTTTAAATTAGGATAAACTTGCAATAAGAAGTTCTCCATATCACCTTACTGTAACTCTTCTATGACTTGCAATTCTTGGCTAGATTATTGATTGTCAATTTGGCATGATTTTTGGAGCATTTCTCAAATAGCAGAGTAATTAATACTACATTTTGGACCTGCAGACAGAAATCAACTATCTTGGGGAGCTGCATCACCCTAATCTTGTGAAATTAATTGGTTATTGCTTAGAGGATGATCATCGGCTCTTAGTTTACGAGTTCATGCCTAAGGGTAGCATGGAAAATCATCTATTCAGGAGTGAGTTTCTTACATCCTCAATAGTGGCATTCATTTTGAACCTTTCTCTCTCCCCCTCCTTTTTTCTCCTTAAAGATAGCACACTGCAAGTTGCATATAATAACTTGTTACTGAAGCATTAGCTACTGTTGCAACAGGAAGTACTCACTTTCAGCCACTTTCATGGAGCCTTCGAATGAAAATCGCCCTTGGTGCTGCAAGGGGACTTGCTTTTCTCCACAATGCTGAAACACAAGTCATACACCGTGACTTCAAGTCGGCTAACATTTTGCTCGACTCGGTACGTAACTGAATAGCATACTTCAATCAGATTCAGTATGGCTGATTATTTGCCTCCGTACTGACTCATTTTTACAATTTCAGAACTACAATGCAAAGCTGTCTGATTTTGGATTAGCCAGGGATGGCCCAACTGGTGACAAGAGCCATGTCTCTACTAGGGTCATTGGAACTCAAGGATATGCTGCTCCTGAGTATTTAGCCACAGGTACTACTTTCATATTCATTTCTTCTCTAAAATCCTTGACCTGTATAGAACCTCTTTGGCTTCTAGAAACCAAGCACCACTCCAAGTTTCATGATTTAGATGACATTTCAATTTTCTGAGATGCACTTTTGCAGAGCTAAAACTGTTTGTCCAAAATAATTTAAAATTTGTTATTCATAAAGCATTTGCCAAGTAAGGTTATACCTCATACTGTTGAAAAAGTACGAATTTGTGTAGCTTATCAACCATAGTTGACAATAGTTCTGCATTCATGAAGTTACTCTATTAACATTACCCTCAGAAAATATCTGCCCTGTAAATCTTAAAAGAGGATAGGGGTGGGACAAGTTCCATTAGTTACTTCCATGAAGTACACCAATTCCCAGTAACTTCTCCAACATCAAAAGCCCCAAAATTAATCTGTCAAATAACCTACGCTCAATTGTTGACCACTGATGGAATGTGGGTGCAATTGCCAAAGCTTGGTATTATAGAGTCAAAGTACAGTTAGTGCTTACAATTAATTGCATTTTTCCTTCGGCAGGTCATCTTACTGCCAAGAGTGACATATACAGTTTTGGAGTTGTTCTACTAGAAATGTTATCTGGACGACGAGCTATAGATAAGAACAGACCAACTGGAGAACACAACCTGGTGGAGTGGGCAAAACCATACCTGAGAAACAAACGCCGGGTTTTTCGTGTTATTGATTCTCGACTTGAAGGCCAGTACTCACTCAATCGAGCCCAAAAGGCTGCCAACCTTGCACTTCAATGTCTTTCTATAGATCCTACATACAGACCCGACATGAATGAAGTGGTAACAACACTGGAGGAGCTTCAGGAGACAAAGGACATGCAGAAAAGTACTCAGAAAGAGAACCATGTAACTAGTCATGGCCATTCTAATGGTGCTCCTAATGCTTCCAGAGTGACTGCTTATCCCAGGCCTTCTGCATCCCCACTTTTTGCTTGATTGAAATTTTTCATGCTGCCCAAGATACAAGGGAAGGTGTTGAGTGAAGTCTTGAGAGTTCAAATTTGTACATACCCAGGATTGTTCTTGTAGAGTATGAAGTGATTGTGTATAAATATGTATTTGAGCCTATACTTTCCACATCTTTTCTGGTTATTTTCTCACAGAACCATTGAAGGTACATGCATAGTTCTGTTCAGGATTGTTTGTGAAGTCTGATTGAGCTCATTTAGTATTTTTGGTTCCTTTAGAAATTATGTGACCTTGTTAAAATCCTCCATGAAGGCATAGTCTAGATATTGGATTATTTTTTTCTTCACTCTTTTTTTATTGCGGATAGATGGTTGAGGATATTGAAGGTAATTATCTTCTCAAATTCGAATGGATCAAAATTGTAACAACCATTCCTCTTTCCCGCAAGTTATGCTTTCCTGGGACTCGAACCCAAGCTAATAACCAGAGACTTGAGTCCTAGCCAAAATCGACTGGGCTGTCACTGTTTTTTTAGTTATTTGTTGGTTTTATAGCTATACCACCAAGCAAGAAATAAGAATAAGATGACTTTACAACTATGCCAAGCAGGAAATAAATGACTAAAACAAAACATAAACTCACGCAAATACACCCAATGAACATGTGAAATCGGTGGTGACATGTGTATGTGTAATACACTAAGCCACTAAGCAAGAAAAGTGGATGTGGAAAGAAATTTGTGATCCCATCCCAATATTAAAAGGTCTATCGCGAGGGAAAAAAATTGAACAAGATTAAGGGGCGAGAAAAGTGTATGTTAGTAAAGTGATTGAATTGATATGTAGGGGCATTTTAGGATAAACGACCTTATTATTTATTAAAATTTTACCGCGAGTGAGAACACTGGCGGGAACTAGCAACAACCTTTAGAAGAAAATAATGTGATTCACCTGCGAGAGAGGGTTTGGAATGTGCTGTGGAGGTTGCAGAGAGCCAGAGAGAGAGAGAGAGAGAGAGAGAGTGATAACAATATCTTAACCAGCTTGACAATTATTGAAATTATTGAATAGGTGGACTCCACGTCATCACAAATTTCAAGTGCCACTTCTCTCTGGGTTTGTTAGAAAACAAAAAACAACGTCGTTTAAGGGGCGCCAATTTGTGCCCTTAGTTATAAAATATGGAGGTAAAATAGACATTTTCTTGAATTAAATTTAGGATCTATTGTGAGAAAAGATTAATTACGATTTAACACTTAATGCTACACCCATTTATTTGTTCATCACACACCCCTCCATTTTGCTCATAATATTTATTTTCCTTTTTTTTTTTATTCATAGAATCAATATTATGAAGATATCTTAATTCATCTAATTTGGATTTAAAAAAACCCAAAATTAGCTATATGTCATTTATTTAATTATATTTTACATGAAATTCTATTTTATTGTAAGCCTTTTGTATGAATTTGATAGACAATAAGCCCAAATCTGCCAGCTAGGTTAAATTTAGTGGAAAAGCCCACCAACTGGGGTTAGATTTTGACCAAAAAAAAAGCTGCTGGATTTTGAGTTATCGACTTGTCTATAGGGGTGCATTTTTGCTCACTACTTTAATCATAAGTGTACCCTCACCGCCATCCTCAATGCTTGACACGTGTCCATAGACATAACCATAATTAACTTTTGCTTTGTATTTATAGAATAATGATTACACCTATGGACACGTGTCAAGCATTGAGGATGGTGGTGAGGATACACCTATGGTTAAAGTGGTGAGCAAAAATGTTCTCTTGTCTATAGACAGAGAAAAACTTTCTTGGCACGGAGATGCCACAGTCAGCATCCTCGTTAGTATCCCAAGCCAATAAACTCCTGACAGCTGTCAAACTCCTTCAACACTTCTAAATTTTTTTTTTCCACGCCTGCTCCATCGTCCGTCCTTGTTTCCCTCTGCAACTCAAAGCCCTCTTCTTCTCTCTCATCTCTCTCTCTTCTAACCGAGTCTCCCTTTCATCTCTCCCTCTCTTCCCCTAGAACTCAAATCCCATTTATTTCTCTCTCTCTTCTCAGCGAGTCTCCCTTTCATCTCTCCCTCTCTTTCCCTGGAACTCAAATCCCTTTTCCTTCTCTCTCATCTCACTGACGGTCTCTCTTTCTCTTTTCGCGTCGTCAATATTGGAGCCACACCTCAAATATTTATTTATTTTCATGTGTAATACTGTTTTCTTTATTGGAGCCACACCTCACATCTCACTGAGGGTTAAAAATTCTCCTTTTAGAATTGCATTATGGGTTTATGATAATTGGTTAAATTATTCTTTGAATTTCTTCTATTATATAAGGTAAGCTTCATATTGGAAAACATAGAGGGAGTGATAACTGATGAAGGGAGGTGGGAGAGAGAAAGAAAAGGAGAGTTGGTGAGAAAATAGAGATAGGAGGTGAGATATGAGAGAGAAGAATGGGGGTTTAAGTTGCAAAGGGAACACAGATGGAGCAGACGTGAAAAAAAATATTTTGAGTGAGAGAGAAGAAAGGGGATTTTAGTTGCAAGGAAGAGAGGTAGTGATAAAAGGAAGACTCGGTTAGAAGAGAGAGAAATAGAGGGAGAGATGAGAGAGAAGAAGAGGACTTTGAGTTGCAGGCGTGAAATTTTTTTTTAGAAGTATAAGTGTTTGACAGTTGTCAGGAGTTAATTGGCTGGGGATACTGACGTGGATGTTGACTTTGAAAGTTTTTCTCCTATAGACTGGGCATTTTGAGGTCATGTACGGTCATGGCCCTAGAATTAACACAAAAGAAAAAGAAAATGGGAGCCTGAGTAAATTCCTAATATTCAGAAAATGGTAGCTTGAGAATGGTAAGAGAGATAGGGAGTGTGAAATTTTGGCAATAAATTGTCAAATCTTCTCCGTAATTCTCAATCTCTCTTCAATCTATATCTCTCTCTTGTCTTTACTCTGTAATGTCTCTCCTTTTCTCTCTCTGTCCCTATCAATCTTCTCTGCAAACACATAGGCAATTCCAGCCATTTGCTCTTTACAGCAGCCCAGGCCCATATATAGCTTTCGGAACAAAATAGCCCCCACATGTAGAAAAGTTCATCGAGGTATTTATGCTTGACTTCATTTGATTCATCCCTTAACAGTTTTGTCTCTATTTTTGAAAAGATGCCAGGAATGCAACTAAATCCTTAATTGAGAGAAGTGCCATTTTATGATACAACATGTAATTGTTTTTGGGCATGTGATTTCAAGTAAGGACATTGAGGTTGACAAGCCTAAAGTTGATGTGATACGTAGCTTGGCACCTCCATCATCAGTGAAAGAGATCCAATCCTTCTTAGGACATGGAAAGTTTTCAAGAAGATTCATCATGGAAGCACTGGTAGAACTACTCCAATGACTTAGGTGAGCTGTAGAACTGTGAAATTTTTGGGGGAAAAAAATCAAGCCTATAATTGAGTTGTTTAAATATAGCCCAATATTTATTAGCCTATTAAAATTCAAAAACGTCCAATTCTTTATCAATTTAGTTATAGACCAACAATAAAAATACACATTACAATAAAATAACTTATCAATTTGACAACCCCCTCCCCCTACAGAGACCATGACTTTTTGTTTTCTCAATCCCAACAAACACTTCGACTTCGACTGAAGGTTAAACTTAACCCTAACTCTCCAACTTGTTAAAACAACTCTTAGCAACAAGATGAAGAATGAGTTTCTAGTAGATTATATGATTGTATACAATTAAAAAATATATATTTATTGATTCAAATGCAATAACAAAAAATTTGAATTCTCTCAAAGATTGCATGACACAACTTGAATAGGTACACTTTTAATTATGTTGTTAAAATATTTTTTGGTTGCATTTAATATGTATTTGTTTTATGGTAAAGTTTATTGAAAATTAGTCAATGGAGCTAGTAACTAATGTGATTTATATAATTTAATGTATACTTTTATTTATAAAAATGACTATAGAAATGATAAGCACAAAAAAATTGATCATTAGATTTTAAGCTAACTTTAGCTAGCCCACCCGTTAAGAATTTCTTGGTTCCATCCTTGCACCAAAGTGCACATGCATTGAAGGATTTATTGCGTGAGCATTAGCTTTAGGGAAAATGAAAGAAGAATTGCTCCAACAAAAAAAAAAAAAAACAAGAAACGAAGAAGAAAAAAAGAAGGTTAACATAGTTTCAGAGGGTTAATCCCAATAATAATACAAAATGGGCTCGTGTTGCATCAATTGTTTGTGGGAAAGGAAGAAATTGGAGGAAGAGATCGAAAGTGACGACCACTTCTCTGGGTTTTTTAAAACTCGGCCACCCTAAAAAATAAACCATATTAATAAATTAAATTAAAAGGTTTCCAACGCTTGCTGATGTGGAAAATCTATTATTAATCTAATCAGGAAGCTAGTATACTAGTAGACTAGGGATTCCATTTCCTTTTCTAATTCATATTCATATTCCTATAGGGTAAATAATTCTAAACAAAATTACTGGTCCCAGTAGCCAGTAGGGTTTTTATTCATGTTCTTGTTGAAATAGGACTTTGCCTTTATATATCCCCTTGGTTCTCCCTACGGTTTCGCTGGATCGATCTGTTACAAATCTGCTGCGTGTTCTGAGTCAGAATGGATGATGAATCGAGTGGTACGGTGGTGAAGCTGCTAATTCGTGGTCGAAAACGATATCGAATAAAGTTATATACTTCAGAGCCAGAAAAGAAGAAAATTAGGAAGGTATTACATGAAGGCGTCCTGGTAGAAATTCTCTCAAAACTGCCTGCCAAGTCTGTACTCAGGTTTAGACGCGTCTCAAAAGAGTGGTATGCTCTCACCAAAACTTCTTATTTCATTGCTAGACATGACCTTCGTCGTCGCTCTCGCTCCGCTCAGAATCATGGTCTTCTCCTTGTCTCGACATATCTCACCAATGAAAAATCTGACAGACTTCTAATGAAGTCATTGCATCCTGATGATAAAAAATCAAAAATTTTGCCTACTTCTTTCCTCCCCATCCCGAAACAGATAACCTTAAGCCGCTCTAAACATTTATATTTTGGCTGTGTGGGATCTAGTAATGGTTTAGTTTGTTGTCTTCTGCTGCCCATTGAGAATGAGAATGAAAAAGAGAATAGTACAACTGCAGAGGTGGAGGAGGAGGAGGAGGGAGATGTAGAAGAAAAGGATGCTGCTCCTGCTCCTGCGCATACTGATATATTAGTAGTATGGAACCCGGCAACAGAAGAATTTAGGTATCTCCCACAACCACCTATTAATCCTTTTGAGAAGGAGGAGGGCATAGGCATAGGCATACAACGGGATGTTAGGAATTATGTTTTAGGTTTTGATTTCCTACCAGAGATTAGTCAATACAAAGTGGTGATAGTTTTCCCGACACCTCATCCCGGTAATGATCCCGATTCTGACGATGATGCTGATCGAAAAATTGCCATTTTCCAAGCCCAAGTGTTGCTCCAAAGTACAAATTCATGGAGAGATGTCAAAGACAAACTAGAGTTTCCATCATTTAAAAGTACTTGTCGAACATGTGATGCGATTACCTTGAATGGAGTGATGTATTGGTTGGTAGAGCAAACGTCGACGAGGTTTTTCATTTGATACCACTACCAATAGAATGGCGTTGTCTTAATGATGATCAATATTGTTTACATCCATGGAATGGTTCAGCTGCAATTTTGACTAGTTATTCAGAAAATGGCGATTGGGAGCGAGTGCTTTGGGTGTTGGTTCAAGATCAAAAATCCAAGAACCCAGCTTGGGTTCAACAATTTAGAACCAGATCGAAAGTATTTTCGGAATTACGGTGCGTAGGAGCATGGAAGGATCAATATATTGTCTCCAAACGATCACGAAATAGCTTGTTTGCTTATGACCCTAGAAGCGACACAAAGATAAAGCTTTTTCCCCACCACGACAAAATCTGTTTTTCTGGAGGACTGGATTATGTGGAGAGCCTACTTCCAGTCTAGAACTAATTAGTTAATTTGTATGTAGTTCTATGTGATCAAAGTTGACATACATACATACGAGGAGTGGATCGATATCAATTAATTCTAGCTATAGGCTGTTGTTTGCATTTCATGTACATGTATGTATGTAGTCATATACATATATACTATTTACTCTAAATTGGTATTGGTACATTTTTGTGACATCTGTTAGATTTAATGCATTAGTTGTTGTAAATATATTAATGTGCATGAGAGATCTTTGTTGAGGTACATCCACTCTAGTGTAATGCAATCCTTAGTCCATGCTCCCTTTAAGCTTTAATTAGGGCATCCTCAGGGGAATTTTGGGTCTCTATCCTGTATATTTATTTCAAAAAAGAACAAGACACCAACGGAACAAGAGGTGGCCAAGAAGGCCACCACACAAAACATAAAGGCTACAAAAACTCTACATTACAAAACTACGGCTTTCCAATCTAGATGGATGAGCTGAAAGCTAATCTCCCTAAATTCTTCTGAAACAGACGCCCAAAGCGATGCCCAGAATCGGATACAATCCCAAAGCTGCTCTACCTCATCCCCTACCACATCCTCAAAAATTCTTCTCCTCCTTTCTCCCCAAATTAACCCTTCCTCTGAAGGTTTCAAAGAGTTTCAATCTGAAGGGTAAGAAGCTTTTTCCTTTTCTCCCTTGAAGTCAATTAAATCACCAACCAAATCAAGGATGACCCAGTGCTTCATTATCTGCAGCCTGAGTGAAAAACATATGGTCCGTATCAATGCAAGATACAATTCCAACAACCAACTTCATATTGAAAAACTATGAGTATGCGCAAAATATAACAGAAGGTAATCTCCACGCAAGAATCTAACCTCTAACAACCTGCAAAAGAAATCAGAACTATGCAGGGAGAAACCATTATTAGTTAAGAGTTACACGATTACACCAGTGAGACAACTAACAACTTACAATAAAATTTTCAATAACGGGAAATACCAAAAACTAGCCAGGCCCCTGCAAAGTCACGTGGCTGAGAAAAGTATCGCCAAAGAGTGAAAAATCTTCATCTGCGCTAAAAGAAATGAATAATCAGGATTGTTATACCTTCATATTTATCGTCTCGATCACTTGAGATGCTGGAAGTTCCTTATTCAATGACAGTTTGGCATTTGAAACCCTTTCTTCAGTAGAATCTTGCGTTGACGGAGATCCAATTATGTTTCCATCAATAAGATTATCAGTTTGGAGTCCAACAAAATTTCCTTCATCTTTTGGAGATGTCATCTGCTCCACAGGCCTTACATCTTTCCTTAATTGAGTTCGACACATAGAACTTTCTGCTTCACCATGCACTTTGATAAGTTTGTTATTAAATTCTGACTACCCGTTAGTTTTCAAAGTATCTTCTGGAAGTGGTTTGGCAGGATCAGTAGGTATTGCTGCCTCATGTATCCCCGTCCTTTCATACTCCTAAGGACCAAAAAACATAAAACAACAAATGTAAGACACATAACAATACATAGAAAAACAGAAAATGAATAGGATGAAACAAAACCTCCCAAACTGGTATAAGTGACTGAACCATTTTCACATCTGGAAGAGTTTGTGAGAGGGATGTATATATCTTACGCTACTGATTAAGAATCTCTGTGAAACCATGAATGAGTAACAATTTGATCTGCAAAAGAACAGTAGTAAGAAAAGATAACGCAATAGCTGTGGCATAACTGAGCATCGAAATGAACCATCTACAGTACCATCCCCCTCAAGTTCACAAATACTGACGTTTAATGCAGTTCATATCTGGATTTGAGAAAGCATCAAATTCACCAGGAGAATTCCACGTCCAGTCAACTGGAATTGTGTCCAAACAGGTGAACCCAAAGACAGATGGCCATGCATATCTGCCTAATGCAAAAGTCCCAAAACATCATACAAGAACATTATTCAACCAAAGTTACATTCATGTGCATCAGAATCCTAGCCAAAAGCATAAATACCAATAATGCCTATCCAAAATTATCACGTGCAAAGAAGATACAAAGTTGACCTGGAAATCAGCAGGCATGCAAGTTGACTTATCTATGTCCTGACTAGGCTGTCCATTGTGAACAGATTTCCTAGGGCAGAAGGCATCTGGTATTGGATGACGGAACTTAATCTTCGATGCATGTAGATGACCCATCCCATACAAGTTGTAGTCAACCTACCAAAAAGGGAAGCTCTGATCATAACAACAAACGTTGACATAAATGCAGCTAGAACACTACAAGAATTGGGTATTTGCAGATCCCACATATCAATGTGCACAATCATGCTTTAGAATGGACCCTCTACGCTACTTTGGGGCAATTTCCAGAAGAGATAGTCTTAAATTGTATGAATCCTGCATAGTTCTTTCTAAACATGTATGAGTTAAAAATCAATGCAATAATTAATATGCAGGGAATCATTTACCATAAACTGGAGGATGAAGGGAATGTGAGATTCATGAGGCTGTAAGCATTCATCAAGAACCCAACTTCCCTGAAAAGCAAGAATAATAATGATAAATCATCATTCACCCAGTCAGCTTTATAATACAAGCTAAATCAAGACCATAAAAGAATTTGATTCACAAAAATACATCCATATAATGATCAGTGATCACCAAATTCCATGTAAACCTACAGGAGGTCAAATTGAAAGCTCAACGAAAAACTGATAAGAAATCTGTGCAAAGGGTATGATCAGAAGTAAGAGGCTAACTTCCATACAAATTGTGTAACCATATTAAAAATCTGTTTTAAGACCTACCAAGAAATCTAGTTTTGGTTGACAAAATAATTTTAAAGAAGTAGACTATGCTACGAAAGAAGAAATATATTCAACAAGTTTAACACATGAAACAATAAAACAAATAAAAAGAAAGAATCAGAAGCATCTCGTCAATGATAACTACAATTAGAACTTATGACCTCCAATGAAATACTTCCACAGAAAAAATGTCCCAAATAAAAACCAGAGTGTTCACTACTTTACGAACTAAAAAAATAGCATTGATAGCATATAAAGAGAACTTCACATCAGAGAAACCAATAGCCACGGCAAAGGAGGAAAAGAGCTTCAATATGCCAGCAGTCAAAACCCAACAGGAACAATAAGAAATCTCAAAGAGCCGCCAATTATAAGTAAGATGTTGAAGAAGAGCACCAGAAGAAGATTGGCAGCACGAGAGACATCATGTGGATAGTAGCTTAGTTTCTAGTCAAGGTGTTCAATAACGTACTCCTGGCTGCTGCTAAGAAAGTAAATTCATAAAAACAAGATTAGGATACAGGTATATCTTCACAAATACACCTCCTCTGATGAGTGGTAACCATAAAGCTTCCTTGACTGGACAAGGCTGCAACTATGCACATGTTGCCACTTTGAACCAGCATTGCCTTTGAGGTGTAACTTGTAAGTGTTACCAAATACATTGATCCGTGGATTCAGTACCAGACATGTGAAGCAGAGAACCATACCATACAAAATGCATTGCAGACTAGCACTCAATCAATTTAACAAGGCATACCTTCAAAGCTTTCTCTATAGCAAGAGATATATCATGTGTGTAAGAATCAACTGTGCAATCAAAACAACGGGGAAACTAATATCTAATTATATTCATGTATCAAATGTGACTATAAAAAAATAAAAGCATAACTACAGAGGAAAATCAAACCTAGAAAACCCCGAACTTTTTAGAAAAACGTAGGCAGAAATATATACTAAGTTAAACGAAAACCAGCTTTCTCAAAAACAAAATGCCAACAGGGCATAACAGAAACGCAATGTGTCTAAACATAATATTATCAACCCAATAAAGCCTTCTTCATTCCTTCCAACTGGGATTGTATATCAATCAATTTTTTGGTAGCATATTAAGTACCTTTCTCGTGCAGGTGCAGCTGAATGCATGGCACATATAAATATGCTAACGCCTGCACATAACAAATTAGCCCCAAAAACACAATAAGAAACCCAACACAAAGGTCAATTAGAAGGAAAAAAAAAAAAGAGGAATTAATAAGCAACCATCTAAATCTTATTCGATGAATGTGCAAGCAAGTTTTCTGGCCAGCCGGAGTAGAGCCGAATATTCGTATAACGGGCACCTTCAGAAACATTTAACAAAAATAATTTATGTTAATATCAAAACCAAAGCACCGTGTTTGGTGACGCAGAAAATTAACCAGAACATCCACTCACTCAGTCAAACCCACACCTCTCACGTCTCACAGTGAACTATCAAATTCCATAAGTTGAAGAGTAAATCCTAAGCCTGAGTTTGGTTGCAGAAATTATGAATGAATTTTTTTGAAATCTAAGTTCAATCAAACACATAGTAGCCAAGTGAAGGAAACAGTGGCTATGAATTTAAGCAAATTGACCGTACGTCGTCGTTTCACGGAGGGGTTGGGAGAATGGTACCTTGGAAGCTACTGTAAGGGACATCGAGGCCTGGGATCGGCGGCGCCATGTAGTAATCGACGGAGATTCAATAAAGTTGATAGGAAATGACACCTATGTCGGTTCTTGAGAGCACGGTTACGCTAATTGAATATGGGGGCATTAGTATTGGGTCAACTAAAGTCAGTCTTAAAAAGATTTTCAATGACGTAATCTTATATATACCATGTTTACTGACCACAGCTATAAGACTATAATAAAAGGGAAACCCGCTTAAATAGGCGAGAACAGGCTCAATTATACTGTAATAAAAATACTTCATAAGGTTACACGAAAGCAAAAAGGCAACAGTTTGGTTCTCTGTTGAAACCAATTGTGTCCCACATCGGAAAGAGGGAAGGAGAAAGAGTACTTTAAATAGAATTACCCCACTCTAACTATCACCGAGGTCAGACCAAAAAATAAAAATAAAAAAATATCACCGAGGCCTTTTATGATAAAACCCCACACCTGAGAATTGTGCAGGTGGTTAAGTGGGGACAGTATCGGTGTTGTTGGAGTGGGCCCTTGGCCCGTCGACCTGAAAATTTCCACATGGTATCAAAGCGAGTTAGCCCACGTGTGAAAGCCCAGCGGTCACACGTGCTCCACGTCACCCAATATGAGTTGTCCACGTGTTAGGCTTAAAAATTCGCCACACGTGCGGGGGCGTGTGAGAATGTGAAGGTAAAGAGTCCCACATCGGAAAGAGGGAAGGAGAAAGAATACTTTAAATAGAATTACCCCACTCTAACTAATACCGAGGCCTTTTGTGATAAAACCCCACACATGAGGATTGTGCAGGTGGTTAAGTGGGGACAGTATCGGTGTTGTTGGAGTGGGCCCTCGGCCCGTCAACCTGAAAATTTGCACATGGTATCAGAGCCAGGCGCGGGCCCGTTCTGCCACGTGATTGGGGCCCTCGGCTTGTCGACCTGAAAATTTCCGCATGTGAGAATGTGAAGGTAAAGAGTCCCACATTGGAAAGTTGAGAAACCTAGTAAGGGAGTTGGGCTACTCCCCCCATTGCCAATTGGTTTTGGGGTGGAACCTCAACTTCCTTCATGGTATCAGAGCCAGGCACGGGCCCGTTCTGCCACGTGATTGGGTGGGTCCCCATTTGGCCCCGCGCGATGGGTGAGTCCCGACATGGCTCCACGTAGGCCCAAAGGTGCCACATGATTGGGTGGGTCCCGACATGGCCCCGCGTGATGGGTGAGTCCCGACATGGCTCCACGTGGTTCCCGATGTGTGGATCTCCACGTGTGACCCACATCGGAAAGAGGGAAGGAGAAAGAGTACTTTAAATAGAATTACCCCACTCTAACTAATACCAAGGCCTTTTGTGATAAAACCCCACACCTAAGGATTGTGCAGGTGGTTAAGTGGGGACAGTATCGATGTTGTTGGAGTGAGCCCTCGGCCCGTCGACCTGAAAATTTCCACATGATATCAGAGCCATGCGCAGGCCCGTTCTGCCACGTGATTGGGTGGGTCCCCATTTGACCCCGCGCGATGGGTGAGTCCCGACATGGCTCCACGTGGTTGCCGATGTGTGGATCTCCACGTGTGACCCACAACATGGAGTCTCACGTGCGGGGGAGTGTTGAAACCAATTGTGTCCCACATCGGAAAGAGGGAAGGAGAAATAGTAATTTAAATAGAATTACCCCACTCAAACTATCACCGAGGCCTTTTGTGATAAAACCCCACACCTGAGGATTGTGCATGTGGTTAAGTGGGGACAGTATCGGTGTTGTTGGAGTGGGCCCTCGGCCCGTCGACCTGAAAATTTCCACATGTGAGAATGTGAAGGTAAAGAGTCCTACATTGAAAAGTTGAGAAACCTAGCAAGGGAGTTGGGCTACTCCCCCCATTGCCAATTGGTTTTGGGGTGGAACCTCAACTTCCTTCATGGTATCAGAGCCAGGCGCGGGCCCGTTCTGCCACGTGATTGGGTGGGTCCCCATTTGGCCTCGCGCTATAGGTGAGTCCCGACATGGCTCCACGTAAGCCCAAAGGTGCCACATGATTGGGTGGGTCCCGACATGGCCCCGCGTGATGGGTGAGTCCCGACATGGCTCCACGTGGTTGCCGATGTATGGATCTCCACGTGTGACCCACAACATAGGGTCTCACGTGCAGGGGAGTGTTGAAACCAATTGTGTCCCACATCGGAAAGAGAGAAGGAGAAAAAATACTTTAAATAGAATTACCCCACTCTAACTAATACCGAGGCCTTTTGTGATAAAACCCCACACTTGAGGATTGTGCAGGTGGTTAGGTGGGGACAGTATCGGTGTTGTTGGAGTGGGCCCTCGGCCCGTCGACCTGAAAATTTCCACATTCTCAAATTTATAAACAAATTTACAGACACAGAGAGAGAAAGTGTGCGTGTGCGTTCAACTTTGAAGTTTAACTTTGCTAGCTATATTAGCACTTTGCCATTATGCTTATTTTGGTCATTCAACATAAGAAGCAGATTCAACATAAGCGGATTCATTAGCCCAAGCAATAGATTTAAACTACTTAACTGGCTAAATCCATTTATTAAGGAAAAACAGCTTCAAAGATTGTTATGATTTGATGAACCAGAACCACCAAACAATGAAGTTCAATGCATTATTTCATTGCATAACTACACTTAGTAAGCTAAGTCTTTCACTCAAAGATCTTCTGGATCAATTGTTGGATCCAGTTCGTGGGCGGGGACTTTGACCTTTGACGGTGAGGGGGCTTTCTTGCTCCTCTTATCCTTCACTTCAGGCTCCTCCTCCTTTTTGTCACTCTCCTCGACCTGCTGGTTCTTAATCACAAGGAATCCGCCTTTTGTAAACTTCTCACTTAATGGTTTTAACTCTTCTTCATCCAGTTTCCTTTTCCCTTTCCCATTATTATTGGGGTTGCTCGCCAACACTAGGCCAACCCCAATAAACAGGATGAATACAAGAGCAAGATGTATCTTACTCTTGTGTTCATCTTGTAAAATACTAGAAAAACTGACTTGCTTGATAAGAAATAGATCAACACTGTTGTTTTCAATGTTCCTATTAATAAGCAATAAGAAAACCAGATTTAAAAAAGAAGGGAAAACTAATGCTGGGAAAGGGCAGATAGAGTAGACACCTACAGATTAGTTAGTGGAAGTTCGTCTAGAAAAGAAACTGATCTAGTAAAGTTATTATTCTGCAAGAACCTGCAGGCAGATGCACCCATTAGACATGTGAAATCGCTGACATGCAACTGTAGAATACACTATGACAAGCAAGAAAAATTAACTAAAACAAAAACTCACAATCCAGTGAGGTTTGCCAAGGATTTGAAAGAACTGCAAAGATCTCCAGAAAAGTTATTGTATGACAAATCCCTACAGAAATCAAATTTTCAACCATACACAAAAGGAAATGAGCAAAACATATCACAATTTCATCAACTGGAACTTTATCCCACCTCAACTTAGAACTTCAAAGTTAAAACCCTTATTTCTATTCCACTTCAAATAAAACATAAAAAGAACTATGTAAAAAGAAGCATACAGTTCTCTTAAATTCTGCAGGCCAGTAAATACATTGCCAACCACAGGTCCAGACAAGAAATTGTGGCTTAGATTCCCGCAAGAAAGGAAAGACTACAGTTTATGCTGAATAATCATAAACCAAGTTGTTATTATGCAAGAACCTGCAGGCAGATGCAGCCATTGGACATTTGAAATCACTGACACATAAGGGTTCCAGTTGTAGAATACACTATGACAAGCAATTAAAAACTAACTAAAACAAATACAAACTCACAATCCAGTGAGGTTTGACAAGGATTTGAATGAACTAGGAAGATCTCCAGTAAAGTTATTGCATGACAAATCCTTGCAGAAATCAAAATTCAAACTAGACACAAAAGGTAATGAGCAAAACATATCAAAATTTCATCAACTGGAACTTTATCCCACCTCAACTTAGAACTTCAAAGTTAAAACCCTTATTTTCATTCCACTTCAAATACAACATTAAAAGAACTTTGTAAAAAGAAGCATACAGTTCTCTTAAATTCTGCAGGCTAGTAAATACATTGCCAATAGGTCCAAACAAGAAGTTGTGGCTTAGATTCCTGCAAGAAAGGAAAGACAACAGTTTATGTTGAATAATCATTGTTTACACCATAATCAACCGAGCATATCTAGCACCAAAACGACTAGCACCAAGGCAGACATGCTTTCTTCCCTCCCGAAGGAAGACACTCTTCCAAGACGACCAATACCTGCCGAAGCTCCCGACTGCCAAACCTAGCCACCAGTGACACGTATCACCACCATAACAACTTGCACAATGTCTCACATCGGAACTTTGTACAAGTCTCCCATTTTTACCTCCCTATAAATAGGGAACAGTGTCCAAGACAGAAGGGGTAACTATTTTCTCACATTTACTGTTACTCTACCAAAATTACCATAAATAGCTGACTTAAGCATCGGAGAGCCTTCGGCAGGCACCACACCGATGTCCGAAGCTTGACGACTGCTTCTTCCTCTTACCTTCTACAGGTCATTCAATTACCGAAGTTCCTGGCCTTCTTCCCTGCTGAAGATCCTACACTTCCTTATCTAAGTTAACCTCCCAAAAAGAGCATCAACAATCATAAACCAAAACCAGTAAATAAATTTAATGCATAGTCGTAGTTAATCTGGCCAACAAAAAACAAATTTAAGCTAGAGTATTACAATTATATTACAGATGACCCAGAACATGGATATTTTACTCTTGTTGTTTCAACGGTTTCATATCCACCATCCCTGTGCAATCCACTTCCGCTGCGCACAACACATGGGGGTCTTAGAGTGCAAGCCACAGACTTTGTGCCTGGAATAGTAAGCTTTGGCATCACTCAGATCTACCTAGCAACCCTCAACTTGACACCAAAGGATGTATTGTGTGAGCATTAACTTTAGGAAAAAGAGTGCTATTATTTCCACCCACCAGTCCTATTTTCCCACCCACCATATAAATTTTAAAAAATACAATCATATTTTTCCACCCACCAATAGTCCTAAAATACCCTTTTTATTATTACCTCATTTCCTCTCTCCTTTTATTCTCTCTGTTCAATTTCAAGCTTTCAAAAACATGTTCTCTTTTGATTGCAAGAACTATATGGAACAATGGCTTTCTTCTCTTCAAAACTTTGATGCCTAAGACTAGCTGACATATCTCAGGATTGGCCCTATTTTGATGAGCTCTTCGTTGTGCGATTGTTTTTGGGTAATTGGGTAAAACAAGAAAATAATTTAGAATGGGATAGGCCCTGCATCACCATCCTTCCTAGAAGCGTAGAAGATTAACATCCTTCAGACTTCTGAGGATAATTTCAAAGCGCCTTTAATTTTGAAAGAGTTAGGAAGACCCTTCTTGTTTTCCAGCAATGGTGCATGCTAATTATGTAGCATCCTTCTACTACTAGGAGCACATCATCCAGTGCAAAGAGAAATGTGAAATAACCATGGAGAAGTTGGGGGACGCCACTCCACGTTGTGGCCTACGAGTTGGGTGGAGAGTTTGGTTTGGTGATATATGCGGAAGATGGTGGTTCAAGTCTCTGTCTCTCTTCGCTTTCTCTCTCTCCTCCCTCTCTTTCTTCGAACAAACCTAGCCCTTGCAGATCGAGTTTGGGGTTTTTTCCCTAAGTCCTTAAAAGTCATTTTACAAAGGGGTTTATTTGTCTTTAAAATTTTGAAGATAAGGTGGGTGGGAAAATAGGATAGGGAGGGTGGAAATAACAGCACTCAAAAATGAAAAGGAGAATTGCTCCAACAAAAAGAAATAAGAAATGAAGAAGAAAAAAAGGACGGTTGACATAGTTTCAGAGGGTTAATCCCAATAATAATATAAGAGATTTTCTATTTAAACCCCGCACTTCTCTTTATTCACCCCAATACTTAAATTATTAAGCTGTCAGTTTTATTATTGTGTAAAAAGACAAAAAAAGTCATTCAACTTAATATTTAACCCTAATACATCTATCTATACACACACCCCACCACTCTTCAAGGATCATACAATCTCAAAATTCAAGGATCATCAGTTAACCCTTGTGAGGGATTGGATTACTTTAAGAATTTCCAATGTCATATTAGCTTGATGAGCTTAAAGACTTCCTAAAGTTCCGAAGGATGCTCCACATGAATGTGGATATAATGAAGAGGATAATACCAATGATAATTGCATATTTGAGACCAAGGTTCACTAGCAAATTTACTAGAAGCCCAGCCAATACAACACCAAAGATTGTTAAATGATTTAAGTATTGGGGTGAACAAAGAAGTGTGGGGTTTAAATAGAAAAACTCTTTTATTTCTTCTCTTTTTAGCTTGGGGTGTATCTAAGGGTAGTTTGGGAAGATAGTGGGGTTTTCTTAGAAATTGTGAAAATTTAAATTAGAAGTTGGGGTGAACTTAGAACATGGGGTGAACAAAGAGAAGTGTGGGGTTTAAATAGAAAATCTCTAATATAAAATGGGCTCGTGTTGCATCAATTGTTTGTGGGAAAGGAAGAAATTGGAGGAAGAGATCGAAAGTGACGACCACTTCTCTGGGTTTGTTAAAACTCGGCCACCCTAAAAAATAAACAATATTAATAAATTTAATTAAAAGGTTTCCAACGCTTGATGAGAAGGAGGAGGGCATAGGCATAGACATTCAACGGGATCGTCATAGGAATTATGTTTTAGGTTTTGATTTCTTACCAGAGATTAGTCAATACAAAGTGGTGAGAGTTTTCCCGGCACCTCATCCCGGTAATGATCCCGATTCTGACGATGATGCTGATGGAAAGGTTGCCATTTTCCAAGCCCAAGTGTTGCTCCAAAGTACAAATTCATGGAGAGATGTCAATGACAAATTAGAGTTTCCATCATTTAAAAGTACTTGTCTAACATGTGATGCGATTACCTTGAATGGAGTGATGTATTGGTTGGCAGAGCAAACGTCGAGCGAGTTCTATCTTGTGTCATTCAATTTACGTGATGAGGTTTTTCATTTGATACCACTACCAATGGAATGGCGTCGTCTTAATGATGATCAATATTGTTTACATCCATGGAATGGTTCAGCTGCAATTTTGACTAGTTATTTAGAAAATGACGATTGGGAGCGAGTGCTTTGGGTGTTGGTTCAAGATCAAGAATCTAAGAAGCCAGCTTGGGTTCAACAATTTAGAACCAGATGGAAAGTATTTTCGGAATTACGGTGCGTAGGAGCTTGGAAGGATCAATATATTGTCTCCAAACGATCATGAAATAGCTTGTTTGCTTATGAGCCTAGAAGCGACAAAAAGAAAAAGCTTTTTCCCCACGACCAAATCTGTTTTTTTGGAGGACTGGATTATGTGAAGAGCCTACTTCCAATCTAGACCTAATTAGTTAATTT
Source organism: Prunus kanzakura (assembly GCA_020521455.1). Classification (NCBI taxonomy): domain Eukaryota; kingdom Viridiplantae; phylum Streptophyta; class Magnoliopsida; order Rosales; family Rosaceae; genus Prunus; species Prunus kanzakura. The sequence continues at coordinate 148,848 of BPUM01001051.1, forward strand.
GTATGTAGTTCTATGTGATATCAAAGTTGTCACACACGTATAAGTAAGTGGACATACGTACGAGGAGATATATACATACATACATATGTGGATGGATATCAATTAATTCTAGCTATATATGCTTTGTTTGCATTTCATGTACATGTATGTATCTAGCAACTTACTCTCAATTAATTCTAGCTATAGGCTTTTTGAAGTACCGTGTTCATTGATTTTGTAGGACACAATTAGATGTCTAAAGGATTTGTCTAATTTTTTGCAAGGATGGTCTATGAAGAGACCTAAAAAAAAAATTGTTTGGATTGTTGAAAAAAAAAATTGTAAGGTACCCTAAAGAGCATTATTTGAGGAATCCATCAATACAATATATATATACAGAGAGCATCCAATGAGGGATCTCTCAAATGAGTTTATTTGAGGGACATCCTTGTAGGGCCCACTTCACATTGTATTTCACTAATCCAAACAATTTATTTTTTAGATAATCATTTAAAGATCATCTCTACAGAAAATCACTTGAATCTGATATCATTTGACCGCTCAATTGAGTTATTGAAATTTTAGCACTTTCTTAAAGCACCGTGTTCATTGATTTTATAGGATACAATTGGATGTCGAAACGGTTTCCGATTTGTCTAATTTTTTGTAATGATGATCTATAAATGAAAACTTAAAAAATAGATAGTTTGGATTGTTGAAAAAATAAAATCTTAGGGGACCCTAAAGGGTGTCCCTCAAATTATTTGAGGGATCCCTTAATAGAAATGGACTGTATATATATTTAAGGGATCCCCTAATAGAAGGGATTTTGTATATATATACTCTATTTACTCTAAATTGGTATTGGTACGTTTTTGTGAAATCTGTTAGATTTAATGCATTAGTTGTTGTAAATATATTAGTTTGGGCCCACATGCAAACAAAGGACAATATGGGCCCCAGCTGGACGCATGTGTGGAAGGGACTTTTGGGCCGCATGTAAGGCCTAAATCTTGTGGCAGAAATTTTGGATTTGCAATATTATCTTTTAAAAATTGAAGTGAACATCTACCCTCCCATCGAACGGCGAGAATTGTTTTTTGACTAAATCTAAGTCAGTTTCCACTGAGGTTGCTCCCCAATAAACACAATGAACACAAGAGCAAGATGTATGTTACTCTTGTGTTCATCAGGGAAAACATTGGAAAAATTGTGCTGGATAAAAACCTCATCAAAATCATTGTTTTTGATGTTCCTGTAAGAAGCAATAAGAAAACCAGATTTTTTTTTTTTTATTATTTAAAAAAAAAGAAGGAAAACTAATGCTGGAAAAGGGCAGTTAGTGGAACCTCAGCTAGATAAGCAACTGATCTAGTAAATTTATTATTCTGCAAGAACCTGTAGGCAGATGCATCCATTGGACATGTGAAATCACTGACACATAACTGTAGAATACAGATGACAAGCAAGAAAAAAAACTAACTAAAACAAAACACGAACTCACAATCCAGTGAGGTTTGCCAAGGATTTGAATGAATTGGGATCTCCAGTAAAGTTATTGTATGACAAATCCCTGCAGAAATCAATTTTCTCTGCCTTTATTCAAATCCAATTCATATTGTTCTTTACTTTTATGGCCGTTCTGGATCAAAGCATGTTTTAGCATGATTGTAATATCATTTTGGATCAAAGTCCTATTTGTATGGTTGTCTGTTTTTAAATTTCAAGTTATGAACACTACAAACCTAAACAACATCGAAACCCTGACTGGTTCCAATTCCAACTACAAGAAATGGAAAAGGGGTCTTGAGTTAACTCCTGGACTTCTGGATATTGATATGGCAATAAGAGAGGAAGCTCCAGAAAAACCAGAAGAGTATGCAATTGCTGAGGAAAAAGCCTATTTTGCCAAATGGGAAAGGGCAAACAGGATAGTTACTCTGATCATGCTCAGGTCAATGTTACCTGCTGTGAAAGGTGGAATACCACTTTCCAACAATGCTAAAGTTTTCCTTGAATCTATCAGCCTAAAGTTCAAGGAATCTGAAAAAGCTGAGATGGGATTTCTAATCTACAAGCTGACAGGTATGAAGTATGAAGGAGATGAATCTGTAAGAACGCACTTTCTTAATATGATTGGTATTGAGATGAATCTGAGAAACTATGGGGAATATATAGACGATGGCATGCTAGTTTATCTAGCGCTCAGCTCACGACCTAATGACTTTAAGCAGATCAAGAGCAATTATGTAGCAGAAAGGAATTATGGTCATTGGATGAGTTGATTGAAATCTCTGCGCAAGAGGAACAAAACAATAACAAAGAGAAATCTATCAATCTGATTCAAGTCACTGAGAAGAACAAGGGCAGTAACAAGGAAGGAAGAGCAATTGGGATTGCTAAAACCAAGCGTTTCTCTTCTGCAGAAAGCTTGGTTAATTGAAGGATCTTATGTAATGTTAAGCAGCCATTCAGTTTTATATGATACCAAGAAAGTTTGCTTAAATCTTTAGTCATGACAGTTGTGGGAGGCTTCTAATGTGTTGAACAATGATGTTATCAAAGACAGAAAGAGAATTGCTTGTTTTATCTCAAAGGGTTTTATATTGAAAAGGGGTACTTGAGAAATTTAAAATGGGAGGTTGCACCGATTATGATGTACCAATATCAGATTGAGACAAATTCAGTGATGAACATGCACTAGACAGATTGCATATGCAAGATAAGCCTTGGGCCTCAATTGTAGGCAGCTTAATGTGTGTACAGGCCAAGCTTATTGGGCAGCAGAAAAGAAAATGTTGAGATATTTGCACATGACTAAGGAGTACAAATTTTGTTTACAAAAGAGGTGATATGAAACTTCTCAGAATTTGACATCTGTTTTTATGTCTTGCCTGATGGTGGTGCAATAACCAGAGAAGATGACCTGAATCATACAAAAGTTGAGGATATTGAACTTAGTTTAAGGCCCTGTATAGTTATGGATGAGAACAGTGCTATAGTTTAAGGCAACAAGAGGTTGATTGGTTCAGAGTTACAGTAAAGTGTTCAGAGAAAAGATTGAATAAAGACATATATGATTGGAGCAAGTCCTAAGACAGCAGAACTATTGTCCAAGGAATTGTCAAGTAATATTTACATAGACGTACTTGTTACTAGCATAATTTAGCTAGACAGTTTGGATCCCCAGGACCAGTGGGAGCATTTTGATGTTCTTTGTTTCGATTGGTTGCTTACAAGAAGGTTGCCTAGAGGGGTCATTTGGAAATAAAATTGTAAGTTATTTTCTCAATAGATTTTTCTTTCTTTGCCAGAGGTTTGGTAAGCACATAAAAAAAATTGAGAGATATTTAGTCATATACTCATTCTTAGCACTAAATAAATCCTACACCATTTAATTTCTATAAACAAATCCGAAAAAAAACCCAAAAAATAATAGTTGACCCTATTGAATTTAATTTTGATTATTAAATTACTTTTATGCCCTATTGAGTGTTTTGGGCTTTTTTATGAAGTTTTGGGGTTGGGTTTGTTTTAAGAAATTAATGGCAGTTTTGTAATTTAAAAGAAATTAAAAGCCTTTTTGTTATGTTGTAAATGGGCTTTGTGTGTGTTTCTAAAGTCTATTTCATGTAAGGTTTTTTTATAATTTGGGCTCCTATATTGGGTATAATAAAGAATCTCCCAAAAATTAAAAGGACTATGAAAGGAAGCATACAATTCTCTTAAATTCTGCAAGCCTATAAATACATTGCCAACAGGTCCAGATAACAAATAGTGGCTTAGATTCCTACAATAAAGGAAAAGTGTGAAGACCCATATTTTAAACGAATAACAGAAGATATTTATTTTTTGGATAAACTTGGACCATATTATCTTTTTAAGATATTTATCTTTTGGATAAACTTGGATGATCTTATCTTGTTAGGATATTTATCTTTTGGATAAACTTGAATGTTCTTCTCCTTTTAATATTGAAGTTTATCATATCCCTATAAACACTATAAATAGGAGCATAACCTTATATTTTCAAAACATGAGAAATTAGAAAGAGTGAGAGAGAGTGGTGATGAAACTCTTGGAGCTTGGTTTGGGTGATGGTATATGAAGATAGGTAGATGAGTTGTCTTACCAATTTATTTTAAGGGCTCTCATTATTGAGGTGAGTGGTTTATATAATGTGTTCTAAAAGTTCTTATTTTGTGATAAAATATGAAAATCATGAATTATCGTGGATTTGTTCTATTTACAAACATTTCTCTATTTCAAGTCAAGCATGTCTAATTTGGTGCAATCTTTCACACTCTATATATATATATATATATATATATATATATTGATTGAAATATTTATGAAATATGTATTATTCATGGAACATGAGAACTTCAATGTTGGAGTATCTGAGGGATAGATGTACCATAAGGGGACATAGGGGAATGAGGCCAATAGGGGTCACGTGGTTGGTTACATGCTATGAAGGATAACCGAGATATGAATGGATGATGTGATATTTTCTAGAGTGTGTAAAACGGCATTGCTTGACTGGCATATTACATAATCTGCTCACTGAGCGGTTGCTCATCCCTCACCCTGTTTAATTTTTCAGATGAATTAGTAGGCAAGACAAAGACTAAATCGGTTGAGGCTGAATTGGATGCGAGTGATGGAGCTTTATATATTTATTATAAAGTTGTAAGATTTTGGATCTATTTTTATAAGAGAAGTTTATTTTAAACTCATGTTTCGGCTTCTTTTTATTTTATTTTACTTTCTCACGCACTGGGTGCGGAGTTTCACCGACCCCCGGGTCCGGGGTGTGACAAAAAGATATAGCTTATGTTGAATAATCATGAACCAGAACCAGTAAATAAGCAGTATGCAATTCACAAATGTCAGAGACTTTTCATAGTAGGTAAAAAATGAGGAATAGAGGTCAAAGAGTTGCATGCCAGATTGCTGCACATGTCATTGAGCAATGAGCATAAATATCAAAATTGTAGAACATGTCAAATAAAACCAGTTGTATGAACGAGGAATCGTACTTACATATGAGTGGCATTTGAGGGTAAGACATAAGGAATTTCACCCACAATGTTATTGGAACTAACATCCCTATAAGAATAAACCAGATGAAAAGGTTTGCACAAACCATATGTGAAGTAATTCAATTTATAATTTTTAAATTTTTAAAAAAACTTACAGTGTCTTCAGGTTGAACATATTATAGAGCTGTGCACTAAGATACCTTGAGAGGTTCAGCCCCTGAAGTTTACTGCATAAGGTGAGAACAGAATTAAGTTTAGTACATAATCCAAGTATAGTTAACATTGCCAACAACAAAAGAATTATTGTACTAGGAGCATTACAGGTGTATTACAGATGGCCCAGAACATGACACTCCAATTGTTGAAGAATATAAGTCCCACATCGGAAACTTGACTAAATAAAATACAATATATAATGAATGGTTCCACTACTAATATGACTGAGGCCTTTTGTGATAAAACCTCATACCTACTGGGCTTTTGTGATAAAACCTCACACCTACTGCGCTTTTGTGATAAAACCTCACACCTACTGGGCTCTGTAGGTGGTTAAGCTAGGAACAATATCGGTGTTGTTAGTAGTAGGTCGTTGGCCCGTCTCTCTGATACCATTTGTTACGGGATGAGTGAGCGGCGCGGCGTGGTGAAAGCGAAACACACATTTCTCTCACTCAGAGCACGACTCATGCGGCCCAGGATCCCTTCGGATCCCAATCAGCCTTTTCCCATCTTCATGATATACATAACTCTCACAACTCCGCGAGAGGTTCACCATCAAATGTCTCCTCCCATGGCTAGACAACGAGTCACACTACCTTATAACAGTACAATCACCCCGCATCCGGCAACGAATCATCGACGCCCATACATCAAGCGTTGCATAAGACACGTCAATTGCATCGACCACGTTGCATGCCTAACTCGTGGCTTGCTCATGTCCAAGTCAAGACATAGCGATCTAACACACCATTGATTTACCCACACGTCTGTTGGTCATTCCGTTAGCAACCAAGATAGCTTACATCCTCAAGCTGTACACGCAAGCTGTCACACTCGCATGTCGCCCAAGCCTTAGCGACATATGTATTCCGAATGTCCATCATAATCATCTATGCATTGCACGGGGTCGCAACCCATGCGTACCGGCATCCAAATATCTTCCTTCTACATTGGACAAGGCCAAACCCAAGCCAAGTCCATCGAGTATTGTCAAATGCTTCGCTTGCTGACGGCATAGCAAATGCCATACGTTGACCTCACTCTTCACAACAATGCACAATACGAACGGCCCCACGTGTTCGTAATGTCATCGAGAATTCCTTTCCCTCGGAGACATAGATTTTCCTTCAACAATATTATGCCCACCCCTATGACTACCTCCAATGTCATAAGGATACTCACTTAGTACCATAAAGGTGTAAGCACCAGGGGTGGTGGAGAGCATGACACCATGTCACCCCCAATACAACATTTTATACATTTAGCCTTCTGTCATGAGGAAACATCACCTATGCACGAGGAGTCATAATTGGGCATAACTAATTCATACGAACTTTGAATGGCGAACCATCAGTTGCGTTGGATGCGTCTCAACATCACGAACGTCCCAGTATTATTAGCTTCCTCATATTCCCCCCGTAACCTTCGAAAATACCCAAAATACCCTTCACATGTGCAACCCGACCAACACAAACCATCCAAGCCCTTAAGCCCTTGCCCTTCCACAGTTATACTACCTCGTAAGTGCATAGATGTCCCAATTGAGTCACGATAGCACTCGTTGATGTGCGATCTGTGACATTGTCCCAATAGAGTCACGATAGCACTAGCTTATGTGCGATCCGTGACATTCTTCCCCAATAATAGTGTCGACGTCCTCGTCGACATGCCCACTGCACTGTCACATAACAACACCATATAGGAATATCCTCTTCTCCTCGATCAATGGACCACAATGCACCACTGTATTCACCATTTTCAACTTCTTTTCGAAGTTCCACGTCTTGTCCCTCTTTGGGCCGAGACCTCCATCTCTTGTCGCACTCAACCATAGAACAAACACATAGCTCGCTGGTCAGGTACTTCTACATTTTCTACATTTGAAGAGATACACTCCGCATGGGTGTGACTCATAAGCCAACCGTGTGTCTCCCACGGCACCTCCATTTGTTTGTGCATCTACACTGCCATACCTCCATGGCATTCGTGGGTCTCCCCTACTTATCTCGTCGACGCACCCTCACGTCCGCGTGCGTCCAAAGTAAAGTTCCAAAACACTCATCACAGTTCACCAAGGTTAAACATCATTCCTACTACGAGTAGAACCACCTAACTACCAACACCCAAACTCGAACTCGGCAAAACCACTTTCATAGCATCCACACGGGAACAAGTAAGATGTCAACACCCAAGTTACTCCAACTTTATCTACCATTAAGTGCGGACATACTTCATGTCCTTAGCAACCATACTCACAAGTAAGACTTCGGGATCCACCTTTGGAACACTCTATCGTTCCGAATATTAGTAAGCAACCTTATGTCAAACATTGTGTATGACTCACACGTTCTCCACAGTTGCAAGAGCAATTATTTAAGTGACTCATTCATTAAAGCCTAGCCCGTCAGTAACTTACTCCTTCAATGGAGCCTAGCCCATCAGGGACTTATTCCCTTCGAAGATTGCACCATTATGATTTTGAGCTCCCACAACTCTTCCCTGAACAAAGGTCTTGCATCATCCGTTCAACACTCGTCACCAACTGAATTCAACACAACCGTCAGTGGTATGCTATGGTTCGAGTATAGCCAACCTTCAACACTTTCACCAAACTTGCGATGCCATCTTTCTTACATCTTGTCCTTGAACAAGCAACATCACTTTGTCAACCGTGTGTCCTCCAAGGTACCTCCATTCGTTTGCACATATGTGAGAATGTGAAGGTAAAGAGTCCCATATTGGAGAGTTGAGAAACCTAACAAGGGTTTATAAGGAGTTGGGTTACTCCCCCTATTGCCAATTGGTTTTGGGGTGGAACCTCAACTTCCTTCATGGTATCAGAGCCAGGTTAGCCCACGTGTGAAAACCCAACAACCACATGTTCTCCACGTCACCCAATATGTGTTGTCCACGTGCTAGGCTTGAAAATTCACCACATGTGCGAGAGCGTGTGAAAATGTGAAGGTAAAGAGTCCCACATTGGAGAGTTGAGAAACCTAACAAGGGTTTATAAGGAGTTGGGTTACTCCCCCCATTGCCAATTGGTTTTGGGGTGGAACCTCAACTTTCTTCACCAACCCATGATTCACCACAAGGATCCCCACCATCCAATCTTCATCCCTTCAGTTGCGGAGGGCTGTTAAAAGCTTCGTAAAAATCTTGAAGAGCTGTGACTGCAGTGCATAGAGTTAAAGAACAAATGTGATGACGATTTATAAAATCAACAAACTCTATAGAATCAAAAAGATTTCACGCAACACAGACAGAAACTTGAGTCCAACAAATGCATAGGTTTGAATTCTTCCTATTTTTTTTCTACTTTCATCAGAGAACATAAAATCCATCAAAGACAAAAAAAAGAAAAAATAATGATTGTAAGAGTTACCATCACTTGGAGCAGTGAATGCCACCGCTTGGAAAGCCATAATAGCCGAAATGAAAGTTAATGTGAAGCACATCCATACGCTCTGTTTTGCCATACTCATGAAAATCAAATTCAGACTACGGAAATCAACCGAAAGAAAAATCGTTAGAAATGAAAAGAAGCTAAATCAAATCAATTTCCTATTTTGCCATACACAATCAATCATTAGAAATGCACATTTTTCATATTTTCCTCCATTTTCTCGGAAACCAAACGAAACAGGAAACGCAATCAATAACACATATCTAAAGTGGAAAATCAAAAGAAGCTAAAGACAAACCTTTGAGGAAGCGTCGTAGAGAGAGAGATTGTGAAGCAGAGAGAGGGTTGCGTGTTGTGTAAGTTGCAGAGAGCTAGAGAGAGTGTGTGAGAGAGAGAGAGAGACTGTAGCAATGTTTTAACCAACTCGACCTTCGTTGAATAGCTGGACCCCATGTCAACGCAAATCAAAACCGCTTCGCACGTGCCACTGGGCACATTTTCCTTTGGAGATATTAAATTACAGAAACGACATCGTTGTTGAGTCCGTAGTCCTTAACGGAGCGAAGGAACACGGTCTATCTCTGGTCCGTAGTCCTTACAAAAAATGGTATTGCATTCAACCCAAAGAGAACATTACATGGAAAGAACGAGCATGTTAACAGTGGACTCGTTAAAACATTCCAAGGGAAAACCACAAGGGATAAAACCCCGCGGTAGAGAATAGCACCACCCATGCTAATGACTAAACAGAAGAGTAAACACCCCTATTACAGAGTCAAACAAAATGAGACTAATCCTCCCTAACTCCATCTAGGAGCCAGGGAGGTCCATCACCCAACCAACAACAAAGCTCCTCCACTCAAAGACTATAACGTGCAATACGATGAGCCATAGTGTTGGCATTACGGAGGACAAAACGAACATAGGAGGATAACGCTAGCCGAATTTCAGTCACAAGTACTTCCTCAGGAGCTAAATATTCTTTCTCCTTTAATAGCAACTGCACTGCTGCTGCATCATTGGTAGATGCTGATGATGGTGCAACATCTGAATCATTGGTGAAATATAATTCAATCTGATCCGAGGTTGGAAGAATTTGTTTTGCTACTAAGCACTAGTCGACATCGGCATTTTGGTTGATCTCCTTTGCGCTTGCAATGGTTCCCTCCTCTATGATGATATCCACCAGATATTCGCTCCAATTTAAGTTCAAGAATGGACAAGAGTTCTGCTAGAATCCCTTTCCGTTAAACAGTACTGTTATCTACAACGAATTTGGTATTGCCAACGCTATGAAATCCTGTATAACTGTAGACACGCTGTCCATTATCCTAACCACTCGAGTTTGTTGATTCAAATGAAGATCGATCAACCACCAAGCCGTAAAATTCACTTCAACTGTTTGAAGTCTAGAAGCATCACTAAAAAAATGAATTAAGACCAATAGTCAATTTCATCGGCAATAATCAAGGTTTTCAAAGACAAATATTTTGTAACAAATAAAATAAACATTTCAAGACCTGAAAGAATCATACCCAAAATTAAGGTAGTGTGCAATTTCTTCGTCTGTCATTGTAACCTCAGTATTATCAAGTAGACTACCAACACAATTTCTGAAGAAAGAAAATGACATATTTTCAAAGTGTGGAATTCAGGAGAGCACATAGTTATCAAAAGAAACGATGATTACCTAGAAAGATGACATCCCATATCCTTGTTTGGCACTGTGGTCACCTTCGAACAAGATAAAACTTGAACAAAAAAGATTTTATGCAACACAGACAGAAACTTGAATCCAACAAATGCATAGAATCCATCAAAGACAAAAAAAAAATTAATGATTGTAAGAGTTACCATCACCTGTAGCAGAAAATACCACCGCTTGGAAAGCCATAATAGCCGATATGAAGTTAATGTGAAGCACATTCATACACTCTGTTTTGCCAAACTCACGAAAATCAAATTCAGACTGCGGAAATCAACAGAAAGAAAAATCGTTAGAAATGAAAAGAAGCTAAACAAATCAATTTCCTATTTTGCCATACACAATCAATCGTTAGAAATGCAAATTTTTCCTATTTTCCTCTATTTTCTCGGAAACCAAACGGAATAGGAAACGCTATCAATAACACATTTCTAAAGCGGAAAATAAAAAAAAGTTAAAGACAAACCTTGGAGGAAGCATCGTAGAGAGAGAGAGAGACTGTGAAGCAGAGAGAGGGTTGCGTGCTGTGTAAGTTGCAAAGAGCTAGAAAGAGTGTAAGAGAAAGAGACTCTAGCAATGTTTTCGTTGAATAGTTGGACCCCACGTCAATACAAATCAAAACCGCTTCGCACGTGCCATGATAGGACCCACCCCAAATTCCTCGAAATTCAGGACAAATCCCGTGAAAGTTCTGACATCATATTGATGACGGTCCAACTTACTAAAGACATGAGACTTTCTGCCGAAGTCTCCCTTGAAAATTGGACACTTTCCAAATTTCTCAACTTGTTAAAAGCACATTTAATATCACCAACTGGCAGCATGCACAAGATAAATTCATGCAGTTTATATCAATGGCCTTCGGCCTAAAAATCAAACCCTAATACGGCAATAACAGAGGAATATAAAAGTTTCGGTTTACAAACAATAATAAAGTTTAACATAATAGAAATGAACAAAGCTTATCCTCCAGAAGCTCGAGATTCAAAAGTTCAGGGCTCGGCTCTGCTACTCGGCTCGGTCAACTACTGTTTGAGGAGCGCAAAACATAAAACATGTGAGTGGACAAAAACAAAGTTTGATTTAATTTGCAAAACATCATACCAACCCCAACGTTTGGAAAATAATGCCAAAAACATGCAATTGATACCATATCTACGTAATAGATGTGAGATAAAAAATACTCTCACTTCCCTGAAAACATATAATAACATCCAAACCAAAACCTTTGACTCCAATCCAAACGTTCCCGAATAATAGACTTATCAACGACATAGGTAAGAATGACTTTAAAAATATTTCATTTATGCATTTGTATATATATATATATATGGTTTTATAAGTAGTTATGTAACCATAAGCTACTATAACACATACTATATAGGTATATACCTCAAATACCATAAGTATACGATATACATATTATATATATATATATATAAGAGTATCACACCAATTTGAGTACCAAGGAAAACAATCCAATAGGGGGATTGTTTGACTAGTCCGCAGGGTTTCAACTTTCTATCCTGCGTCTAGGGATGAGCGATCCAACCGGGGGACGAACACTCTACAACACACACTCCAGAAATTCCAACGCCACATGTGGCCAAAACCAAACATTAAGTCCTACGCGCCCAAACAACTTTATCATATGCTGGATAATCCAACACCACGTGAGATAAGCTAACAACATAACCATATATGCCCACATGCCGAATAACCCAATGCCACATGTGGGTACAATAACCAAGGAAGGGTACTTAACATGGTGTAATCCCATATTCACATAACCAAACAATAAAGTACCCAAACTCATATTTATCTCTTGCCTAATCATATATAATCACAAGGTGAATAACAATTTCCTAACTTATATAATCCATAATTCGAAAAATCATAACTTCAAATATCAACATAGTAGAAGCATTCAAAATTCCACGATATATATACATATATCTTTTCCGTAACCATGAAAATTCATATGAGATGCCGAGTAATTTAATCAATAAAAATAATGTTATTTCTAACAATGTCCACTCACAAGTAGTCCCACACTGAAAGGGTTCCACATGCTGAGTACGCGTGGTTAGAGCACCTATTTCAGAATACGAGTACAAAATTAATATAAAATACTTCAAATGGGAACTTTAAATTAAATTCCTAGTTTCCAGGGTTTCAAGTATGTGTACTAGGAACGAGACCTTCTAAGGTCCAATTACGTGTTTCGAATGTTGGATTAGCCTCAGAAAATGCTCAGTCAACTGAGTGGTCAAACTTTTCATAATGGATCAATCGGGCCCATGACCTCTGATTTCTGATCCGAAAGTTCTTATGGGTTCAACAATGTTTAATAAGCATGTCCAGCAAATTTGGCCCCAAACGAACGGTCGAATCTCTCACGATCGCACGATTGGAGGATTATCAATTAACGCAAACTTTAAGTCAGTATTATCAAGAAGACTACCAACACAATTTCTGAAGAAAGAAAATGACATATTTTCAAAGTGTGGAATTCAAGAGAGCGGATAGTTATCAAAAGAAACGATGATTACCTAGAAAGATGACATCTCATATCCTCTTTTGGCACTATGGCCACCTCCGAATAAGATACAACTTGAACAAAAAAGATTCCACGCAACACAGACATAAACTTGAATCCAACAAATGCATAAGTTCGGATTCTTTCTATTTTTTTTCTACTTTCATCAAAGACAAAAATAATAATAATTGTAAGAGTTACCATCACCTGGAGCAGAGAATACCACAGCTTGGAAAGCCATAATAGCCGAGATGAAAGTTAATGTGAAGCACATTCATACACTCTGTTTTGCCATACTCACGAAAATCAAATTCAGACTACGGAAATCAACAAAAAGAAAAATCGTTAGAAATGAAAAGAAGCTAAACAAAATCAATTTCTTATTTTGCCATACACAATCGATCATTAGAAATGCACATTTTTCCTCTTTTCCTCCATTTTCTCGGAAACCAAACGGAATAGGAAACGCAATCAATAACACATTTCTAAAGTGGAAAATCAGAAAAAGCTAAAGACAAACCTTGGAGGAAGCGTCGTAGAGAGAGAGATTGTGAAGCAGAGAGAGGGTTGTGTGCTATGTAATTTGCAAAGAGCTAGAAAAAGTGTAAGAGAAAGAGACTCTAGCAATGTCTTAATCAGCTTGACCTTTGTTGAATAGTTGGACCCCACATCAGCACAAATCAAAACCGCTTCGCACGTGCCATGATAGGACCCACCCTGAATTCCTCGAAATCTGGGACGAATCCCGTGAAAGTTCCAACATCATACTGATGACGATCCCACTTACTAAAGACATGAGACTTTCTGCCGAAGTCTCCCTTGAAAATTGGACACTTCCCAAATTTCTCAACTTGTTAAAAACACATTTAATATCACCAACTGGCAGCATGCACAAGATAAATTCATGCATTTTATATCAATGGCCTTCGACCTAAAAATCAAATCCTAGAACGGGCAATAACAAAGGCATATAAGAGTTTTGGTTTACAAATAGTAATAAAGTTTAACATGACATAAACGAACAAAGCTTATCCTACTGAAACTCGAGATTCGAAAATTCAGGGCTCGGCTCTGCTACTCAGCTCGGCCAACTACTGTCTGGGGGGCGCAAAATAGAAAATATGTGAGTAGACAAAAATAAAGTTTGATTTAGTTTGCAAAACAACATACTAACCCTACCATTTGGAAAATAATGCCAAAAACATGCAATTGATACCATATATACGTAATAGTTGTGAGATCAAAAATGCTCTCACTTCCCCGAGAACATATAATAACATCCAAACCAAAACTTTTGACTCCAGTCCAAACGTTTCTGAATAATAGACTTATCAACGACATAGGTAAGAATGACTTTAAAAATATTTCATTTATACATTTGTATATATATATATATATATATGCTTTTATAAATAGTTATGTAGCCATAAGCTACTATAACACATACTATATAGGTATATACCTCAAAGTATACGAGGTATACGATATACATATTATATATATAGATATAAATATAAAAGAGTATCACACCAATTTGAGTACCAAGGAAAACAATCCAACCCGGGGATTGTTTGACTAGTCCGCAGGGTTTCAACTTTCTATCCTACGTCTAAGGATGAGCGTTCCAACCGGGGGACGAACACTCTACAGCACACAATCCAGAAATTCCAACGCCACGTGTGGCCAAAACAAACACTAAGTCCTACGGGCCCAAACAACTTTATCACATTCTGGATAATCCAACACCACGTGTGATAAACTAACAATGTAACAATATATGCCCTCATGCCGAATAACCCAACGCCACGTGTGGGTACAATAACCAAGGGAGGGTACTTAGCATGGTGTAATCCCATATTCACATAACCAAACAATAAAGTACCCAAACTCATATTTATCTATTGTCCAATCATATATGATCACAAGGTGAATAACAATTTCTCAACTTATATAATCCATAATCCGAAAAATTATAACTTCAAATATCAACATAGTAGAAGCATTCAAAATTCCACGATATGTATACATATATCCTTTCCGTAACCATGAAAATTCACATGAGATGCGGAGTAATTTAATCAATAAAAATAATGCTATTTCAAACAATGTCCACTGACATGAATATTACAGCCCTATGATCTATGTATCAGCGAGATGATAAGAAGTATCCAGTGAAGAAAGATATTTTTTTTTTAATAGAAACTTTATCAATTCAAAAGATATAAACAAAGAAACAAGCAAGTAGATAAGGAATCCACAAGAGAAAAACAAAAGAAAGCTGCAACCTCAAGACCAAAACAAAACAAAGGAAAGTAGGACAAAAACAAACAAGAAGGCCACCCAGGAAAAGATAAAAGAGCAACACATCACTTCACAGCCGCTAACAAATCTCGCATCTAGAAGAGACAGCCAAATCCTTAAAAACAGGAGTAACCGAAGCCCATAACGCCGCCCAAGACTTCACTCTATCCCACATCTCAGCCAACCCCATGCTAATAAGCCTTGTGTCATAAACAGTTAACTGCATAACTGCTATGGAGAATTAAAGGAGCATGAAAATTTGATGGGTGGCATCTCTTATCCAATTCATGCTAGTTTCTCAATAAAAACATGAGAAGGTAACAACAAACTCCCAATAGGATCAAGTTCTCATATTAAAATTCAGAAAATAATAGCACATAAGTACAGCAATTAAACCAATAATTCGTCTCAAGACTGTAGCAAAATTTTGGTCTAATTGCTATATTTAATCACACAGAAAATTTAGAAATAACTTATGCAATATCATGATTTTGAAATATAACTCCATGATTTTAAAAAGAAAGAGAGTGCAAGATTTCACACATGAATTTACTAATGATATGTATATATTCAACTATCTTCATCAGGGAACATAAAATGCATCAAAGACCAAAAATTAATGGTTGTACGAGTTACCGTCACACCCATCAGTGAACGCCACCGCTTGGGAAGTCAGAATAGCCAAGATGGAAATTAATGCAAAGCACATCCATACACCCATACTCAAGAAAATCTGATTCAGACTGCTGAAATCAACGGGAAAGAAAAGTTGTTAGTATATAAATTGAGGTAAAAAAGCACTTTCTTCCCATTTTCCTCCAGAAATGTTCAAGAAACGCTCGACCGAAATGCAATCAAGAACACATTCTGGAAAATCTAAAGAAACTAAAAACAAACCTTAGAGGAAGCCTGTAGGGAGAGAGCGGGAGAGAGAGAGATTGTGAAGCAGAGAGATAGAGGGTTGCGTGCTGTGCTCTAGAGAGAGAGAGACTGTCGCAGAGAGCTAGAGAGAGAGAGAGACTGTAGCAATCTTTTCTTCTTTAACTAACTTTGACCTTTGTTGACTATTTGGACCCCCCACATCAGCACAAATCAAAACCGAAACGTTTACTTCTATTTGTCCTAGCGCTAGGTTGTGGTGTTAGTTATAAATATGGTGGTAATTGAAAATAGACATTTTCTTGAATTTAACTTAGAATCTACTGTAAGAAAAGATAAATTAGGATTTTGTTATAAATGCATGAGTTGGTGGATGACCACCATACCTTTTAGCATTTACCCTTTCTAATTCTATGTAACCTATACACTAAATACCATAGTTATGGGCTTGTAACTTATGAGTTGTTAATGTCTTCTTACCATTGTAAGCCTATAAATAAGAGGTCTTATTAAGATGAGGGACATATGTTCATAGAACAAATTCTCTGTATTTCTCTTCCTCTTATTGCTCTCTACAATTCCTCCTAGTTTTATAACACGTTATCAGCACGACATTGCTCTTGGTATGTTTTCTTTCTCTGAATTTTCTTTCTTCTTATATGAGCTAGAGTCATCACATGGTATAGAGTTTCTTTGTACTCACCATTAGACTTCATCATGCTCGTTAAAAAAAAAAAAAAAAAAATCTTATTCTTATTACACATGAATATAATGCCATTATTATTATTTATTTGTTTGTTTATTTAATTTATATATGATCTTAATTATTATGATGAGTTTGTATTATACAAAAGATCAGGGCCCGAAGTTCCTCGATCCTCATCATATAACTAGATTAAGACCTAGAGTCCTTTTGATTGAATTAGAATCTGAAGTTCTTTGATTCCAAATAATTGAGGGCGTGAAGTTCTGTGAATTTAAAGAGCACATAAGGACATGAAACTCCTTGATTTTGTATTAATCAAAATCAGAATTCCATGAGGCCTACATATGTCAAGAACCCAAACCAGAAGTTTCGAGTGCATATACATCGATTTGAGTATGAAGTTCAAAGCACAACTATTAATTCAATTTATTTAGATCTACGTATTCGAACCTGAAGTTTTGAATATATGTTGATATGAACCTGAAGTTCATAGTTTTTCATGGATCTTAATACTATACATGAACATGAAGTTCATTCTTATTTGTGCCTATATGAACCTGAATTGGTTGGAAATCCAATTCTTAAACTAGTAGTTTTATCTACATATTGAATCCACATTAATATTGGATTATCTTGGAATTTCATAGTCTTTAATTAATTTATTTTATTTCTCTTTTATACCACTTAACTCATTTTATTTTATTTTATTTATGTTGGGTTATTAGTTACTTTCGTTTTACAATGGTAATGTCTTGTATTACCGCCCCAATATTGACAGCCAGAGGCGTCCATTGGAGAAACTTCCTACTTTCTTTTGTGGGTAGGAAGTTTATGATGTCATGAACCAGAAGTTCATTGATCGGATAACTTTATGTTGTGGCATGACTATCTTGGCAATCCATGTTCTACAATGATACATAAGATTTTTATAAATTTGTAAGGACGTCGTTTAAAGACTCAAACTATTGTCTTGTCCAACAAATATCATTACAAAGAATGCTCACAAATAAAAGCTGTTATAAGATCATCTCAGTCAAAAATTGACTTTGAGCCCTCTTCCCTTAAATCATTCAAGGGGATATTTGTGAGCCTATACAACTTTTAATTATGGATCATTTCACCAGTTTTATTGAATGTGCCTACTAAAATGGTCACATATTTGTCTCTTGACAAGATGCTTATGAGCACAACTCCCACATTATCCAATCCAGTCAATTTGACTTGATAATCATGATGAGTTTATTTTCCTAAATTTTGAGACAATACACCATCAGAATATCACATACCACAATCACGACCATAAACTAATTCTCTCCTTTTCTACTTTTATATGTATTCTATACTTTATATTATTATTTTGGCAATGGTTCTGTGACTTGGATACCCATATCCGTCTATGAACGTGCTCATAGCGGATCTTGAGTTTGTGTACAAGGGGTCGTATCTTGGAGTCTTGTAGACCGTCAGTACCTGCACGTAGAGAGGCTACAAAGGCTTTAAGACAGCGTCTTTGACGTGGTTCACCGTACCAAACTCACCTTCTTACTTATTATTTATTTTCCTTTTACTTACCTATTATTTTGTTTTCTTCAATTTCATTATACCTTAAAAGCTTTCCCATTTATTTATTTATATGTTATTTATAATATAATGTTTTTGTGTTTGGCTTTACGGAAAAGGAAAACTATATTTTGTATATTTTTTTTTTATAACAATATGTGCCTATTGCACCACCGCAATGTACTAAGATGGGCCCTCAACGCAGATTGGGAATTTATGTTGATTTTGATTCACCATCTATCATCAGATATCTGAAGCCCCTGACGGGTGATATCTTTACTGCACGGTTTGCGGATTGTCATTTTGATGAGACAATTTTCTCACTATTAGGGGGAGAAAAATATGTTCCTAAAGAACAACAAGGCAAACTTGTTCATGAAGAACGACGTGAATTATCGTGGGATGTACCCACTTTGTCTCATCTCGATCCTTGTATTGCTCAATGCGAAAATGAAGTGAGAAGGATCGTTCATCTCCAAAGTATTGCAAATCATATGCTAGATGCATTTAATGATGCAACAAAGATGATGAAATCACATATCCCAGCTGCAAATGCACATGCAAGGATTGATGTTCATTATGGACAAAGCAATGTGCCAGCAAATGGCTCATCTGTTGCACGCCTGAAGCGTGGCAGACCACTAGGCTCAAAGGACTCAGTTCCTCGAAAGAGGAAGTTGATGGCCAAAATGAATCCAAATGAAATAAATGGAGAGTCCACAATTCATGATTCAAATGCCCCCGAAGAGGGATAGGTACTTCCTGAAAAGGAAAATGTCCTTGGTGAGATAAGTGGCCCTGAAGTGGCAGTTGTACCTAAAAGTCAAGAAATCTCCATAAAGTATACATCCACCAATGAATTGTGGAATAGAAACGAGATGATCATCGATGATATATTTGCATTCTCAGTGGCTATTGAGATCATAAAAGATGATGATATTAAGCCGTGCTCTATTGATGAATGCACACAGAGGCAAGATTGGCCTAAGTGGAAAGATGCAATCCAGGCAAAATTAGATTCTTTGGAAAAAAGGAGTGTTTTTGGACCTATTGTTCCAACTCCACCCAATGTGAACCCTGTAGGTTACAAGTGGGTATTTACAAGAAAGCGCAATGAGAAAAATGAGATCACAAGGTATAAAGCGCGACTTGTTGAGCAAGGTTTTTCACAAAGGCCTGGAATTGATTATGTGGAAACATACTCTCCAGTAATGGACGCAGATACGTTCCGTTACTTGATAAGCTTGGCGGTTTCAGAAAAACTTGAAATGAAACTTATGGATGTCATTACCGCATATCTGTATAGAGAATTGGATATAGACATATACATGAAAGTCCCAGAAGGACTTAAGCTGCCTGAAGTAGCCAGGAATAAACCACGGGGCATGTTCTCAATTAAATTGAAAAGATCATTGTATAAGCTAAAACAATATGGGCGAATGTGGTACAATTGTCTCAGCAAGTATTTACTAAAGGAAGGATACCCAAATGATCCTATTTGCCCATGTGTGTTTATTAAGAAATCAGAGTCTGGATTTGTGATAATGGCAGTTCCTAAAGAACGTCGTGAAATAGTGTTGAATCGGTCCGCTTTTGTCTGATCAAAGGATAATGCATATATAAGTTATACATATGCTAACATGGATTGATATTCTCATATCACAATCCATTAACATGGTGACTATATATATAATGCATGCCTAGAGCATGACAGAAATGTAAGTTCTAAAGACTTAACTCTCGGAAGTGGAGATTATTTGAAAAATTCATGCCCTATATAAAATAATAATAATAATAATAATAATAACGCTCTATAAGAGGTTATGATCCACATATTCTAAATAATTCATCGTAGAAGAGATGTTTGTCCCATAAGTGACAACATAAGCCCTTGAGGAGGCATTGGTACCCCAAAGCAATGAGATGCTTATAAATTATGCATGCGCATACACATGAGAATTGTGGGATTGCGAATCGATGATACATTTGGTTTATTAGTAGCTACTACAATCGTCAAGGGCTATGATTATATTAAATCTTACCTTATGAATGTTGACAAGTTAAGTGATTGGCCTAAAATGGAAATAGGCAATTCCATTTATCACTAAATATGAAAGGTTGGATATTGAGCCTATAACTCAAACACCAAATTACAAATGTTAAGTATGAAGGTTACGGATTGGTGTTTGTGAAGTGAAATAAGATCACTAATATGACATAAGGTTTCCTGGTAGAGACATGGTTTTAGTCTCCCATCTCATCGTAGATGCATCCACATTTCTATAAGTACATTTGTTATTTAATGCGAAACTTGTAGCATATGTTAAATGCTTATTTATTAAGACTGTATGGTATATGGAGATCCTCAAAGCTCATGAAATATTTGAGATATATCGCATGAAGCAACCCTTTGAAGGATATAAAGTACCACAATATTCTTGATTAAGAGTTAACACTAAGAGTTTGAGTATTTTGAATTTAAATTTGATATTGTTGTAACATATTCTAACTTTTAGATTAGTTGTTGATGCTACTAAAGAGTTCAATCATTTGAAAAGTGAAAAACAGGTCGAATACTATGATAAACGATCAGGTATGAAGACAATGTTGCTTGTATTATTCAAATCAGAGAAGGGTTCATCAATGGTGACAATTCAGAAAAAAGTCAAGAGATTGGAGTCAAACAAATTTGTTCACAAGATAATATGGCGAACCTTTTTACCCAAACTTTTTTCTGAATCCTGAATTCCAGAAGTTAATGAAAATCAGGGGGAGATATTAATCAGGGGGAGATATCAATCAGGGGGAGCATCCCAATTCTACTACATACATGACATATGCGTGTTGTACTCTTTTTCCCTTCGACTAGGTTTTTTGTCTCATTGGGTTTTTCCTAGCAAGGTTTTAACGAGGCAAAATAAGCGTGTCTAACACCATATCAATGATCTAGAAGAAAGTTGCACTCTTTTTCCCTTCTCTTCGATTTTGTCCCACTGGGTTTTCCAAGCAAGGTTTTTAATGAGGCAACGATATCATTGTATGGTGGACATCCAAGGGGGAGTGTTATAAATGCATGAGTTGGTGGATGACCACCATACCTTTTAGCATTTACCCTTTCTAATTCTATGTAACCTATACACTAAATACCATAGTTATGGGCTTGTAACTTATGAGTTGTTAATGTCTTCTTACCATTGTAAGCCTATAAATAAGAGGTCTTATCAAGATGAGGGACATAAGTTCATAGAACAAATTCTCTGTATTTCTCTTCCTCTTATTGCTCTCTACAATTCCTCCTAGTTTTATAACAGATTTATCATTTAATGCCACACCCAATTATTTGCTCATCACACCCTTCCATTTTCCTCATAATATTTATTTCCACTGTCTTAATTTATTAGAAAAATTAGGTATTAGACATAATTAACTTTACTAATTAGTATTTGAGACATTGTGTATTTTAGTTTGGGTTTTAATACCTAGTTGGATTATACCAAAGAGGAGGCCCAGATTCGTTGGGTCTGTTTAAATTATAGAGATAAAATACAATTTTACTCTTTTTCTAAGAGCCTTTGCCAAAACCAGATCTATCTCATGATTAGGGGTGGGCATTCAAACAGGCGAACCAGAAATCCAAGCAGAACTGCATCGAACTAAACTGGAAAAAAATCGAGTTGACCAAAAAGTCAACAACCGGTCAAAAATCGAACCGGACCGATTTGGACCGATTTTGGTTCCGATTCTTTGTCTTCAAAAATCGGATCGGGCCGAACCGAACCAGTCAAATTAAAAATTATATAATTTCAATATTTATTTATATTCAATGCTATATTTTTAATCTCATAACTAATATTTATCCAAGTTCAATTTGAAAATATCTCTCTTTTCTAGCTTTAATATTTATTTTTATATGAAATTGAATAATTTGTTAATTTTCAAGTCAAAAAAATAAAATTAGAATTAGACATTTTATTGAATTTAATTTAGGATCTGTTGTAAGAAAAGATAAATTAGAATTTAACATTTAATGGCACACCCAGTTATTTGCTCATCACACCCCTCCATTTTCATCATAATATTTATTTTTACTTTCTTTGTTTATTTAGTTAAATAATTAAATAATAAGGGCAGATCCGTAGCACCACAAAAATGATTGAGATTAAACTTTTTTATTTTTTTTATTTTTTTTATAAATGATATATTGGAATTAATTTTTGATTGACTTTTCCATTCCATTTTCTCTCTCTGTGTAATTATGTTTTCCACGACTCCCTATATACTTCTCTCTCACTTGGCGTTCTTGTTCCATTTTCTTCATCCGTCCTCATCGTCTTCTTTTTTGTGTTCTCCTTCCCTTGTCGATTTCTCATCTGACTCATACCATACGTAGACTTCCTACTTCTTGAACAATGACAATTTTCGGTACTCAACTCTCCTAAACGGACTATAGATGATCCCTTCGTAATCATACAAGTCATTCTGGGTTTAAAGCTTTATCCCCTTTCTGATTCACTTCTTTTTATGTGTCCCTACTCATCCCTCAAATAAAGAAAATACTCAAATATGTCCCAACCAGATAAAAGAACGGATGTATCAACAAAACTTTGAGATTCTTACAGTAAATATGTCCAAGATTATGTTATTAACAAAGCCTTTTTTTTATCCTTTCCCCTGTCAAACATGTTAAATTTATCCAAAGTGCTTCAAAGAAATTCACAAACCATCAATAATCATAATAAGATTCCAAAATCCAAAATAGTAGCTTCATTGCTAGGTAGGCACTTCAAGCCTTGAATGCTAACCTTAGATTCTGATCTTCTTAGTCTTAACAAAACATACACACATAGCATAGCCAGTTTAGGTTTTCTACCCAACAAAACATAATAAAACCTTCAAAAGTTTCCAAAGTTTTAAGACACAATAATAAGGCATTCATAAGAACTGGAGAACCAAGGGACCTATTTTAAAGTGACCAGTGAATATGCTGACTGCTGGTGTCAAAGCCCCTGGTGTGTCCAAGTTCCATTTGTTGCTGCCTCCTGCTGCTCTGTTGAGACAACTCAAGCACACTAGAGTACTGAGTACTAAGAGGAGGCTGCGATATTTGACCGAGACCAAGATCAGGAAGCATCTCGTGTGAGCTGCTACCGGCATTTCCCTTGAAACCCCACGAAGTGGTCGGAAAGTGGTTGGAGGTCCCAGCATGAGTGATCGGTTGACCCACAGGTGGCCCTTGAGTGTTTATCATGGTGTTCATCCCAACACCCGATACTCGGTTTCTAGAGCCCCATGGTTGACTTGACAGAAGAGAGAGAGCACAGCTTGAGTCAGTGACTCCTGTGACGCATTCTCCCGGAGGAATTCCAGGACCAGGATAACTAGTCCCACCCGCTGAACCTTGCAGGTAAAGGCCTGATGGAGTAATCTCAGAG
Source organism: Prunus kanzakura (assembly GCA_020521455.1). NCBI lineage: Eukaryota > Viridiplantae > Streptophyta > Magnoliopsida > Rosales > Rosaceae > Prunus > Prunus kanzakura. The sequence goes on from BPUM01001051.1 coordinate 172,619, forward strand.
TTGCTCTGCCATGGATGTTGAAGAAACTTCCCCGTGTCATTGGAATTTTGATTTCCAGGTACCCGCTCAGACGTTCTCGTGGTTGCCCATGCATCCCTCCCAGAATGCCTTGGGTATGCAGTGAAGTCCATGAGAAAGCTTCCAACTCTGCTGCTGTTTTCTATCATTTCAAGTAAAACATTTTATTGCAGTTTTATAAGTACGACTGAAAAATATACACATTTGACAGTTATTGAGTGCAAACAGGTATTTTAAAGGGATATTCAAAGGGAAATTCAACTAATGATGAGCTGATGTCTAACCATAGATAGATGAAGAAAGTCGGCCAAAACGCGCAGACAATATGGATCCAGGTTGTGGCTTTCTGCGGCGCTCATTATGACCAGCCAGGCGTCTACGGCAACTACGTTTTCCTTGGTCAAATTCAGGAAGCTGATGAAATCTGGGAATTGTGAGGTAAGTTATTCACCATCAAAGTAGGGCCTGTACTAAAGGCTTGAAGAAATTTGTACACTAACAAAAGCAAAAGCAGACATTTAATTAGGGGAATTGCTTGTTTAGTTTGGCTAACCATAGGATCTGGATTCTTTTTTAAAAGGGTATGCATAGGTTATGCCATAACTGATGAGACCTGAAATTCACTGAATGCTACCACTGAAATGTTAACCTAATTAGAAGACAAAACCTCAGCAGAAAGGGCAAGACCTATTTTTTAATAAAAAATACTCATAAATATAAATCGAAAAACATCCTAGTTGAAGTACTGAAAGAAACAAAACCATTTTTCAACTACCAAACTCAAATATAATAAACTATTATTGATGAACAAAATAAAGCAAAGGGAAGTATCATTAACTTGTGATTGTGAACCTTTTACGCATACACTGCTAGTTTGAAAGGGTCATCTTAAGATCTTAAAGAACAAACTATTCAAGAGACAATACAATGTACAAGTTTGCTGTCACTCAACAGAGAGAATTCCTGAAGCAAAGTTTACTATTTATATCTAGAAATTCTGTCTCATACTTGCATAGCTCACACCTCATGCCTAGTTTTATAAGACTGTTTGAAACTTGGTATAGCAGCATAACTAGGCATGTAATGTTCAATTTTAAAGGCGAACGTACCATCACATAATAGATTGCCACAGGTATATATATTTAATGCTAAATTTTATGAGACTATATTTAATGCTAAATTGCCACAGGTACCATCACATAACTAGGCATGTAATGTTCAATTCCAAAGTATCAAAAACTTCAAAGAGACTAGATAATCTTTAAAATCATCTACTACCACAGGTATATATATTTAATGCTAAATTTTATCTTACACTTGCAGAGCAAATCAGTTAAGAATGACATGGTTTCCATAAAGGTTATCAAATCCAAAAAGACATGGGAATTCAATGAAACAGCATTGTTATTTGTTTCAACCCAAGTCTCAAGTCTCATCACTATTGCTGCAAGCTTATTCATTTGGCACACAAGCCTTGAAAGTGAAGCATCAAACTGCAGCATTTCTGACAACTTTAGATCCTTGGTTTATTCTAGTTTCTCGAATCAATGACCTTCTAATGAACTATTGAAAGTTACATTTTATCATATGGTCTAAAAGCATCCAACCATGACGAACTTCCGCATAGAAAATCTCCAAAACAAGACCAATATTATAGTAGGATCACCTATAAACACTAGGAAATACTTAGTGAGGGATTGTGGAGCCATATTTGAAGTGGTTTGGGAGGCAGATGTTTAGATAGATTAGTGGCAACTGTATGATGCATTGATCAAGTTTTATTAAACTTGTGGATATCCACGCAAATGACAGCTTTCGAGACCCCCACGGGTAATACTTTAGTTCAATATGCCACACCACAAGTTAATTGGTTCTGAGAATCTCAAAAATAGAAATTTGAGGATATGCAATTAACTTATATCCATTTGTGAAGTCAACAGTCTCATGTTCAGTCTGATTTCTACGGTAGATTATTGTTGTAAAACTCAAGAAAACACCTTCATATGTGTTCATCAAATCCCTTAAAAGAGGGGTAGATAAACCTAGTTCTCAGGGCATGATTGTCATAACAATCAATCATGAATGACTTTGTCTTGGTTACTCAGTTTTCTAAAATAATGATAAAACTGTTGTAGATCAAATCCTTGAACTAGAAAGAACTCATTCCCTTAGTGCATAACGGAAAGCACATACATCAAGCTTTTTAATTCATTATGCTACATTAAACCCTTTTGGATGAAATACTCCACAACAACAAAAAGGACCCAACAGTTCCTTAATAGCTTCAAGTTTCAAGTTAATGACTAAAAGCACAAAACGTCTAAAATTAGAGAAAAATTTAGGCCATACTCATCCCCCAGTATGTACCCAAAAGATATGTAAAACTCAGTACACACACACACACAAGCCCCCTACCCATTCATTCTATTAAGGTAACCAACAAGCCCTGCACCAACAAACCAGAACACAATTCAGTAACAGGAACAATTTCACAGAGGACAAGCATTAACCACCAAAAGATTATGCAACCCAAAGAAAGAAAAAAAAACAAGAAACTATAGCGCCATGCACAGCGAAAATGTCCAGACTCATTACCAGAAACAGCAAAGAAGTGAACAATAAAATTCAAAACAACAGATACCCAAGACAACCCCATATGGCATATACCAACTTTCCATGTAAACTAAACAAAAACAGCATTAAAGTAGATAACCAGTTAAGACCAAAGGGCTAAATCAAAGTCCAAAGATAGAAACTTGAAACAAATAGAAAATTGACAAATTGGAAAGCATAGCTAAATTACAACAAAAATCATCAACAACTAGAAACAAAAGCTAGAACCCCACCAAGCACCACCGAGAATGCAATTCATCACCGAATTGATAAACTTTGAAAGTTGAAACTGCAAATGGGCAAATGTTTCTCTGTGCAAATAATAAAGAAAGAAAACCCCAACCATCATCAAATTTAATAACTTTTTTTTTTAAGGGCACAAGTGCTTGCTGACCTGCTACACTGTTGGCAAAACCTCTGTTCAAGACCAGCAACAATGACCATGGGGGTCTTAGAGTGCAAGCCACAGACTTTGTGCCTGGAATAGTAAGCTTTGGCATCACTCAGATCTACCTGGCAGCCCTCAACCTGACACCTCGGTGGCTGACCCGGCTGAGCCAAATTCACACCCCTTTGCTTCTTGGGCGGTGTAGCCCCAGAGGAAGAAGACCCAGCAGACCCGGATTTATGTGGAGCTCCGAGACCCGCATCCTCAAAGTAGATTTTCCGGCCAAATTTCAAGCCGTTGAGAGACTCGGTGGAGGAGTTAGGTGGGGAAGAGGAGGAGGAGCTCCCTGAATCGGTCATAGAGCTAGAGCCCATTTCCATGAGTGTCATTTACAGCCCATTCATGAAGGTGATTGATGAATGCATAGATTGACAGAGAGGGAGAGAGAGAAGGGTAGTTTCTAAAGTAGTGGTAGTGAGAGAGTGATAAAGGTGGTGAATGTGGAAGGGTAGTGAAAAGCAGACACCTGACAATGGCCCATGCCAGCTCTGAGCCTCTTAGAGAGAGAAAGAGAGAGGCTTTGTTGGTGCAAAATGTGTGTGTGTGAGTGAGAGAGTGAGGTACACTGAAAGACTCTGACTGTACAAAAATAATGGAGCAAAATAGCAGAATAGGGAGAGAGAGAGAGAGAGAGATGAAAGAATGGATGGGTGCTTTATGGAGCTCTCTCTCTCTCTCTCTCTCTGAGCCACTCAGCTTTACAAGAAGCTCCTTTCACTGTAGCTCTCTCTCACCTGTTTGTTTTTTTTATACACAACTTTCTTCTCTTTTGAAAGATTTTATAAGCTTTTCCCTTTGCTGGTTATGGTATGGATATGGGTGCCCATATGCATGATGCATGGAGCCCATCATTTTGCATTAGCTGGTGCCAAATGTCTAATTTGCCCCTGCTTTCTAGATTATTGTGTTTGCATTATGATTTACCCCGGATATAAGTGACTAAAAGATCTCAAATTTGGTTGATTGTTTTTCAGAGAGGATCTTTAAATGATTATTTAAAAAATAAACAGTTCCAATTATACTATGTTGTATAGGGAAAATTCTATAGTTCCAATGTGGGGTACAAGGAGGTACCCAAGTGACGAAAGCATTGTCCGTATAAGAAAATCTCTATTGCCTCTCGTGTCAATTACCGACTAGTCATTCTCATAATCGATGCAGTAATAAACTTCACAAACCGCAATATCAGATTCATTAAAATAATCTAAAAATGTAATTTCCCTAGCATTACTCTTAATTGAGTCACAAGACAAAAGAATTATTATTATTTTTATTTAGGTAGAAGTACAACCGGATTGGGTAGTTGGCTAGTACGAGTTAGTTGGTAAATTAAAGAAAATAAAAGATGACCGATCTACATGCATTGAAGACTACTGGTCTATATATAGTGAAGTTAATGCTGTCCGTACATTAATAAGCTGTATCTATGCTGGTAGTGTTAGTCTTGTTTTGGTCAATGATTTTTGGTTGTTACTAACCCTGTTTTGGTGTTTTGGGTGGCACACACTGGTGTCTCTTAAAAGGGGTCACAAATTCATTAGATAAAGCTTTGATGTACTTGAGTAGGACCTTCACTCATATGCCGGCAACTATTCAAATAGGTAAAAAACAAAATCATGTACTGCGATTGGTTTATTTGAACATTTGAATTTCTAATTAGGGAAGGTGGTCACCGAGGTGGATAAAGGCATCTGAGGTGAATGTCCTCACCTTCAATTCACATGCCACCTTTACTAATCGTATAATTTGGTCAGAAAGTGTCTAGTTATGAACACTTTCTTTTCTGCCTTCAAATAACATCATATCCGTGATTCGCGAAGAAGAATACTATGTGAGTCCCTCAAGCATACACATACAAAATATGTCTCTACTTTTAATGTATTATGAATCCTGCGTGCATCAACGATAAGAATAACTAGTTCTATAACACTATGTCTTACTGTTTCAATTCATCAATGTGGGACCGTCTTGTAGATAACCCACCACTTTTCTAAGATCATGGGGCTTTGGATTTCATGTTTGGTTATTTGTCAGGAACATTTCAATAGTGCACTTACAAGATAAAAGATCTTCTTGAATTAAGTACATTCTTTTTGGTCGAATTCTTGGATTAAGGACATGGTTTGAACTAGAAACTCAAATCAATGAAGTCATGTGTCTTAGTGTCTAGCCTCCTCTTTTATTGCCGCCAAAAGCCAAAAACTCGGCCGCCTCCTGCAGAATCTGAATAGCTTGTCGGGACTCGCACTTCATCCAATCTGATACAGCTAACTCCTACCCTAGCCTACTCTGTTGGCCGTCAACTCATAACTTTTAGAGAGAAAGCAGGACACTCTTACCAAGGTCACATATTAGGGTGTGTCTTTGGGGAAAATTCTTATTTACTCTATGCTTTTGTAGAGAAACGTCAACTTGTTAATCTAACGATTACAATTCATTTTTATCAAATACGAAGTGTCGTACGAAAATCTACTATTCCTACGTCATCCTTCTTCTTCTTCTTTAAATATGTTATTTTTCTGCAATTATACATACATGAGGATGTTTTGAATATGTTTTTAATTTTTGGCAATTTAGTTTTAATTAAATTTGGGTTATTGTGCATTTATTAGACACTCATGGGCTTAAAAAAATAAAAGAATCATTCTATAGTGACGGTCTTATATATAGTCCTTAAATAAGGCATTATCTCTTAACAATTGGATCAAATTGATTGAGCAAAGACCCAAACTGAAACCGGTAGAACCAAATCGGAATCAAGTGTATTTTTCACTTTCGATTTAGTGAGTGACCAGCTCTAACCAAACCATGCCCACCCCTACTAATTATATTATGCCTTTATGTATTGTACCACTAAACTAGGAGTTCAAAAAAGGGTTAACTTTACTTTTTCTTTTCAAAAGATAATAAAAGTACAGCAAAGAAGTTGATTGAGCTTGAGTTAAGTAAAGTCATAACCACTAATTACAGCCATCCTCTTTGGTCTTGGTCATCATGCACTCCTTGGTGCATGGAATCCAAGTCCATATCACAATGCATGGTTGGTTCCAATTACACGTCACCACCTTGGAGTAGCTTCAGCTCTCTCTCTCTCTCTCTCTCTCTCCATCTTAACACTAAAATCAACAATCTGACAAATTTATTTAAATTTAGTAACAAATTTAAACTAAATCAATTGCAATTTGCATGAAGCAAAACCGTGTCTGGAACAAAAAAAAAAGGATTTTGTTTTCCAATTGGGTTGGCCAAATCATCGGTTAGGTGGGAGTTTTCAAATTACAAATAGGCAGAGATGGTGGCAATTAATTAATTAAAGGCAGAGAAGGTATTTGTGTTTGCGTCTAAATTCTAAAACGATTAATTAATGAAACAATGTATATACATTTACCTTACCTGCTTTCAAATTCTTTTGGTTGGTTGACCACAGTATTTAAAAATAATAATAATCATAAACAAACAGCAGCAAATCCCAAAATCCAGAAGGAATAATCCCATCCCATTAAGTTTTCTGACGTACTTAACGCAGCTGGAAAAGAAACCCTAAAAATGTACACGCAGAGGAAGACGTAGCTTCTAATTAATTAGATATATATTAACACCAATTTGCATGAGACGACCAAAGACTTGTAAGTTTAAAAAGAGGCATCCATTTGAACCAGCCTCGTGTTTGAAGTTGAACTTCTCTCCCTCAAGTCTTTATAATATCTGTAATATCTGCAATATCTGCTCATCTCAGAGAGAGAGAGAGAGAGAGAGAGAGAGAGAGAGAGAGAGAGAGAGAGAGAGAGAGAGATAGAGATATGGTAGGTGGTACATTGGAGGTCACGTTGGTTGAAGCGCGAAGCCTCAAGAACATGGATTTTATTGGTATCCTTTAACTCCTTCATATTTCAGTATTGTTTTAATTACCGGAAATCTTTTTTGATAATTATTTTGTTCATATGTACTTGAAATTTGCAGTGAAGATGAACCCCTACGTTGTAATTCAATATGGAAATCAAAAGCATACAAGCACCATAGCCAAAGGTCAGCATCATCAGGCGTCAGGGCCTATATCTAATTATTCATGACATTTATATTAGAAAGTAATGTTTTCTTATCAGACTTATGCTCTACAACTTTAATTCTATATAGACCAACCGAGAAGGATAAAGACTATATATACCCCTTTGGAATGTTTTACATCCAAATGATCACAAATGAAATTAATGGGGGCTAATACGTAATTGAAACGTATCCAGGACAGGGGACGAAGCCAGTTTGGAATGAAAAATTCAGATTGGATGCAGAGTATCATGATGGTGAAGATCACAAATACATGCTTTTGTTTCGTATCATGGACACTCGGAAGCTCTTGGACCACGATGTATTTGTTGGCGAATCAAAGTACGTACATGATTTGCTCGCATATTTTTTTCAGTAATTAGGGTTTGTACTTTCTGAATAAAATGGCAATTTTTCGTACCGTATCATATGGTGGATGAATTATCACTTCTAGGAAAGTGATTTATATACGTGTAATATATATAACATAAATATGTTCTTTTTGTTGTGTTGCAGGATGTATGTGAAGGATGTGATAGCGTCGGGCACAGAGAAAGGAAAGGCTGAACTTGGAGTTGCCAAGTATAGAGTTGTCCTTCAAGACAAGACTTATGCTGGAGAGATCTCTGTTGCTTTAGCTTTCACCTTAAATTCATAGGCAAATTATTCCTCCAAATGTAAACACTAGAATCACGTGTGTATATGAGCCAGCTGTTGTTAGTTATTATTCATTCATTATCAAATCAATATATAAATAATATTACTTGCTTTGAGTAAACATCGAGCCGTCTTAGCTCAGCTGGTAGAGCGCGTGGCTTTTAACCACGTGGTCGTGGGTTCGATTCCCACAGACGGCGTTTCCGTTTATTTTTTATTTTTAGGCTTTTAGTAATTTAGGCGTTTCCATCATATACTGAGTTTCTTTTTTGGATCTGAGCCCATATATTCAGTTTGGACCTAAATACCCTTTAAAGGGTCCATTGAAAAAATAAATTATAGAATCAGGCTCAGCCCTTTGGTGCCTTTAGCAGGTTGGGCTCTCTATGCTTTATCTATCCTGTGTCAGCAATTTTTTATCTATGCTTTATCTATCCACCAACAAACTCCCTCATTTTCTTGAAAATGGCAAGCCATGTATTCGACAACCCGCTATTCGTTGGCAGTGTGTCCGGCCCTTTGCATCAGAGTTTCAACCCTTCCTCTTTGTACATTAGAATAATTTAGAATATCGCCATTATAAACAAAAAAAAACCCCTCCTCGGACTATTGATTGGTGATCAAAACAATACAAAAAATGGGTGGCAATGGTCCTCTGCAATTCTCCTCCAAAGATTTGATGGTTGGACACAAGTTAACAGAATGAAGAGCTTTGTCACCAATTTGTGGCCTCTAAGCATTGGCATAAGTTGGCCTGAAGATTAGAAAAACAAGTGTTGGATATGATGCCCAAAGTATATATTCAAATTCTATCAATCATCGTCCACATTTTTGTCCCCATAACATAACCTCAGAAATCCCATTTGTATAAGATTCCTTGAAAAAGTTCTGTATAATCAGCAGCAGTAGTTTGAAGAATAATCTTTGAAACATTTCACGTCCAAAACTGCGAAGACTTTGCCTTTGTCTTTTTGGCTCCAATGGGTGACTTTTTTTTGTTTTTGTGTTCACCGAAAGTTTGTGATAATGTTATGTGTGGGGGATTGGATAAGGTATAAATTCCACAAGCACTTTTTTTGGGGCTTCAACAGTTTCTTCTCTACTATCTAAATAGAACCTAACCGCCCCTCTAGGGTTTGGTTTTTGAGGCTTCCATTTGAGCTTAGTTTGGAAGCAGAATCAAAAGCTCCTATTTTCTTGGTTTTATTTTGGATGGAATCTGGACCGTCCATTCATACAAGATCATACGCGGCTCACATCAACAAGGACACTCCCACAGAAATTGATTGCAAGAAAAAAAGAAATTGGTACTATGAAGTTGAAGGACATTTATGATATTTGCCAAGTTGTGTTGTTGTGTGACCATCGGATAGGAACATTTGGCAACACATGTTTTTGTGCTCAAAGTGGTAATGTTTAAAAATAAATAAATATTTAATTCTTGAGGCAGCTTTAGCTGAAAGCACTACTACGAGGAAGGAATTTTCCAAGGATAAGGATTGGCATCAGATTAAAGAGGGACGGTAAAATAAAAAAGAAGAGTAAAAATATTGACAGTTGTTACTGCCTTTGGCGGATGCCTACCCCTCACATCTATCTACCTCAGACTGGTCGGTGTGCCAAACTACCAATTAACCATGAATTTTTATTTTCTTAATTTCAAAAAAAAAAAAAGAATTTATTATTTTGTAGGACCTGCTTCACTTGAGAAAGTTGAAAATTATTGGAGTTATACAGTTGGGTATTAAAATTATTAATTTTTGATGGCCTAGTTTCTGTAATGAATGTTTTTGATACAACCAAAAAGAATGAAGGCACAGAGAGTATGAAATATATAAATAAATTAATTGGGAGGACAAGTTCATATAGCTTCTTTCTTGGGTTAGGGTTTTGAAAATTCAAGCTTTCAGAGGGAGTAATTCTGTCTATATTTATTTAGCAGATGATGGGCCTCTGCAAGGAAGTTGCAATCTAATGCGAATCCTCCTCCGCCCAATCTGGTAGGTATTGTTCATATGGGGGTCCATTGCTTCTTGTCCAACACTACCTCGAGAGTCGAGAGGCACCCCATACTCATCACATTTTTTTAATACAAGCGATATTGGAAAAAAAGCATACCGAGCTACATACCCCTTGCACGGATGCACGGTTGCACGGTTGCACCGCACATTCATTTCAATTAAACACTGTCACCATCTTTTTTCATGAATTATATGGACAATTTCCAAATAATTAAAGAAATGTAACATGAAAGCCACAACACATAATATAGTAAAAGATATATATTATAAAAGATATAGAAAGAGCTGCGGGCTGCATGTTTGTTCTTGCAGCCGCTTCAGCTCCAACATCACCACCACATATACCATCTTTGCTGGATTACATAAATTTTCCCAGCCCCCCCAACTTATAACAAGAAAAGCATCAAAAAAGCACACACACACTTAAAAACAGTCACTTTTCTACCTATCTTCAAACCCACTTTTACTTTCCATCTTCATCCTACCCATTACACACCCAAATCTACTTTTACTTTTACTCCCTCCACTTCAACTTTTTTCCGGGAAAATAAAGGAAAAACCGAAGGCGGGAAATTTAACTGATAATAAAAGTTATAAAGCAAAATATTAAAAAAAAAAGATAGAGGCAGTGGATGAACTTTTTTTTAAACCCGGAAATTCTTCCCGGAAAAAGTTTGTCCGAACTGCCAATGACCGGGTGCCACGTTCCATGAGGTGGAGGTACGCCTGTCACTGCCCGTGACTCTAAAGGACAGAGTCTGGCCCACGAGGTCTGCATTGGATTGCCAGTTTTGTCCCCAGTTGCGGCTCATCGGCATCCACTCAGTGTTCGCGCCTTTAACGCTCACCCGCACGATATCTCCTGCGCCCGCGACGTTGGTGACTAGAACCAAGTTGAAGTAACGGAAGCCGTTAATTGTGAATCTCGCTCCGCCTTCCTTTCTGCATGGGACTCTGTAAAAAACAAACAGTCAAACTTATTACTGTGGTGACTCAGTTAATTACTGCAGTTAAAATCACTATATTAATGTTTGACTGGTAATTTCCGATGCGGGAGTGGCGCAAAGTCCCCATAAAGTTAGCGCCTTTTCCATACACGCGTCGAACGGCGTGAAATATCTGTAACAACCCTAGACCCTGATGAAATCACTCATATGCCCTTCAGAACTTCACTAAAGCAAACAACAAGGGTTTCCTAGGGTGAGGCTACTTTAGTCATTTTATACAAGCGTGGAGGAGGAAACGGATGTGCCTTTGGTTAATTCTGGATAAACGATGTAAAACGTGACGGAGGCTCAACTAACACACGAAAGGTTCTGACAATTCGGGCTGTTTGGTTCGCGAGAAAATTAAAAAAATTCTGCTGTTTGGTTCTAAAGAAAACGAGAATGTTCCTAACGACTACTCGGATGAGGGGCTCAAAAGGCTTTATTCTAGCCTGGTTTCTCGGCAACCAAACAGAATTTAGAAAGCGTAAAAGGAATACAAAACCGAGGGTATTTCGGTCAATTCAAAAACAAAAAACAGAGAAAAACAAAGCTGAAGAAACAGAGACTGACTGTGAGAGTGAGAATGAGAGTGCGTTTTGATGTACTCACCGGCGGAAGGAGACGGGGACGATACCAGCTTTGTACTCAGCGATCTGGAGAAACATGGGCATGGCAAGGTCGAAGTGGGTGCGAGGAGGGTTGCACCAGCCGCCATCGTCGTTGGGCAGAGCGTAGTTTGGAGGACAGAAGTTGGTGGCAGTGATGAAGATGGAGGGGTTGCCTGGGTGGCACCATTTGGGGTCATCTCCACACTTAATCTCAAAGCAGGCTCCGCAGCTGAGGCCATTGTTGAACAGAGCTGTGCTCAGGGCCGCCGTGTTGACGCCGTAGCCCTCGCTGTAGAGGTTTCCGTACCCACAAGCACCGCCTGCAAAACAGAGACAAATGGGTTTGTCAAGAGCCTAAGAGCCTGAGATTCTGAAAAGAAAACGAGAAAGTGAGATATGGGTTTCGTGGTGGAAGAAAAGTTACGTACCCATGGTTCCAGAGGCGTCGCTGCCGCCATAAAAGGTGGCGTGTGCGCCCTCCCATGGCCCGCCGGTGTAAACGCCTGGGATTCTGGCGTTGGCCGCCATGAAAAGTGACAGTAGTGAAGCAATGCAGAGCATGTGAACGAAAGCCATTGCCGCAGACAGAGTCAGAGGAAGAGAGAAAGAGAGAAAGAGAGAGAGAGAGAGAGAGTGTGTGATGTATAGGATTGGGTTGGGGGCGAATAGAAAGCGGGAAGAGGGTGGGGGTACTTATGGAGTTGTGAGCAAGGCATCAGGGGTCTCTGGATATAATTAATGCCCTTTCTCAAGATCTATTTTTTTAATTATTTTTTATATTTTATATTCTTTTTGTGTTTTTTCTTATTTTTCTTATTTTCCAAGTAATGTTTATTTTGGGTCACCATTCATTGGGGAAACATGAATTGATGTGCATGTGCACCACACATGGGCTCTCTTCGTGTTCATTTTGTTTGGTCAAGTTGGGGGCAAGTTGAGGACCAATAGGAAGGGAGAGCCACACGATGCATCTCTAATTAGTCCCTGATTAACTAAAACAGGGTTTGATTAGCAAGAAACAGTGAAGTTAAGGCCCAACCCTTTTGGTTTTCACATTGTTGATGTGAACCTTAAGCATCCCTAATCCAATGGGTCGACATAATTTCTTAGTTAATGTTGTGTTAAGGCACACACCCCTTCAAGTTAGCCAAGAGGAAGATATCTCACGTTACAAGCAATTTTCCAGTGCCCACTTTTAATAATTTAATGGAAAGAAAAAGAACGGTGCAATAATTCTTTGGTCTATGTAGTATAGGAATGAAGATTATAGAATGTGCATATATAAAAACCTTGTTTGAACCGTAATTTGCACCTCCTATGCCATATTGTTTTGCCCCCTCATTATTTTAGGTTGTTAGGTGAAGACGTCGTGAAGAAATCGGGAATAGTCAATATAAATAGCGATGTTTAAAATTTTGCCGAATGTTTAATTATAAAATCTTGCATGTTTAAGAATCACAATAATAACTTTAAAAAAGATGCAATGCGGAATTGATTAATCTTCTTTATTCAGTTATTCTCTTTTAACTTTAGTTATTATAAGTTGTGTAGTGGCACGTTCTGCATCACACCAGAAGCATGAAAGTCTCGGTTTGATCCACAGTTTTCCTAATTCAAGCCTTGCCATCAGTTAAAAAAACCAAAAGGTAAACTATTAATTGGTTCTTTTAGCTCGAAGAAGGCTTGAGAATGTATAATCTCTCTCTCTTATCTTTTTAGTATATGAACTATTCCTCAACTTGGAATTAGGAAAACTCAGTACAACACAACATGAATTTGGAGTATCATAAAATTCAAAAATATCCAACTAATATCCATAGAACTTGTTCAAAAATTAATGAAGAAGAAAACAGAAAAAAAAAAGCACTAAGTTGAAGTTCATTTTGCATGGATCACAAGCTGAGCCATCAGCACCTGCAATTTGTTTGCAAATTTGGCATCTTTCCCCCCTTTTTGTAATTATCTAAGTGAAAAAATAATTTGAAAATTTGGTAAAATAGAAAAACGATAAAAATATGAAATTGCGGGAATCCAAAGACCCGAAAACCACCACCACCTCAATAAAGCAGGACAGAAAGGTGAGCTCCCTCCAAAAACAAGACAAAATACCAAAGCGCGTAAAACGTGGGACCCAGAGTCCGTACACGTCAGCAGGGGCGGGGGGAGGGGGAGGGGGAGGTGGACGAGGGGCCCATTGTGTGGCTCGTTTGGCCATGGGCCTTAACCGTAAGCGGGACCCACGTGAGGGGTGGCTCGTGCATGCTACGAACGGGGTCAGGGTTTTCCGGGTGCTGCAGATGTTGTTGTTTGGCCATGATTGGGCTACACACATGGCACATCCACCAATACCAACTGCCTGCTCTCCTCTTTTGTGAAACCACCGTTTTAATTGCTTTGGATTTTGATATTTTTTCCATTTATAACATCATGGATTTAATTCCCAATAAAAGGGAATTAAATGTCTACTGCTTATAAATATACTCTCTTGAAAATAAATAAAATATTCAAATGGGGATAAAACCGACTCAAAAAACTATATTATCTCAAACTGACGGCACGGCTAGTGTGACCGAATTTATTCTGGTTATGCATTTCTGATATACATTTTGATGCCGATTTTTGGTACGACTTACGTTGTGTTGAAGAGATATTTTCGCATGATAGTTGATTACATGCTATGTCATCAGACTATCGAAATACAAATTTTTTTTAATTTAAATGTGCGACGCTCGGTGCTATTATAATAATATAACATGTTAGATACTTTTTTGCATGTGATAAAGACTTATTGGATATTGATGCGGCAACTTTAATTCAGACGAAGGAAGAAGAAGTTGCTTGTGTCATGTTGGTGTTGTGTGCCACTAAAGATGAAGATAAGCCGTGAGTCAGAGGGCGGAGAAATGTGGATGATTCAAAGTTCATAGCTAGAGAAAAGTCTATAGCTGCGGGGTTTTGAAAACCCCAATTGGCAAATTGCTCATACCAAAAAGGTTAAATTTGCATGTGGATGGAATTATTATTGTTTAGGGTTTTTTGCTTCTTTCTTCCTCAAGAAGACTCATCCCATCTCAATCCACACACCATGTGCCTTTACTAATGGCATCCTTTCCCTTTTCTTCTTCCCTCCCAAATATACCAAACCCTTCTCTTCCTTTTTCCCTATTCAATTTCCTATTCCATATATATATATATATATATATATATATATATATATATATATATATATATATATATATATATATATATATAAATTTGTTTGTATTCCAAGTATCTTATGAACTTGTCTT